>JALIGW010000003.1:164056035-164363535 GCA_023053685.1 Diadophis punctatus similis
AAAACCTTCCAGTTTTGGAGCAATGACAATTTCTGGAGGCAAGCTGTTCCACTGATTAATTGTTCTAACTGTCAGGAAATTTCTCCTTAGTTCTAGGTTGCTTCTCTCCTTGATTAGTTTCCATCCATTGCATCTTGTCCTTCCTTTAGGTGCTTTGGAGAATACATTTGTCACTCAGTTTCTTTGTGGCAGCTTCTCAAATATTGGAACACTGCTAGCATGTCACCCCTAGTCCTTCTTTTTATTAAATTAGACATGCCCAATTCCAGCAAATGTTTTTTTATATGTCTTTTATATGCCTTCAGTCCCCTAATCATTTTGGTGCTCTTCTCTGAACTCTTTCTAGCGCAGGGGTGTCAAACTTGCAGCCCGCGGGCTGGATGTGTCACGTGCTGGCCATGCCCACTCCCATTTTAGCGAAGGGAGGAAAAGTCACGATACGTCATGTGATGAAAACATGATGCTGCGAGTTTGACACCCTTGTTCCATCTTTATTTATTTATTTATTTTGTCAAGCACGTATTAGATAATATACATAGGTATAAACATGATTTGAATACATGAAATGAATACAAATAAAAGGAAACATTAGGACAGGAACGGTAGGCACACTGGTGCGCTTATGCACACCCCTTACAAACCTCTTAGGAATGGGGTGAGGTCAACAGTAGACAGTCTAAGGTTAAAATTTTGGGGGTTGGGAGATGAAACCACAGAGTCAGGTAGTGCATTCCAGGCATTGACCACTCTGTTGCTGAAGTTGTATTTTCTGCAATCGAGTTTGGAGCGGTTCACTTTAAGTTTGTATCTATTGTGTGCTCATGTATTGTTGTGGTTAAAGCTGAAGTAGTCATTGACAGGTAGGACATTGTAGCAGATAAGTTTATGAACTACACTCAGGTCATACTGAAGGCAGCGTAGTTCTAAGTTGTCTAAATACAGAATTTCAAGTCTGGTGGCATAAGGTATTCTGTTATGAGCAGAGAAGTGGAGGACTCTTCTTGTGAAATATCTCTGGACACGCTTAATTGTATTAATGTCCGATATGCAGTGCGAGTCCCAGACAGATGAGCTGTATTTGAGAATTGGTCTAGCAAATATTTTGTATGCTCTGGTTAGTAGTATAATATTGCCGGAGAAAAAGCTACACATGATTAGGTTTACAACTCTTAATGTCTTTTTGGTGATGTTATTACAGAGGGCTTTGGCACTTAGATCATTAGATATGAGTAGTCCAAGGTCCTTGACAGAGTGAGGGTCATCTACAAGGTCATGTCCAGCTTGTATTTTGTGTTTTCATTTTTTTTTTGCCAATCTATAAAACAGAGCATTTGTTGGTTGAGATTTGGAGTTACCAATTGTTTGACCATTCTGGCACAAAGACAAGGTCTTTTTGAAGGGTAGCAGCATTATCGGTGGTGTTAAATAGTTTTACATCATCGTCGAAGAGAATGCAGTTGCTTATAATATGATTGCAAAGGTCATTTATGTAAAGTATAAAGAGTGTTGGTCCTAGAACGCTGCCTTGGGGGACACCGCTGTTAACAGGTGCAGGATTTGATAGAGTGCTCCCTATTTTGACCACTTGTTGTCTGTTTGACAGGAACGCAGAGTCTTCTAGAGTCTCAACATCTTTTTTTACACTGTGGTGACCAAAGCTGGATACAATATTCCAAGTGTGGTCTTATTTTTACAAAAATAAGAGATATATTCTTATTTTCTTGTTAGTTTTCCTTCCTCACTTTGATTTCAGTTGCATGTGAAAGAAAGTTATCAAAGAAGGAATGAAAAAAACAAATGGTTTTGGCTTATATCCCCTAGCCCCGTGGTGGCAAACCTATGGCACGCGTGCCACAGGTGGCACGCGGAGCCATTTCGCCTGGCACGCCACGGGTCCGTCACTCTACTTCCGGGTTTCTGGCGCGCATGCGCAGAGCTACCCGAAACCCGAAACCGAAACTGAATTTTGGCTTCTTTACTTCGGCTAAGCGTCGGCGGAGGGGGGAGGGCGAGGGCGATGAATATTGATGAGGCTGCTCCGGCTCTATTGTGCAATTGGAGCGGCGAGGTGAAAGCGCAGGCAGAATGGAGGTGGGGAGCTGCGCGGCACTCGTAAGGCTGGCGCTTCAGCCACAGCAGTAGCCAGCCGCCGCCGCCTGCACGGGGGGCTTTCTTTCAGTCCGCCCGGGCTGTCGCCTTCCACCTCACCCTCCTCTCCCATGCCTCGCAGCCAAGGCGGGCAGCCACCATGGAACCGGGACAGAAGCAGCTGTAAGGGAGAAGCAGAGCCCCCCTCCCCAGCCTCTCGAGGAAGAAGATAACAGAGAGCGAGAGCGAGAGTGGCTTGCCCCCGACCTTCCTCCTCGCTCCCCCACGCAGAGAGGCCCCCGCTCTGTGAGGTAATTGTCCAGGGCCATTTTAACGCTTGGAAAATGGGTGTGTGTGTGTGTCTGTGCTTGGTGCTCGAGGCTGGGGGCGAGATTGAGCGAATGGCCGGGTGGGTTCCCTTTCAGGGAGGGGGGAGGCGGTTTTTAACCCCCGGAGGGGTTTGCTCCTCTTGGCCAGGAGGATCTCTCCCTCCTTTCCCTCATCCGGATTCCATTTCTTCTCCCCCCACCCAGCCGCCTTTCTTTGGTTTTGGCCCTTAGGGGTTCCTGGGTGGGCGCGTGGACCGGGAAAGGAGCGCCGCATGGGCGGACTGAGCGCGGCCGCGCCGGCTCTGGCGGCTGTTGCCTTATCCCGACCCCTGGCTGAGTTGGGGGATTGTTTGTGCTGCTCCGGATCTTGTCCGTTGGTTTGGGGGCTTGGAAGCGAAGGTGTGTGCCCCGAAATAGGCGGCGGCGTGTGCCAGGGACCGACCCCTTGGTGGTTATCATTTTGATCGTCTGGGAATAGGGGTCATTGGGGGGGGGCATGAAGAGTGGTTCGGGCTGTCTTGAGATCCTATTCAGAGGGGGGGAGTTCTTGGTGTACTTTTGATTGCATCTTTCTTCTGTTTTGTATATCCGTAGTGGTCTTTTGCCTTCTTAGGTCTTGTTTTTGAACTTTTAAAATCTTTAAATGTTATTTTTTATTGGTGAGGGTGGCTGGCTGCTGCCCGGCAGCAGGAGGAGGAGGGGGCGGTTGCGCAGGCTGGGCGGCTCGCGCAACCGCCCCTCCTCCTCCTGCTGCCAGCCTCACGCTCCTGCTGCTGCCCGGAGTGCGAGGCTGGCAGCAGGAGGAGGAGGGGGCGGTTGCGCGTGCGCAGTAGATGTGGGTGCATGCATGGTGCGGGCGCGTGCATGTGGGTGTGGGTGCGCATGCACAGGGGTGGCCACGCATTGCATTTTGGGTAGTGGCACGCGGGAGCGCTGGTGGGTATGCACGCACGTATTTTTGGCACGCGAGCCGAAAAAGGTTCACCACCACTGCCCTAGCCCATCTCTAAATATACTGGTTGGCTAGTAAGGATGCTGTTCTTAGTAAGGTCCATTATATGCTATGATAGAGTTTTTTAAACTTGGCCACTTTAAGGTGTGTGGACTTCATTTCTAGAATTTCCCAGCTATCATTTTGAATAGGAACTTCTGGGATGTGAAGTCTGTACATTTTAAAGGGGCCATGTTTGAAAAATACTGTGCTATAATTTTGAAGGCCCCGCTGAGAAAAATCATTTTTCAGAAATCATATGAAGATTCAAGGGGATAAAATTCAAATAACATACTGCAAGGTTTATTTTTCTTTCTTTACAACATCTTTTACTATCTTGTGCCTAAAATTCTTTTGGTCATGAAAAACATCACCAGGTAGCATGGGGGGGAGCAAGGCATGAAAGAAAAAAAGTGTCAGGCTGAAGCCATTTTAGTTGGGGTCTTTGGCCTGCCACACTATAAAGTGTGGCAGGCCAAAGACCCCAACTAAAATTTCAATGTGCATTCTTAACTGTGGGAATTTGGAAGGGGGAATTGCATGAGGGCTGTCATAAAAAATTCTTTCTAGATAGTCAAGGTCGTCCTTTGTCTTCACACTCCTGCACCTGCACGGAAGGAGATGGGTGGATTCTTGCCAGGGTGGCAGTTGAAGATTGGTCAATGTGATGGACTTGGGGGTGTGGGGACAAGGGCTTGAACTTTCAACTGAGTGGAGAAACCCCGGGGACTTCAGATTCGGGTTTCTCCCAGATGTGCCAACAAGGCTCTGCTAATAAATTGGAACTTCGAGGAATACTTTGCCTCGGACTCTGATTTAATTTTTGATGCTATTTGGAACCCTGACACTTAATGTGTCTCCAATGTCCTTTTACTTTGGAAAAGTGTCAGTGGTCCACCCTACAACATTCAATAGTCTTCACTAAATATTACCTATACATTTACCTATTTAATATTTATCCCATCTCAGAAAGATTCCCGGAATCACTGCAAGATTCTCCTCCTGGGAGAAAGTATAGTTTAATGACAGGATTATTTCCTCTTTAACAAAGTCTGGTTCTGCATAAATTTTATAAGAAGGAAACAATAGAAACTTCTGATTCCTTCTGCAGGCTGGACCTCAAAGACTGTATTGTTAGGAAATTCCAATATATTGTGAAAAAGCCAGCGTGTGAAAGGAGAGATCCCATTCCAGCTTGGGCAATGTATAGACCAGAGGTCTTCAAACTTGGCAACTTTAAGACTTGTGGACTTCAACTCCCAGAATTCTTAAAGTTGCCAAGTTTGGGGACCCCAGGTATAGACGAAACTATATTGAAACCCAGGAAAAACATCTCAAGCAGAAATATACAAAAATATATGCCGCCTAATCACACGCTTGTGAGATCGGCGGCCAAATAAAAAAATACCCTTTGGTGGGCTCTATTGTCTCCTTTTAATATTGTACTTTTCTGTTAGTTCTTGTAATATTTATGTATTTTTTGAGATTCGGGGCCATACAAATAATATCTTCTTATGGACAATTTCCAATTAGCATTTACTGCTTTGGAGACTGTTTTGGCTTGTTTAAATTGTGATTAGACAACAGGAAAATGTTACCAATTTCCTGATATTTTAAAATGTTTCAGGAAGAATCCAATCCTCAAAATGTTTCCTTTTTCCTGATTAAAAGGTCCCAGGGAGTGATTTTCTCAACAATGAGATGTTAAAAATCAGTGGTTAAATTCCAGCTGGACTGCATATTGTGAGAAACATACCAGTCATGATAAACATAACTTTATTCCACAAGAGGGACTCAGAGCTACAGGAATTTCTGTACCATTTTAAAGCTAATACAAACAGATTGATTTGGTTTCTCTAACTTTTCATAACAAAAATCTAGTCAATTCCATATTTTACATATTTTCATAACAAATTTGGTCTCTTTAATTGCAGTGATGAGGTTCATTTTTTACTCGGGAGTTCTTGTTTTTAGATGTAATTTGTTTAGCATTCTGTTTTCCAAATCATCATCTCCTTATTTATAAGTTAAGCCATCCCTAAATTAAAATAATATTTCGAATTTCAATAGTCATCACTGGTTTTTGTCAGTGTGGAACAAATGTCATCAGTGGTTTGACCACTGTGTTTCTAATTTTTTCCACTTCAAAATTTCATAATATAATTTCTCTTTTAAAGAAATGCCAGCTAGATTCCATAACTTGAATATATGAGTTTATTATTATTATTGTTATTGTTGTTGTTGTTGTTGTTGTTGTTGTTGTTGTTGTTATTATTATTATTATTATTATTATTATTATTATTATTATTATTATTATTATTATTATTATTATTATTATTATTATTATTATTATTATTATTATTATTATTATTATTATACAATTGTATCACAGCGGCCAGTTGTTTCGCCGGATTTGGCATTGATTACTAGTCGAGCCCCACCCAGGGGCCTAGGAAGTCGTAATGTATTTTCGAAGTATATGTGCGGAACCGAGCAGTGCGGCTTTCTGCATTTGACTGATGGTGATTTTGTCAATTTTGAGCTGTTTTAAATGTAATTCCAGTGCTTTTGGGATAGCACCCAGTGTTCCAATCACTACTGGAATTACCACTGCTGGTTTGTGCCATAATCGTTGGATTTCAATTTTTAAGTCCTGGTATTTTGCAATTTTTTCGTGTTCCTTTTCATCGACCTTGCTATCTCCTGGTATTGCAATGTCAATTATAGTCACCTTGTTGTTCTCGACCAACGTGATGTCTGGTGTATTATGCGCCAGTACCTTGTCTGTTTGTATACGAAAATCCCACAAGATCTTGACCATCTGATTTTCAGTGACTTTTTCAGGCTTGTGTTCCCACCAGTTTGTAGCAGTATGGATGTTATAATTTTTACATAAATTCCAGTGGATCATTTGTGCAACAGAGTTGTGTCGTAATTTGTAATCAGTCTGTGCGATTTTCTTGCAGCAGCTGAGCACATGGGCTACAGTTTCATCAGCTTCCTTGCATAATCTGCATTTAGCATCATTTGAAGATTTATCAATTTTGGCCTTTATGGCATTTGTACGAATTGCCTGTTCTTGTGCGGCCAGGATCAATGATTCTGTTTCTTTCTTTAAAGTACCAGATGTTAACCATAACCAAGTTTTTTCACTGTCCACTTTGTCTTTTATTTTTTCCAGAAATTGGCCATGTAATGCTTTATTTTGCCAACTCTCCATTCTTGATTTTATCACATTTTTTCTGTATTCTTGTTTCGTCTGTTGGACCTTCAGTAGATTTTTGTTCTTTACTTCAATTAATAGATGTTCTTGACTTTCTTTTAAATAATCCGCCAATGCATGCTTTTCTTCTTCAACTGTTTGCTTTACTTGTAGTAGTCCTCTGCCACCTGATTTTCTGGGCAGGTAAAGTCTATCAGTGTCACTACGTGGATGTAAACTGTAGTGCATTGTCATTAGTTTTCTGGTGTTTCGGTCCAAAATGTCCAAATCAGCTTGTGTCCAGTTAATTATACCAGCCGTGTATCTTATGACTGGTATTGCCCAGGTATTCATGGCCTTGATGGTGTTTCCACCATTTAATTTAGATTTCAAAATTTTCCTAACTCTGTTGGTGTACTCTCTTCTAATGATAGTTTTCACTTCTCCATGTCTGATGTTATCCAACTGCAGAATGCCCAGATATTTATAGGCTTCATTTTGATTGCATTTAATTAATTGGCCATTGGGCATTTCAATTCCGTCACATGTAGTGATTTTGCCCCTTTTCATAGATACAGTGGCACATTTTTCCATGCCAAACTTCATTGAGATATCTGTGCTGAATATTAGGACTGTGTTGGTCAGTGATTGGATTTCTATTTCTGACTTTCCATACAGTTTCAAATCATCCATATACAATAAATGTGAAATTTTTTCAGCGTCTTTGGCTATTTGGTATCCAAGTTTCATTTTTTTTAAGATTACTGATAGTGGGATCATTGCGATGATGAAGAGGAGGGGTGAAAGTGAATCTCCCTGAAAAATTCCTCTCTTGATATTAACCATTCCATAGTCCTCATTCCCTACTGCCAACACAGTTCTCCATTGTTTCATCGCTTTTTCAGTGAATGATGTAATATTTTTGCTGATGCCAATAGTTTCTAAGCATTTGATGATCCAGCTGTGTGGCAGTGAGTCGTACGCCTTTTTGTAATCAATCCAGACCATATTCAAGTTCGTTTTTCTGTTCTTACAGTTTTCTAGTATCATTTTGTCAATTAGGAGCTGATCTTTTGTGCCCCTGCTCCTTCTTTTGTTGCCTTTTTGCTCTACTGGCAAGATGTTATTTGTTTCCAAATAATCCATTATGTTATCTGCAATTATCCCGGTGAGTAATTTGAAGGTTGTTGGCAAGCATGTTATTGGTCTGTAGTTTCCAGGTGTTGTTCCTTTAGTTGCATCTTTCTGAATCAAGTATGTTTTTCCAGTTGTCAACCATTCATCAATTTGACCATTTTGTAGCATTTCGTTCAGTTGCTTGGCCAATATTGCATGCAAACTGGTCAGATATTTGAGCCAGAAACCATGTAATTGGTCATTTCCAGGTGATGTCCAGTTCTTTACTTTTTTTACTCGATTTTTGACCATCTCAGTTGTTATTTCTAATACTTGCATTTGCTTCTTGCCAACACTTTTCTCAAAGTCTTGTATCCACTTTGCTTCCTTATTGTAATCCTTTGCATTTTCCCACAGTTCTTTCCAGAATTCAACTGTGGCTTGCTTTTCTGGTTTTTCACTTTTGAAATTGTCATTTGCATTGAGGCTTTGGTAGAAACATCTTTGATCTGATCGAAATTGCTGATTTTGCTTGTACTGAATGATTCTTTTTATTATTATATTTAATTTTTATTAAATAATTTTTATTATTATTATTATTATTATTATTATTATTATTATTATTATTATTATTATTATTATTATTATTATTATTATTATTATTATTATTATTATTATTATTATTATTATTATTATTATTATTATTATTATTATTATTGATCATTGCACAGTCAGCCAGATGTTTAGACTGGTTTTGGCATTTTTGTCTACCTATCGAGCCTTTACCAAGGACCTGGGATAGGCAAATCTGAATGTTTGATGGTGTTACAGATATCGTCGCAGGATGGATCCTGTTTCAAGTAAATCCGCCTTTTGCAATTGACTGATGGTGAGTTTGTCAAGGCCAATGGTGTTCAAGTGGTGCTCCAGTTGTTTTGGGGGATTGCACCCAAAGTGCCTATTACTATTGGTACTACCCTTGCTTGCCTTCGCCACAGTCGTTCTATTTCTATTTGTAGGTCTTTGTATTTTGTTATCTTCTCCAGTTCTTTCTCTTCTCTTCTGCTGTCTCCAGGCACGGCCACATCCACTATCCAGACTTTTTTGTCTTTTTATTATTATCAAAAACTGTTAAGTCTGGGGTGTTTGTGGCAGGTGGCTGTCTGTTTCAATTCTAAAGTCCCAGGGCAATTTAACTTCTTCATTTTCTATTATTTTCTCTATTTTATGGTCCCACCAGTTCTTGCTTACAGGCAAATGATATTTCTTGCAGATCTTCCAATACACCATTGTTGCTACTTTGTCATGCTGCAATAATAATAATAATAATAATAATAATAATAATAATAATAATAATAATAATAATAATAATAATAATAATAATAATAATGATGATGATGATGATGATGATGATGATGATGATGATGATGATGATGATGATGATGATGATGATGATGATGATGATGGCAGCAACCCGTATCAACTATCAGAACCACTCAATGATATTTGTGACATTTTTAAATGTTCAGTTGACTGAGTTTCATTTTAATGAATAAAAGCTTGTAATAATAATAATAAATATCTTTAATTCAATTCATAGTCTAGGACTGATAAAACATAACAGTTCAAGTCCATAATAATAATAATAATAATAATAATAATAATAATAATAATAATAATAATAATAATAATAATAATAATAATAATAATAATAATAATAATAATAATAGCAATAGCAATAGCAATAGCAATAGCAATAGCAATAGCAATAGCACTTTTCTTATATACCGCTTCATAGTGCTTTACAGCACTCTCTAAGCGGTTTACAGAGTTCAGCATATTGCCCCCAACAATCTGGGTCCTCATTTTACCGACCTCGGAAGGATGGAAGGCTGAGTCAACCTTGAGCCTAGTGAGATTTGAACAGCTGAACTGTTGAACTAGCAGTCAGCCTGCAATGGCTGCATTTAACCACTGCACCACTTCAGCTCTTATTAATAATATTAATAATATTATTATTATTATTATTATTATTATTATTATTATTATTATTATTATTATTATTATTATTATTATTATTATTATTATTATTATTATTATTATTATTATTATTATTATTATTATTATTATTATTATTATTATTAATAATAATAATAATAATAATAATAATAATAATAATAGTAGTAGTAGTAGTAGTAGTTGTTGTTATTGTTATTGTTATTATTATGCCACAACTGTTTGATTCATACCTAATATATCCATTTATTACAGTTTAGAAACTGAATGATTGCATTCAGGCAGCACGCCAAAACAAATTAAAACCAGTTCCATATTTTATAAAACCATTGGATTTCAGGTCTGGACAAGAAATGGTACCATACAGATTCATCTTGGGGATGACCTATGGAGTAATCTGGATGAGGATGGTGATGAGCATACTACTGATACTACTAGAACTTATTTATTTATTTATTTTATTTTATTTGTCAAAACGTGTACAAGATGACAGGTATGGTATAAACATAAACAAAAGCAAAGTAGGTATAGGTAAATTTGGACAATAGGACAGTAGGACAGGGATGGTAGGCATGACGGTGCGCTTATGCACGCCCCTTACAGACATCTTAAGAATGGGGTACTAGCAGTACTGGGTACAGATACAAAAGAGGCAGGATTGTGATCTTGACTTCTATATAACAGCCCCAAACCCACCCCCAGATTCTACTGGCAAGAATGAAGATGAATATTATCAAAACAAATTGGTTTTGGCCATCAGTATGCAGGACCTAATCACTGTAATCATTTTAAAATTGGAGTCATACAGATGTTTCAGAAGACCAGCCAAAAGGCAATTTATAGTAAACTTTTCTGAAACAAGTTATAGTTTATACTTAAATGATAGAATATTGGTGGCAAGAAAAGATAACCAAGGATAAGTTAAGGATTGATTTCCAAATTTCTTTTTATATCTTCCTGGGCAGAAACCTAAGTAGCACTATGCTGTTTCATGTTTACGAACAGCTGGTTGCTTTGATTATTCTGATTTGCTTTTTATCTGCAACATCCCTGTCCTGGTTTGTTTTAAGGATTTCTTTTTTTGGATTTCTTCAGCCTCTTTTCATTCCTAACCCACATGAAATGTATCAAATTTTTAACTTTCTAAATTCAGTTAACTTCTTTTGGGACACACTGTTTACCTTAAAAAAAAAAAACTTGGATTAACAGCAGAATTCTAGTAATTGAACCAGACAAATTAAAATCCTACACTGTATAATATTAAGCAAATATCAGCGGGGGAGTTAAGCGGGAGATAAACAATGGAACCTATTGCATCTTTGTAATGCAAACTCCATTCTTAAATACTTGATTGCAAAGTCAGAATGCAGGTGCAAAATGCTACAGCTTTCATCATGGCATCAGAAGATATATTTTAATATCTTTGAACCATCCTGGTTGTACAAAATATCCATGGACAAACCTCTTGCAGAAGTAAGAGAGGAACAAAAAAAATCTATTGTTCATTTTTCAATATATAACTTTGAAGGGTTTTTTTAAATGTGTAACTTTAATGAAATGTATATGTTTTCCACATAAAAGTTTTCATTTAGCATATCAGATCTATGAAGTCTCAAAATAATTTCTCATATCTCTTTACAATAAAATGCTTTAATCCTCCAAAAAGAACATTTGAAATTACTTTCAGACATTTTTCATGCAACATGCAGAACATTATTAAATGTCTGCTCATATAGACAAATGCAAGGAGAAAAGTGGAGCCAAGTGGAATTTTGAGAAATATCTGCTATTGTTCTTAATGGAAGCCACGCTATGTAAAAGAATCCATTTTGAAACAGTGAGGCATAGAATATAATTAAGAACACATTAATGTCAATATGTCATATACAGTATACATACATGCTTATTGTGTATATATTACCTGTGAACATTGGATTCAGCTGAAATCCGGAGCACAAGGGAAAGTAGGGGAACTGAGAATAGATTTTCCTTTCACTAAAAGGATGGATCTAAACTTTTTCAATTGAATTGTGATCCTCCATAAATCTTTTGCCTTGATCTGGATCTCCAGATTTATATCTCAGGTGGCAGCCTTAGCAAAAAGAGACCAACAAAATAGCAATAGCAATAGCACTTCTATACCACTTTACAGTGCTTTACAGCCTCTTTAAGTGGTTTACAGAGTCAGCATATTGCCCCCAACAATTTGGGTCCTCATTTTACCGACCTCAGAAGGATAGAAGGATGAGTCAACCTTGAGCCTGGTGAGATTTGAACTGCCAAATTGCTGGCAGCCAGCAGTCAGCAGAAGTAGCCTGCAGTACTGCACCCTAACCGCTGAGCCACCATGGCTCATACACCTTTTTGTTCTTTATGTAAACTGCTATGAAAAAGAGGTAACATCACTGAGTTGTAAGTGGCCCCAGAGGTCATCTCGATATAATTTCAGAATTTCAGCCATTGAATCATAAGATAACAGTAAATTTGCTCTTAAATTAGAGTGTTCCTTGCAATCATATCACTTGCAATATCATATCCTTTTTTTTAAAGGAAGAAAATCTTTCTCAGGAAATTGCATTTAAATATAAAGCCTAGATATCTAATCCAGTTAAATTTTAATTAAAAGAACAAAAGGACACATAGTTTTCTCAACCGAATATTGGCATGGTGTCTACTCCATTACTACCAGGGAGAGTGAACTGTGAAAATGAAGAGTAGGAAGTGAAAGTTATGACAGCACGGAGAGTATCAGTAAAACTAATTAGAGGAATACTAGGTAGAGTAAATTTAAAGACATTCAAAGGTGAGGGGAGATTCTTACACTAATTTTGACTACATTTATTTCTGTAGTGGCCATTAGTTTTTAAGGTGGCGACGTGGCAATGTATCTTCCAACAACTGTCTTCATAATGTCATCCTCAGTAATTGTGGAATTATATTTTGAAACAGTTGATTTGACCCACTGAAGGAGCCATGAAATGTAGCCCTCTGCTCAGTTCAAAAATCTAAACTGAAGCATGTCCTCCAGATGCTCTTCAACCTCTTCTTGAGTATATCCAGCCAAGGGAGGCTGTTTGTTTTCTTCAATGATTGGCTCTACTTGTGAACTCCTTTCAGTCTTGGGAAATGTTTGTAGCATTCGATGAGAAACTACCTTCCTGTCTCTGAAAGTCATTATTGGGCCCTGCATTCTGAGATGAGACAAACAGTTCTTACAATTTTGTATGACAACCCTTTCTAACTTCAATATTTCCTGCCAGCCTGGCTGCCTGGCTGCCTGCCTGCCTGTTTTCTTATGTATTTGTTAATTTACTTACTTGAGTTTATATGTTACTCAATAGAGCAAAATTCCTCTTCCTAAACCAACCCCATACTCCCAGGCTTGTAAGCCTTTGTATCTGCTTTCCTGATTGTCCTTATGTCTCTTCTCTGTACACATTTCACTGTCTCTGAATCTTTCTTAATATGTGCTGTTCACAATCGGAAGTAAAGAAAAATTCCAGAAAAAAGACAATGAAAAATTATTATTTTTATTGCTATCTCAAAATCTGTAAAGATATATCTGTACTGCAGCCAAATCCAAGATGAAGGAAAAGAACAGAACAGAACAGAACAGAACAGAACAGAACAGAACAGAACAGAACAGAACAGAACAGAACAGAATAGAATAGAATAGAATAGAATAGAATAGAATCTGGAAGGGATCTTGGAGGTCTTCTAGTCCAACCCCCCTGCTCAAGCAGGAGACCTTATACCAGTGATGGCAAACCTATGGCATGGGTGCCACAGGTGGCACGCGGAGCCATATCTGCCTGCACGCGAGCCGTTGCCCTAGCTCAGCTCCAGTGCGCATGTGCGTGCCCGCCAGCTGATTTTTGGCTTGCATGGAGGCTCTGGGAGGGCAATTTTGGCCTCTGGAGGGCCTCCAGGGTGGCGGGGAGGGAGCGTTTTTGCCTTCCCCAAGCTCCAAGAAAGCCTCTGGGCCACTGGAAGTCGGGAAACGGGGGAGTGGGATGGGTCGCGCATGCATGCGCAGTGGGGGTGGGGCAAGTGAGGGGCTTTGAATTATGGGTGTGGGCACGCACGCGCGTGTGATAGCGCCCGCGTGCGCTATTTTGGCACTCGAGGAAAAAAAGGTTCGCCATCACTGCCTTATATCATTTCAGACAAGGGGCTATCCAGTCTCTTCTTAAAAACCTCCAGTGATGAAGCGCTCACTATTTCTGAAGGCAAGCTGTTCCACTGGTTAATTGTCCTCACTGTTAGGAAGTTTCTCCTTAATTTCAGGTTGCTTCTCCCCTTGATTAGTTTCCAACCGTTGTTTCTTGTCCTGCCCTGGTACTTTGGAGAATAATTTGCCTTCTTTGTGGCAACTCCTGAAATATAAACTTATAAACTTTGCCTTTATAAACTGGTGACTTAACAGTTCATTTAGTGAAATTTTGAAATTACATTACTGAAAAAAAGTGACTTATGACCATTTTTCACACTTATGACCATTGCAGCATCCCTGTGATCACATGATCAAAATTTGGACACTTGGCAACTGGTTCATATTTATTTATTTTTTATATAAATTTTATTAATTTTCTATTGTTTACATTTATTAGTGCTTAATAAACATTGGGTTGTCTGGATATTTAATTTGCTTAACAATACTTGGAGAAGGAGGTTCTACTCACAGTCACTCATGCCCTTGTCACCTCTTGATTGAACTACTGTAATGCGCTCTACATGGGGCTACCCTTGAAGAGTATCCGGTGACTTCAACTAATGCAAAATGCGGCTGCGCGAGTTGTGGTGGGTGTCTCAAGATACACCCACGTAATACCCATACTCCGCCAGCTGCATTGGTTGCCCATTGGTCTCCAGGTGCAATTCAAGGTGTTGATCTTCATCTTTAAAGCCCTACATGGCTTGGGACCAGGTTACCTCCGGGACTGCATCCTACCTCACACTTCCCTTCGACCGGTTAGATCCCATAGAGAGGGTCTCCTCCAGGTCCCGTCAACCAAACAATGCTGGCTGGAGGGGCCTAGGGGGAGAGCCTTCTCTGTGGGGGCACCTGCTCTCTGGAACCAACTACCCCCAGAGATCCAAATTATCCCCACAGTGCTGGCCTTCCGAAAAGCCATTAAGACATGGCTCTTCCTGCAGGCGGGGTGATTGGAGACCATTTACCGTATTTTTCAGAGTATAAGATGCACCGAAGTATAAGACTCACCTTAGTTTTGGGGAAGGAAAACAAGGAAAAAAGGCCTCTGCCTCCAAGCAATTTGCCAAACAGCAAACAGCAAACAGCACAGATGATATACACTGTTTGCTGTGTATTTCTGTGCATGTGTGCCTGACCCATAGAAATAGCAAAGAATTGGAAAAATGTACATTATGCCAGAAAGTTTTCTTAAATGTATTATTTAAATAGATCTACTCCAAGGTAACTAAACTCTAATACTAAACAGGACACTGTTACATTTCATACTATACTTGTACAGAACTGTTAAAATTAATTAAAATTTCTGGAAGTACACATTATTCTCTATTATTTAAAAGAAGATACAATAGCATTGGGCCTCTTCAGAGCAATCATTTATTTTAAAAAGCTTCTTTATTTTGTTAAGTTGTTTAGATTTACAGGGATCTCCAACCTTGTGGACTTCAACTCCCAGAATTCCACAGCCAGCAAAGCTAAAAAAGCTGGCTGTGGAATTCTGGGAGTTGAAGTCCACAAGTCTTAAAGATGCCAAGGTTGTAGACCCCTGGCTCTAGAACAATAATAAAGCAGTCTTTAAAAAATAAGTCTAATAATTTGAACATTCTACAGACATTTATAGTTATTCACTTACCCCTTTGCAGCCAGTTCAGCAAAAATAAAAACCTACGTGTCTAATCTCTCCCAACTATTTGCCTCTTTGCAGTTAGTTTCACTTTCATTTTTCCATGTGGCAAACCTAATCAGCTGTTCGTCGGGAAACTGCTACTGACTTGCTTGGCTTTAAAGGCTCTTCCCTCTTTCCTGCAAGCAGGTAAATTGCTGGAAGACAGAGGCCAAAGGGTGGGGGTGGGTGGGTCGGTGGGGCTACATTCAGTGTATAAGACGCACCCAAGTTTTCACCCTCTTTTTGGGGTTAAAAAGGTGCGTCTTATACTCTGAAAAATACGGTAATATCTTAGGTCTCCCCCATGAATGTATGGTTTGAATGTTTTTTTTTAAAAAATTAAACTGTTATTATTTTTTATTGACACTGGTTTTTTAATAGTTGTTCTTTACATGTTGTACGCCGCCCTGAGTCCCCAAGGAGTAGGGCGGCATATAAGAACACTAAAATAAATAAATAAATAAATAAATAAATAAATAAATAAATAAATAAATAAATAAATAAATAAATAAATAAATAAATAAATAAATAAATAAATAAATAAATAAATAAATAAATAAATAAATAAATAAATATTACATTTTTAATCTCCACTCCTTTTTTCCAACCACTGGTAAAATAAGTGCCATGCTTGATAATATTCTGTCTCTTCTTTCTGTTTAATTTTCAATGTAAATCTATCCATTTCTACACAATCTAATATCTTCCTAATTATCTCTTTGTCTCGGGGTGTTTCTTTATTTTTCCAATATTGTGCGAATATAATCCTCGCTTCTGTTAAGACATGCAATAAATTAAATATATACTGTATTTTCAGAGTATAAGATGCACCTTTTCCCCCTAAAAGAGGCTGAAAATTTGGGTGCGTCTTATACTCCGAACGTAGTTTTTCCGAAGCTTTTTTTCCCAGCCCTTACGAGGTGCTAAAGATCTTCCTGTCTCTTCCCAGCTCTTCGCCGCTTGTTTTCATTGCTACTCCCTCAGCCCTAATGAGGTGCTAACGATCTTCCCGGCTTGCAGGTTTTTTTCAGTGCTACTTCCTGCAAAGAAGATTTTTTCAGCCCTAACCAGGGGATAAAATAATGTGCTGAGGCTGACCAGACTAAGGACGCTAGCCAGATGAATACCTGGTAGGTAGTTTTTTTACTTTTTTCTTCCCCAAAAACTAAGGTGCATCTTATACTCAGAAAAATACTGTACTTTGTTTATCAGCAACTGGTTCATATTTATTTACAATAAATATTTACTGTATTTTTACAAAATACTGTATATTTACAAAATACTCATTTTTAATGCCAAACAGCACTGTATACCTAAGCTGGTTCTTTGTTATTATTCATTTATTTTACTAGGTGGATATGCTTCTCAAAGCATGAATGAATTCTGATTTAACATTGAAGGATGTGTAGACTTAAATAGCATGTAAAGTTTCTGTAGAAATTCTCATATTTATACTGAAAATAAAGATATAGTTATGTCCAATTTTTGTTGGATTTCAGCTACTGGTATAGCCAGCTATCAGTAGAATTCTTTGGAATTGCTTTGTCTGGGTGTGGAGAATTAGAATTTAACAGATCTTGAGCACACTAAGTTAATGGTGGCTCATCTGTACAACATTACACCAAATTTATGTTGTCTGAAGGATTTGTAACAGTAATTATTTACTTTCTGTAAAAAGTCCATTTTGCTTTGCAAAATGTTCATAAAATGCATATTAAAAGCATGATTTTATTTGATAGTATGAAATCAGCAAAGTGTGTTCACCAAAACCCAAATTATCTGATATGTGAAAAGAGTGTGAATGAATTTACTTATATTAGCCAAACAGCTAGTTTAAATTTCCATCCAAAAGTAAAGAACGTAATGTTACTGTTCTAAATTATTACATCACTTCAAATTTGAAAGTATCTGAATGTAATTTGCAATAAAAGCAGCATTAAACCACATAATGAAACAATGATATAAATTTATTGGTTTTCATATTCAAAGAACTTGACTTCCAATAATTCCAGATGCCAGAAAACTGAAAGGAAAATAAGGGAAGGAAAAGGAAAAGGAAAAGGAAAATGAAAGATACAATGCAAAACAATAATAAAATACAGAGCTTGTAATTCAGAAAATAATAGTCCTTTGATCCTTGGTTCCTAGAAGTTATAATATATTACTTAAAGCACGAAAGTTCTTCATATGTAAAATACTAGCTTACTAGAATTTTGATCAGAACATAGTCATTTTGGATAGTGTAGACCTCAATTCTGAATGTGCAGAATTTGGTAGGAAAGTTACATTCTTACACGAGAGAAAGCAATAAACTCTACGGCAATCAAGAATGTGCAAAATGTCAAAGTGATAAAATAGTTCATTTTAATAACAAATGTTAACCTCTTGACACTATGAAAGGTTACCTATATGAATCTGCTTTAATGTGGTCTGGCAACATAGTCACTTGAGGAACAGCATAAACAAAATTCTGGGAGGTGGTGTAAGTTTTTTTCCCACTTCTACTTCTGTGCTTTAGAAAATTTAGCTACATAAGTAAAAACGTGAGCACAGCTATATTTGTGCATTAACGGCAAGCCTCACCCAGTTTATATTGTTTCTCATGCATCTGTATTATTTCCCTGTGATGGCATGGAAAATATAGTTGCTTGTATGTACAAACTATCCTCTGATGTTTAGTTTGTCTAAAGACATATATCTCATTTACTTGTCCATGTTGCCTGAAAAAGCTTTTTAATACAAGATGAGTCATCACATTTGAATTATAGGAGATGATGTGGAACTAGATATTTTGTTTGTAATTTGCTAAGCAAATCTTAATGCTGAAACAAATAATCTATTCTGACAAAATTTCCTTCTTTATGTACGTCTGTAAGCACTTAATATACATTTTCTAAAATACATAACCTCATAGAATTGGAAATGTTAGATTCTTGCTATTTTCAGGAACTGTACCTCAAAATTTGCTTTATAAGAATTTCTGCGATTGGGGTAGAATGAAAATATCTCACTATGAAGAAGCTAAAGACTTATAAACTTCCAATGAAATATTTGGCTTACTTCAGGAATTCAGGAATTCAGAGGGCAAAAGAACGCAAATGGCGGCGTCCTGACGGCCGGGGAAAGCGGGCGGGGGGAAGCCCCACGCCGTGAATGCCACCAGCTTCTTCGGCTCTGTGGCAATGAACAGGCAAGACCGCCGCTGCCCCTCTCACTGCCCTCCCTCCCCGCCTGGCAGGAGGAGGCAGGCGAGGCAGGAGGCAGAGGGGTGTGCAGGGCAAATTCAAATTCAAAAAGCGGGACTTTTTTGAAACGCTGCGGGACCCAGGACAAATTATTAAAAAGAGGGACTGTCCTGCCAAAAGCGGGACGTCTGGTCACCTTACATTAACTTGTACATTATTTAAATAATCTCCAATTCAACACATAAGCATTGAAGTCTTTCTTGATGGCTGTTGGATGAATTCATTTCTTTACTTTGGAGAGCAAAGAAATAACTAGAATAATCCAAAGTGATTTACAAAACATGTAACAAGACAAAATTAAGATTTTTTTTGTGCTACTTTAACCAGACATTTATTTTTATTGTCATGCTTATAGGGGATACCTTAAGAGGAAATGATAAAATTTACTTTTCCTGTCCAAATATTTTAAACAATTTTTAAAAATTACTACAGCAATTGTCTCTGGCAGAGTTTAGAAGTGCAAAGTTGTATACCAGAGACGGCTGCTGTTTCCTTAATTTCTCAAGGGAATGCTGTCAACTCTCACCCAGTCTGAACCCTTATCTGCCCCTACTATCAAGCTGCAGCCTATCAGCTGTTATTTTGCTGCATCATCTTGTACCTACAGCTTAAAGTAGCATCAGACCAAATGTGGTCTCTCAAATAATCTGACATTAGCCTCCTTTATAAATTAGATTGTGACAAAAAGATATTAACTCCACAAAATAAAGCATTGTATCTCTTACCTGAAGATTGTGCCCTGCAAGGAAAATGGCCCAAGTCGCTATTGCTAATTATGATACAAAATTCTTGCCCAATTAATCCCAATTAACCAATTCTGCAACTGTAGCAATCATAACACTAAGTAAGTGATGTACCACAAAAGGAAAATTAAAAGGGCTGAGTAGTCCTCAAATGATGCGAATGATCCTAATTTTATTGTTTTTAGGACATATTTACTGCTCTGGTTCAACTAGTACACCCAGGCCAATCCTCACTGCCAGACTGCTGAAGCAGGTAGAATAAGTAAAATATTGTCCACCCAGGCAACTATCCATGCTATGATGAAATAATTTAAGTGATCCTGCCTTAGTTTTTCAAAGTTCACTCTGTTCTTCAGAGAGAGAGATTCCCCAAAACGTGGTAGTCTGGAAGTTGTGCTCTAATATCCTTGAAACAGAAAACTATCTCATGTTCTATTCATAAAAGAAAGCATTTTCTATATCATGTAAATGGCAGGTCTCTTTACTGATAAGATAGATGACATACACTTTTAAAAGATGAATCAAAATATGAAGCTGAATTATACACACACACCCCAAAATGTTATAGTATGACAATTATATATGTTGTAGCACATGGTCATGTTCCTAATGGTTCTGTGCTTTGAGGCTAGGGTAAAAACCAACTTAGGAGAGATCCATACCTTGTTATTTTGAAATATTTTGACCAAAAATGACAACTTTTGCTAAACAGAAAAGGAAGTGACTTACTTGTTAGATGTTTCAAAAGCAGCTCCATAAGTCATATTGAGGAAGGGAAGTACACTGACAAACTTCTGAAACACTGGAGACCAAAGGAGCTAGACTAAGGGATTAAAAAAAGTTTCCACAAACTTTGGAACCACATGGTAAACTGCAAGCAGCAGTTTCTCCTTCTCTCCCCCCCCCTTTGTTCATATTCAAAACCTTTGATTCCACAGCACACAGATTTATTTGCAGGTTACTTTGCATCTAGTTCTTCATACAGGATGTAATTCACACAGAAAAATGGAATGTATTTTAATACTTGCTGAAATATTTTACTTAACACCAGGGATAATATGTTAGAGCAGGGGTGTCAAACTTGCGGCGTCACGGCAGCGTCATGTGACGTATTGGGACTTTCCCCCCTTCACTAAACCAGGTGGGGGTGGGGCCAGTACATGACGTATCTGGCCCGCGGGCCTTGAGTTTGACACCCCTGTGTTAGAGCATTTTATACTCTCAATCCTCCCCCCAAGAATGCTGACATGTAAATTAGATATTTGCATTTTTTTTCATTGCTTGAAACAGGCAGTTTCAGGAAAATCAACTTCCTGTTCAGATATTCAACTAAGTTTATAGGTAGAGGGGGAAACAAATGCCCTATCTTGACTTTTGTGCAGGTGAAGTTGCAGGTATAAAGTTCTGCATTAGATCTTGTAAGGTCCCAAAATGTACTTGAGTCACCAGAATGCCAAAGAGAGAGACCCAAGAAGAGGCTTGGAAAAAATATCAGCTTTTATTTGTACAAAGAAGAACTGAGTAGACCATTCCACAACATACATACAAAGAGCATTCAGTGAAAGGCCACACCTTGGGGAAGGTATGGCGTCCTTTTACCTTCAGAGACATCAGCTTAGTACCCAATTCTGGGCCCCTTGCCCATGCCTTCCTTGTAGCCCTGCATTGGCTGTGGAGCAAGGAACAGGGGGACTGAGTGCTTAGCAACAGAGGGGCTGGGTACTTAGCAACACAGATATTTGCCTCATGTAACCCTGCCAATCCATGACATACCCGCTTCTTGAGATATGTACCAGGCACCGAGTTATTAAAAAAAAGCAAGATAACAGAAGTTAGATCACTGGTAGAAGCAAATGGCAGAGGCAATTCCAATTCTTAGCAAAGCAATTCTTGCAGAAGCGAAATAGCAAGTTAAACTAATTCTACCGATTCTACTATTATTATGTCCCTTCAATCTCAAAACAAGAAATACAAATGTGAATTCTATGAAAATTTTAATTATATTCATGGATATGGTAGGAAGTGAGATACAGCATGTTGTGTTTCTTTCATCTGCTTTCTTTCTTTAACACTTCAGTTTCTCAGTTGAGGCTTTTTGATGGTTAATTATTGAGACTACACCTCTAGAAGCTAGTTATAGAAAAGGAAGCTTTATGTTGCAATCGCAAACTTCATCCCTGGCTGCTCCATTTGTACCAATTGCTGCTTCTAAGGTCATTTTCAAAGGGAGTCCCGTATTAAGCAATGGAATGAAAACAGAAGGCCCCTCTTGCTGGGGCCTCTTGATTCAGGCTTGGCTACAACTAAGTTGGGTGAATGCTTTCCCAGCTGTGACTTCCATCTGCTGTTCTTGCAGGACCTGTAAGTCTCAAAGACTGAGAAATCGCAACATGCATTATTTTAGGCCTTTCTGACAATCTTGAGAACATGGATGGCCATTTTATATTTCTTTTCATGTATTTTTAGATTTGGGATCAAAAGGATCAAATTTAAAGAATCGTAGGTCCTATCAGATATATCCTTAAAATTCCTAAACTGGAGGAATAGTTGAAAGACTGACAAAACAGATTACATATAACTCTCAGGAGACCTATTGCCATGTAAATGTTTTATGTCTGTCATTTTATTATTTGATTGTTTGTCTTATAGTTAAGTATGTAAGCTATCTGTCATTCAGGACTCCAACACTCCCTCAGCTAATTTTTCAAGGCAGCAAGAACAAAGCTGTAATGTAGGCTGGGATAAGAGAGTGTGAATGGCCCAAAATCACTCTGTAGCTTTTCATAGCTGAAAATGGATTGAAATATGGGATTCTCCAGTGTCAGTCCAATTTATTTTAATAGTATTTCATTTCTTTCCCAAGGGCTTTTAGCTTTCTGATTCAAGATATGAAATAATCCATTCTTCAGTGAGAACAGACTCATAAATAGGCTAACTTATTTATTTGGTAAATGTATATAGTCACTCATTTCACATACTTGCTTTTGAGTGGTGTGTAACACCACAACATAATTAAAAACACAGAACAATACAATAAAATAACCAAAACAAAAATCACTAAAATATTATAAATCATAAAAGACCATTAAAACCTAATACATATAATTTTCATTTTATATACTGTATATATATTTAAAAACATAAGAATCATAAAAGAAATTATGGAGTTTTTTTTAAAAAAAGAATAAAAATATCACCTATGTTAACCAGCCAAATTTTCTTTTGCCATATGGAATTGTTTTATAGCAAATTATTATTATTTTTTATTCCACAATATATTAATTTTAACTCATGACTGCAGTTGACAGCGTATCTATGATTAAGACATTATTCTCTTGTTTCAGAGGAAATATCACTTTGGAAAATATCTGAGTAATCTGACAAAGAACTTTTCTGCAAAAGACCAAATATGGTAAAATTATTTGTGAATATGGAAAGATAAACCAAGACCTCTGTAATTAGCAACAACTTTTGCAGTTTGCAGCAACAACTCAGCATAGAATTAAAAGTATCTAAGAGCAGAATATTGTACAGAATCAATGATTCAGTTTATTAGCAGCAAGATCCAGGGGGAAAAAAGTCTGCTTGCCAAATGAAAGGAAGTCAGAAAGGGGACCTGACCCCCTCTTTCCACATGGGGGAATATCTACTTTAGCAGCACCTCTAAGCAACTATGAGCATTGATGGAAACTAGGAGTAATCATTGCATTACATTGTTATTAATGGCAAACCACCTTAAGGAAGGGAAGTGTAGTGGGAGCAGAAAGCAACTAATCAGAAGAAATCACTTAAAACAGTGGTGGCGAACCTTTTTCAGCTCGCGTGCCAAAAAGGGGCGAGGGGCGCTCACGCGCGCTCGCGTGCCCACACCCATTCCCTCCCCCCCACGCATGCCACAACACATCCTCATGCTGCCCCCTGCGCATGCGCACACACCCCACCCCCGCGCAAAGGCTTACCGGAGCCTGGGACAACAAAACCGGCAAACCGGAAGTGCGAAAAAACACACTTCTGGTTTGCCGGTATGCTGTTTTTTGCACTCCGGAGGGTGCAGGGAAGCTTCCTGAAGCTCCGGAATGCAAAAAACTACAAAACGGACAAACCGGAAGTGCGGAAAAGTGCACTTCTGGTTTGTCCGTTTTGTAGTTTTTTGCATTCCGGAGCTTCAGGGAGCTTCCCTGAACCCTCCGGAGTGCAAAAAACAGCACACCGGCAAACCGGAAGTGTGTTTTTTCGCACTTCCGGTTTGCCGGTGGGAACCCTCGCGTGCCGGCTTCTATGGCTCCGCGTGCCACCTCTGGCACGCGTGCCATAGGTTCGCCACCATGGGTCTAGATAATCTGCTTCCTTCAGAGCAATCAATGTGGAAAGTTCTCAACAACTTTCCTCTCAAAACAGAAAATAGGAAACCTTAAAATTCTTTTTGGATAATCTTGCTAGGCCATAACTCAATTGAGCTAGAACTAGATTTTGTCGTCAAGTTACTTGTTTGAACTCTAGGCCTTAAATAAAAGAAACCCATCTATGGGCGAGTTCAAATGGAACTATTGTCTCATCTGGGAAATACGCTTTATTCAACTTTTTAAAAGTTACTACAATATTTCAGTTTGCAATTAAAGTAATTATAACTGTAAAAAGGTGTATCTCCTAAATTAAGAAAGTTTGGTTTTAAAAGAGTTTTATTTTTTTTTAAATAGCTGGATAAGAAAGATGACCAATAGCACTGCTTCTAACCCTATTTGGAAAATGTCTCATTCTGCTGATTCAGATGATTTCCCCTTTTGTTGAGAAAGCTGGATGTTTCAGTAGATAACTATTTCCCTGGGAACTTCCTAATATAATCAAATGTATAATGATGTTGGGATGAGGAGGTAGCATTAAACATATCAAGGGAAATAGAAAATAGCTGATGCTGCTGAAGTAAGTACTTGTATACTATAACACCTAATTTTGCTCTAATGAACATGAGAGGGAATTTAGAAACTTGAAGTGATAAGAAACTTTAAATATTTGGGAATATTCGTGCTGCCAAGAACATGCTGCCCCCAAAGCATGAATGAAATATTGAGGACATTATCTCAGCCACTGCTTGATCCCACCAATTTTTTTAGGCTGAAATTCAATATACACTTCTGTGGAAATAAGCCTTTTTGGATTCAATAGGACTTTTGAGTTAATGCTGGTACAGTTAGTGTTATGCTGTTGTCAAGGCTGTAGTCTTATACATATTATTCCAGTCAAGAGAAGAGCTACATTGATAAATAGTATCTGATCTCCCCAAAGTGCTTCAGTTATTACTTTTATTCCAAACATTCATTAAACCTCTGGCTCTTCTGATTTCCCCCAAGAAAATTGGATTTGTAAGCCAAAATGTTAGAGTAATATGAAGGAAGGGGGAAAAAAGATACATATATACAGGAAAAGAGAACCGTTATATCAGAGCCGCTTTGTAAAAAAAAAATTACTTTCTTTAGTTGCAGACCTGCTCTATGCATAAATAACGGTGGACTTTGAGAGTTCACTAGGATAGTAAAGATAATGACTATGGTAGAAGATTTAAATTATATTTCAAATAGCTTCTATCCTTTAAGATGCGCTTTCTGGAGTAAATTTCAAAGAACAGCCCAAGAAATCTGGCATCAGTAAGGTTTCCTACTGAGTAGATAGAAAACTGTATATCTCTTTTAGTATCATGTTCAATATGTACAATAAGGCCACATAGTCTCCCGTGTCTTTCCATAGAGAGAGAAACTTCAAGCGAGGGGTGTTTGCGGGAAGTGTCAGATGGGCACATAATATCTTCCAGATGTTAGGCATGGCTTGTCTTGTCCCATTTGTACAAATGGGCTTCAATCACCACCCTGCACCAGGCAATTTGTTTATTTATATCTTTTATTTAAAAGATTTAAGATTTATATCTTAAACCAGCTGTGCACGGCTCAAAATGACAGTAAAATATTTACTACGGTATTAAAAAATAAAAATAATAAAACAATCAAAGAAAACCAAAATCCCCATGTCTTATCATTATCCCCGTGGGATGCAGCAAGCTTGTTTCATTCCATTCTTTTTTTTTAATGTTCTAGTTATTCCTGTGCCTCAGTTTAAAAAAAAAGAACCAGTTCTTTTTGGCCTTCTGAAAGGGTAAAAGTGTGGCTGTCGAATTGCAAGGTGGAAGGTGTACCATTCCGAGGTGCCACTGCATGACAGGATTTCAGGATAGAAACTTGGAGTGTGCCTACCCTATTCTGATTTGGTGGGACAGGCAGATATTCTTAGGGAGAGACATGCCAATGTTGATCCTCCAGTTAATGCTCCTGCTTAAACCAACACTAAGGCTGACACAGTAAATACAGAGTTTTAATAAATACTAGTAATGAACAGAACAGAAACTAGTGAAGGACATGGTTCAGTTGCTGGAATACCCAGATCACGATTTTTTCTGTATGATTCAGTCACTTTTCTCCCAGTACCTTCCTTTCTTTCTTTCTTTCTTTCTTTCTTTCTTTCTTTCTTTCTTTCTTTCTTTCTTTCTTTCTTTCTTTTTCTTTCTTTCTTTCTTTCTTTCTTTCTTTCTTTATTTATTTATTTATTTATTTATTTATTTATTTATTTATTTATTTATTTATTTATTTATCCATAGTGACACTGGGTATTATATGGTAGTAAATTAGTAACAATAAGAATAAAACAGTAAGACATCCAGAAGGAGTTTAAAAGATCCAATCTTTCTCAACAGAGAACATGCCCAACTGAAGAGTTGCAGTCCACACATCTTAAAGCTGCTAAGGATAAAAAGCACTGGCCAAATGTACTTCAAGAACTAGAGAAAAAGCCAGGTTTTTTAGGACTCATTTGAATGAGCCCATGGTAGGAGCCATACAGCTCTCTGGAGATGCTGTTCCAGAAGGCAGATGCAGCATCATGTGGCATTCATTATCTGATTGGACTCAAAGCATGTCAATCTTTGGGCACGTTTGCAGATTGCCTAGGCATTTGCTAATTGTGAGAGTTCATTTTCTGTGCTCTTGGAATTCCAGATCCAGATAACAACAATCATTAAACAGTGCTCTGGCCTGCTGTAATGGTAGCATAAGGGGAAAATAAAGTTTTCACTTGAAGAGATTCCAATGTGTGCTCAGAGCTTGCTATCAGGGCTCACCAATATTTAGTGAAATATTATCCTTACTACTCTCACTTCATATTAGTGGAATCAGTGATGGGTTTGACTTCAGTGGGAGCATGGATTTCATTTTCTAATTTAGAAAATTACAAACAAGGGAATGCTGAAAAGCTGTACAAAACTATTATATAAACATGTTTTCTTGGCCCTAATTCCACCTTTCCCAATATGTTGACTGAGAGCCAGACAAAAACCAGAAAGAAACAGATGGAGCAAATAGTAGCATGACATTTAAAATGAATTAAAAAGTGATTTTACAAAGCCAAGTAGCCTGCAGAGTAGTGTTCACAGAAGCAAGAGGAAGGAAACATAATTATGTTTCTAATACTAGTTGGATAAACTAAACTAAGAAAAGCATGTTTATAGGCTGGGTGGGGATTTTGGAACTTATGGTCTTAATGGCTTGGAGTATACAAGATTGGAAATGGGGGCTATAGAAGATTGCTTGCAAAGATGGACACAGTGAATGAGTAGAATCAGTTCACCTTGGATATAATTGAGATGAGAAGAAAGAATATTCACTGACTCTATTAATGTGAGGGTACTTATTTATTTATTTATTTATTTATTTATTTATTTATTTATTTATTTATTTATTTATTTATTTATTTATTTATTTATTTATTTATTTATTTATTTAAATGGATTTATATGCCGCCCAACTCCCAGGGGACTCTGGGCGGCTCAGTTTGAACCACTATCAACAGGTTTTCCACGCATGTTTATTCCAGAGCTAATTTTACTAACACTACTACAGCTATATTCCATTGTGTAGAATTGACCCGCAATTAAAAAAGCACAACTCTTCATCCTGAATTTTGAAAAGCTGCAAAACCTAGGATGAAGAAATTAGAAAGTTTCTAATTCTGGTCAGTTCTGGTTAATGAATGAATGATAACAAATAATCAACGTTAGAAATACAGTCCTGTCTAAAAATAATGTAAAATGAAAGCATCTTCATTTGGTAGCTTGTGTGGGGGGTTTTGTTTGTTTGTTTGGTTGCTTTGCTTTGCTTTGCTTTCTACTAGGCTTGCAGGGTCCTCAGAATAAAAGCTGAAATATTGAATGCACCAAAATGCTGAGCACTATGGTTGCTATACTTCTCATTCTTTCTGCCATCTCATTCTGCTTCTAGATCTTCTTGGGAAAAGATGGTGGCCATAGCAAGTGAGGGGGAAATTAGCTAAAATGAGAAATCAAGCAATGCAGATGATGTATCCTCCATCAGCTGCATTGGCTGCCTATTAGTCTCCAGTCGCAATTTAAAGTGTTGGTTTTGACCTTTAAAGCCCTACATGGCTCAGGACCAGGTTACCTCCGGGACCGCATCCTACCACACACCTCCCTACGACCAGTTAGGTCCCACAGAGTGGGCCTCCTCCAGGTCCCATCAGCCAAACAATGTCGGTTGGCGGGTCCACGGGGGAGAGCCTTCTCTGTGGGAGCCTCATCTCTCTGGAACCAACTCCCACCAGAGATCCGGACCATCCCCACTCTACTGGCCTTCCGCAAAGCCGTAAAAACATGGCTCTTCCGGCAGGCGGGGTGAAGAAGAAGAAGATCGGATTCCCCCATGAATGAATGGTTTTTAAAATTATGTCATGTTTTAAATTGTCATGTATTATTGTAGTGTTCTTATTCCTGTTGTACGCCACCCTGAGTCCTACGGGATTGGGCAGCCTATAAGAACTTTAAATTAAATTAAATTAAATTAAATATTACTCTCATTCTTGAGTGAGAGTCCAGAGGTGGGGAGAAATGACTGAGGCCTTGAAGAGGGGCAGTACATTCAGGTGGGTGACAGGCATGTGACATCTTGACAGGAGACAGAGTGGGTTGTTACAAGGGAAGACATTCCTGGCATTTGGTTTTGGACCTCTTTTTTTAACCCAGGCCCTGGTCAACAGACCTACCGAGGCAGAGGCATTTGGCTGCTGCTACTTAATGCCAGGCTGATCAATAATAAAGTCCCCCTTATTTGTAACTTCATTAGGGAAGAGCAGTTGAGCCTGTCATGAATTACCGAGATCTGGCTGGGCTCCAAAGGGGAGGGTTCCCTTTCTGAAATGTGCCTTATAAAAACAGATAATAATAAATAATACTGCATACAGGTAGTTCTTGATTTACAATTGGTCATTTAACGACTGTTTGAAGTTACAACAGCCCCTGAAAAGGTGTTTTACAGCCTATAAAGCACTTCCGACCATTGTTAAATGTTGCACCCCTCTCTACACTCACACGATCACAATCTGGGTGCTTACAACCTGTTCATGCATATGACAGGTTGGCAAGTACCCAGCAATCACCATTTGCAGTCTTATTTATTTATTTTATTTTATTATTTACATTTCTATGCCGCCCAATTCCCGAAGGAACTCTGGGCAGCTCACAACAGAAAGAAAAATAAATAGAAAATTTAAAAAATTAAAAACAGATTAAAAATACATTAAAATTACATTCATCCAGCATTCATGGGCCGACCTCATCTCTGATCACCAGAGGTCAATGGCCCCAGGCCTGTCGGAAAAGCCAGGTCTTAACAGCTTTATGGAAGGCCAATAGGGTGGTGGTGGTATGGATCTCAGGAGGTAGTTGGTTCCAGAGAGCCGGAGCCGCCACAGAGAAGGCTCTTCCGCGAGGGCCCACCAGCCGACACTGTTTAGCTGACAGGACCTGGAGGAGACTGACCCTGTGGGCTCTCACTGGTCGTTGGGAGGTATTTGGTAGTAGGCGGTCTCGCAAATGCTCTGGTCCTGAGCCATGCTAGCAGGGAAGATTGCAAGCTTGCCACAATGCTGAAATTCTCTCCATCAAGTAGCTCTTTGAAACTGCCTGCTAGAAGTGGGATTTCTCTGGCAGGCTGCAGAATTAGAGGTCAGATTGAAGGAGTTCTCCATACACAGGGGTGAGGCCAACTTCTCCAAAGAGTTGCAGAAATAGAAGTCATGTCCTAAGATTCGAACTCCATGTCTGCCGACCTTTGAAGGAGTTCTCTTCTGCACATAGAGAAGAGATGAACTCTTGTGACAGAGTGCAGAACAGAACTGGGATCTGAGCTCCATTTTCCCACTCTGCTGGAGGAGTTTGTCTCCCCTCCATGTAGGGAAGAGAACTGTTCTGGCAGGCCTGCAGGAAAGAATCCATTCCTGCAGCCCATCAGAGCAGCTCCCTTCTGCACACAGAGGGGATATGAACCTGACAGGCAGCTTTTTTCTTTGTCTGCTTAATGATCCAGAAAATTGCTTAATGAGTTCCAGGATTGCAGTCCTTGAGCAGAACAGTTATTTGGGTATCTTGCTTAAAGACTGCTTTGCTCAATGACTGAGATTTGGTCCCAATTGTGGTCATAAGTCAAATGCTACTGGTATCCTCAGAAATAAGAAATTTAGAAGTAAATTGCTTCCATGCTAATTTACAATAGAGATGTGTTTGTGAATAATGTCTTATTGCCCCCAGATGACATTAATTATACTCTGTATTTTATGGCATTGCACATATTGTGACCATAGAGTGTCACGGAATAATGCCATGTTCCTTGACATATTATATGTGACATGCTGCAGTTCCTTTCAATTAAACAAAGTCCCCTGTTGGATCTTTAAATCCTTCCTTCTCTTCTGTGCTTCTTGTCTACTAAAACAGCATCTTCCTGAAGATTTGTTGTCATGGAAGTTTGCCAAAGTAAGGAGCACAACACCGAGGATAAGAACCATGTTTATTGCAATGATCATTGGGGCACTTGCTTCACAAGAAAGAGGGACCCTGAACAATGGAAAAGCAAAGATTTTTACAGAAATTAAGAGATACTAGGTGGAAAATCCCAGGGGAAGCTGGACAAGTGTCAGGGCAAGGTCTGTTGTTAGGCAAAATAGGCCTGTCAGGAGGGCAGTAGAACTGGAGAGATTCATTGTTAAAGAGGTGGATATTGAGGCCATCAAATAATAATAAGATGGAAAGTTAGAGTTTCTCTAGGTTGCAATTTCCTCATAAAGGTTTCCATTGGAGTGTGTTGTGAACTGCTCTTCTTTGGTCTAGATGGGATTGCAGTGTGGGGCTTTATTTGGGACAGGGAGGGTCAATTGGAGTCCATGGGATTAGGCAAAGAAAATAACTGAATTTAACCTCAATCATTTCCAAAAGGTGGGAAAGGGAAGGAATGCACTCCCCATTTTATTTGTTGGGAAGGGGGGAGGGGTTCCACTACATAGTATAGTCCCAATTCCACAAAATTTCACAAACATAGCTTTGTTCCAGGGGTGGGTTCCTCCCGGTTTTGACCGGATCGCCCGAACCGGTGGCAACCCGCTGATGATGTCACTGTCGGTGCCGTTCCATTCACACCACCATTTTTTAATTTCTCCCCTTCCGCGGCTTGAAAAAGGGCCCTCCTGTCTGCCCATGGGTGAATTCTGTCCTTTATTGCTTCGCCCGAAGCACAGCTGATGAGCTCCTCAGCTGTGGTTCGGGCTAATTCCTGCTTCTGAGCATGCACGGAAGCCAAATCACGCGAGAGGACACATGCATGCGCGAGTGAGTTGGGTAACATATAAAATTAAGTAAATATAAATAAATAAATGTATATAAATAAATAAAAATGATTAAATGCATTGCATCGCAATACTGATTCAGAATTCAGATTCATCTACTCTTTTTACTCTTCAAACATGTTACTCAGAAACAATGCTTGAATCATGAAAATTTGTTCACATTTTTGTATTGTTCCAGATCCCCCTTCTTTCATTAACATTCTGACAAAGCTACCTGTATGTTAATTTCAGCACTGTTTACTTATGTATTTGCCTGGGTATCATGCTTCACTTTTACTCCACCATTAGATAGCTCATCCTGTTTCACTTTTCTTTGTCTGCACAGTACCTCAAAGGTAACTTCCTGCATTTGTATGCAAATAAGCATAGTGGCATTGGAATGTTTCAGGAGGAAACATTGGAAATGGAAATGGAGGTATATCATCTTTTAAAATAACAAATGTGGGTGGGTATGAATGAACTTTGTTATGGTTTTGCTTTTCTTATATTGTTCTTGCCTTTAGATGTTTATTACATTCAGAGAATAAATCATATGTTCCCAGCACTGTATTTCCAGGAAGAAGAATACATAATTCCAACTGAACACTGAGTAAATAATCATTGTATTAAACCATAACTTTGGTAATGACTCACTACTTTTCTGGCAAGTTGTAGGGATTTAAAATGATTAAACTATTCAGGCTGCTTTATTTTCATGTCTATGAACCTATCTGTTTTGACATTTGACCATAGAAGGAGTAAAATTCCACTTATCGTATTTTTCGGAGTATAAGATGCACCTTTTTGGTTAGAGGTGAGAATTAATCTCACAGAGGCGATGATTGATCTTTCTCTCGGAGCTCAGACATTTAGGAATAAAACCAAAGTTTAAAAGTCTAATTGAAAATATTTATTTTGGTACAAAAACAATAAATTCTGATTGTTTACATCTCTGCTATAAAATGCAACCTTCTCGGTCAAGAGTTAAGTCAAGAAGAAGTAATGGAGTATCAGGAATGTACACATGCGTACAAGAATATTATATCATGTGTCTTGCTTGTCATGGAATGTACCATAATATTAGGATAGGGGTGCATCACCCTGCATAGACAAACAACTGAAAATATTCACTAAGTGACATTTTAACCCCCCAAAAGAGGGTGAAAACTTGGGTGCGTCTTATACACTGAATGTAGCCCCACCCACCCAGCCACCCCCACCCTTTGGCCTCTGTCTTCCAGCAATTTACCTGCTTGTGGCAAACAGGGAAGAGCCTGTAAAGCCAAGCAAGTCATTAGCAGCTTCCTGACCTACAGCTGATTTGCCACATGCTAAACTGAAACTGAAACAAGCTGCAAAGAGGCAAATAGCTGGGAGAGACACACAGATTTTTATTTTCTGCTGAACTGGATGCAAGGGCGTAAGTGAATAACTATAAATGTCTGTAGAATGTTCAAATTATTAGACTTATTTTTTAAAGACTGCTTTATTATTGTTTTAGACAACTCAACAAAATGAAGAAGCATTATAAAATAAATGCTTGCTCTGAAGAGGCCCAGTGCTATTGTATCTTCTTTTAAATAATAGAAAATAATGTATACTTCCAGAAATTTTAATTAATTTTAACAGCTCTGTACAAGTATAGTCTGAAATGTAACAGTGTCCTGTTTAGTATTAAGATAAAGCAGCTGAGTTAAATCCTGACTTACCTTGGAGTAGATCTATTTAAATAATTGGGAGGAGTTAGTGTGACTACATTTAAGAAAACTTTCTGGCATAATGTACATTTCTCCAATTCTTTGCTATTTCTATGGGTCAGGCATACATGCACAGAAATGCACAGCAAACAGTGTATATCATCTGTGTTGTTTGCTGTTTGCTGTTTAGCAAATTGCTTGGGGGCAGAGGCCTTTTTTCCTTGTTTTCCTCCCCCAAAACTAAGGTGCGTCTTATACTCCAGTGCGTCTTATACTCCGAAAAATATGGTAGGTTGATAGGGTTAGAGCAGGTTTTAAAAGTAATCTGGATTAAAACTATTTTGGGCTTTAAAAACATCAGCATTTTAAATCAGGGTGCACAAGTTGCTTGGCACACATCCAAATATATCGAGGCATATCTCAAAAAATAATTGCCAAGTTCAAGTAGAATGGGAAAGAGTAACATTTTCATTTCTAATACAGAAACAGGTTGGGGTTCATAAACCTGGTGCTTGTGTGTAAAAGCTGGATAAGATGTTCATAAGATTTTAAGTTTGCCCAAAAAGAACTGGAAAAATTGACCTTCTGAAGGAAGTTGATGTGCTGACAATTGATCCATATCAGGTTATGGAGGGATGTGGAAAGAATTGCTCCATGGAAATAGCAAATAAAACAAAAAAAAAGTATACTGCTAGTTCACTTGTTCTTTTGCAGGTATCTGATAAGAGATGAAATGGGGAGCATGTAGACTTGGATGGGATGGGTCACAACCATCATCCTGCACCACATCTATGATAATATGAAAGGTATATGCAGAATCAATACAAGGGGAAAAATTACCCCAATAGTTTTGAACATATTTGGTTTCTGACCACTAGATGGCAGTATGTCAATACTTTAAGTACAGTTTATATGCAGTATTAATTTCAATTAATTTTTTTTTTAAATATGCATTTTCTCCAGGATACCATTGCTCTGTGTGTGAAGAGAAAGCAAGTTTGGATAGGATTATGGCAACTACATCTTATTGTTTCTCCCTTCCCGCCCCCTAAAAAATACAGGGTTACAGAGTAAATATAATAACGAAAAGGGCCAACGTTCTTAGATTTCCAACTACCGGTATATGAATTGCTAATTGTGAAATTAAAGCTAAGAAACCATAAGAAGAAGAAAAAATCTTAAATGAGCCACAGAAATAAATGCTTCCATAAATAAAACACCAACCAACCAATCATGGCACCCAAATTTAAAATAATAAATCTGGCCATCTGAATTTCTGAACAGGTGCTACAAAATCCAGTCTGATAGGCAAAGTTGTTCATTCCAGAGGAGGTTGGAAAAGATTGCTAAAGCAGAGCTGGGTGGTGTTTGAAGACCACTAAAGCATGAAGAGAAGACACAAAGAAGATGTCTTCCTGATGTAGAAAGTCTTTCAGGGAAGCTGAAAATAGAAGACTACATTCTGCCCAGGGGTGGGTTCTATTTACCTTCCCCACCGGTTCACATCGCAACATTTTGCGTGCGCGCGTCCCCTCCTACAATTTTGCTCAGTAGCTGGAATCAGCCCGAAACACAGCTGAGGAGCTGATCAGCTGTGCTTTAGGCGAAGGAATAAAGATCAGTATAAACCCAGGGACGGGTGGGAGGGCCTTTTTTCAAGCAGCAGAATAGGAAAAACCTTCCAAACAGTAAAAAAAAATTGCAAAAAATTCCCCCCCAAAAAGATGGCAGCACACACGGACCAGCACCGGCCGATCCATGTTATTCTTAACTGGGTCAAAATCCTATTATTTTTTTATTCTTCCTAGGCCTCGAGTTATTTTAAAAATTAAGCCTTTTAGTTGGTTCACTAAGCTTAAAATTCCAGCAATGCATTTTGATTTATTTCTTCTGAAGATAACTTACTCATCTCTCCTCAGAATCTAGTGGGGTCAAAGACAAATCCAACCTTCTGAAGATGACCATTAGCTGCCCTGACTGATTTGATGCTTCTTAGACATTAATCTACATTTCACTTTTAAAATTCAGGGTTAAAATGGATTCTGTTCTCCCTTTATAATGATTAATACTACCAGAATAGCAATCTGAACCATACAGCTCCCTTGCAATATGCCTTTTAATACAAATTGTAGGGAAATAATAGTGAGAGGAAGCTAATGATTTTTTACCTGGCTAGTGGCCATCTGCTAGTGGATATCCCCTGGAAAGCAGAACGGGCTTTCTTATGAATGTATGACTTGAAACCCAACTCCAATTGTTGGAATTATACATTGTTAGAAAACATTGCTCCTTCCCTTCCCTTCCCTCCACAAACGAATTTCTTGTATTTCCTTATACTTCCTTGGTTTCGGAAGGGATCTTGATTTTTAGAAAATCAACTAAAGCTTACGATGACACAATTCTCATGACTCTAAAGCAGGCTTTCTCGACTTGATGAAAATCTGATGTATTATAGGATTGTTACTTCTGAATGTTAAGAAACCAACTTGGTGCTTCTTTTTCAAGAAAACAAATTTGAAGGTCAGTTCAAGAAGACTACCATGAATCTCCTGTCTATCCAATATCTTTTTGGAGTCACCACACAGGTGCTTATAGGACTCTGTCAGGAAAGATGTGATAGAACAGTGATGGTGAACCTTTTTTTCCCTCGGGTGCCGAAATAGTGCATGTGCGCGCTATCGCATGCATGCATGTGCCCACACCCATATTCAATACCCCCCCTGCTTCCTGACTTCCAGTGGGCCCTGTAGGCCCATTTTTCACCCTCCTCAGGCTCCAGAGGCTTTCTTGGAGCTTGGGGAGGGCAAAAACGCCCTCCACTGCCCCCTGGGGGCCCTTCAGAGGCTGAAAACGCCCTCCCAGAGCCTCTGTGTAACCCAAAAATCAGATGGTGGGTGCCCACATACATGCTGGAGCTGAGCTACGGCAACAGCTCACATGCCAGCAGATATGGCTCCACGTGCCACCTGTGGCACGTGTGCCATAGGTTCGCCATCACAGTGATAGAATGTTGTCTGGATTCCAGGAGAGAGAGAGAGAGTTCATTCCAGAGGAGCAAGAGACAGTACAGTTTAGTTTATGTGGATGAGACAGGGTAAAGACAGTGCCTCCTTAATAGTTTTCCAGAATATCTGTTTTATGGGTGCAAGTAGTCCATTTCAGTATGGCGTGATTTCTGTCTATAGGTGAGAACCACTAAAGGAATCTCAATGTATCTTTTTTGGTTTTTGAAGCCTGACAGAAAATAGCCAGGACTGTTCCTCAGGTATTTGACGCATGGCTTTTTTACTGGGATTCTGTTAGGTAGAAAGTATGGAAAGAGGGAGAATAAGCCTGAACATTCCAAGGGGGGATGATTATAGTAAAGAGGGTTTTTTTATTGTTTCACTGCTTTGATTGTTTTATTATTGTTTTATATATTGGTTTTATTGTTATTGTGAGATTCCCAGAGTTGCTTAGGATGGGAGGCCTTGCACTGTGAGATGAGTGACATATAAATTTGAAATATAAATAAATTGTTTAAATAAATAAATAGACTATGTTTCTCAAACTCAGCAACCTTAAGCTGTATGGACCCCAAGATATCTCATGCTGGCTGGGGAGTCCTTAGAATTGAAATCCACATAGCTTAAGTTAGTAAGGTTGAGAAACATTGTCCTAGATCTCAGAGGTCAGAATGAACTCCATGTTAAAGTCAAATATTATTATTATTTTCAAAAGCCAAACTGGAAGAAAAGAGTTACTGTACATTGGAATAACCAGATATTAACTTAATTCATAATAGCAATAGCACTTATATACCGCTTCATAGTGCTTTACAGCCCTCTCTAAGCGGTTTACAGAGTTCAGCATATTGCCCCCAACAATCTGGGTCCTCATTTTACCCACCTCGGAAGGATGGAAGGCTGAGTCAACCTTGAGCCGGTGAGATTTGAACAGCTGAACTGCTGAACTAGCAGTAGCCTGCAGTGCTGCATTTAACCACTGCACCAACTCGGCTCCTATTCTTAAGTGCATATCCTGATTTTTTTTTCTTTTACACAACAGACCCTTAAACAAGTGTGGGCAAGAATATTCCCAACAATAGTGACAATTCCTGCTGCAAATTCAGCATGTGCTGTCTCAAAATAATATTAAGCATACTTAACATAAAAATCAGATTTTAAAAGGGTTGTAATGTAAACTCCCTGCCTAATTTTCAAAGAAAAATCTGTCTCCTCTCTGGATTATCTCACTCTTATAAAGCAAAGGCTAACAATCCTTAGTCCTCATTTTCTTGATATAACCATTTTCTTTTTTTCATGTTAGAATTTACGAGTATAGAGTTATTCCAGATAATGAGTAAATTTGCACTACTCTCGACTGACCCAGATACCCCCAAGTCAAATTCAGTGGTCTCTGTATACCTAGAATAAATGGGGTTTTTTTCCCCTAAGTGTTGCAGCTGACTTAACTGTGACTATGTTAAGTCAATGTATCAGTTAATTTGAACGGATATTGTGGTTTTCCTTGTGACAGATAGCTTGTTTTTAACAGAGTCAGTTTTCCATGTGACACTTCTTTTTTTTTTTTGTTCTAGAAATATTTTTACAATGACCACAAAATTCAAATGCCTTGACTTGCCTCAGCTGCTCTAAAGACTTGAAAAGAAATGCAGGGAGATGCAGAATCATTAAAATATTCATTTGTAAAGTACAGAGCTAAACTATGAAATTTGTTGTCAAATGTAGTGGTGGCCTTAAAAGCAACTGGACAATTGATTTGGTAATAAATGGCAATAAATTACTTTGTTAATCATGGACAATATGCTTAAATACTAATCTTCCAACTCTGTTAATCTGATGTATCTGATGAGGACTCCTGCTGTGCTTCTGTCAGGGTTCCAACAGATACCCTAATTAAATCATGAGCCTCTAGCCAAGCTTCAAAAGAAATCCAGTTATTTATTAGGAGCTTCACGTCGGCACGTTCCCAAGTGCAGTGAGCTCTGACCTCACGTAATTTATGGCCCCAATCATGAACCTGTTTCCCCCTCCCCCAGGATGTGTCATCAAGCACATTCGCCAACGGAGAAATTTTGCGGGTTGTAGAGATCACTCCCCTTCAGCCACTGTGAGTAACACTGGGATACAGCCTTGAGAGAGATAAGTCTGGAATGTGCATCTGACTTTGGCTGCCATACCGTTTCATCGGTCTCCCATCCCCGCCTTTCGTATGGCAAGTCGAGAGCAGGCCAGGGATGCTTTGCAAGTTGACAGCTTCTGAACTTCCTGAATATAAATTGTTGGCCCAAAATGTCTTGGATTACAAGGGGCTTTGATCATCTTTTTTCTTTTTTTGCACATAACTAATCAGCTGCTTTGAAAGAATCAGCAGCATTGTACAAGATTGTACAAGAAGATATTTCTCAATGCATAAGGATTACCCTCTTCAATGTTCTGTGCCATTTTCACATCTAGTAGTCCAAATAAGACGTCACAAGGGCATAAGTAGGGCAGAGCATCCCAGTTCCTGGCACAACTGGCATATAAACCAAAGGTGTGCAAATGTTTTCTTAGCTTTCTTAGTCATGGCTACCACCTGCTCTTCCAGCAGGAGTTGAGTCCAAGTAGACTCTCAGATTGAGCACCAGCTCCATCTGAAGCAATGCCACCCCATCTAAGACCTGAGGTAAAAAAGACCTTGACATTTTAAGGCCCAAGCACAGATCTTGGCAAGACTTGGCAAGTGGGTCTGTGTGAATTTTTTTATTTTTAAAAAAATTCACACAGACCCACTTGCCAAGTCTTGCAAAGATCTATTGTGACATTTCCCAACCCTTATAGCCTCCAGGCACTGAGACAAAACTCAGGTTCTGTCATCATCATCCTCTTTTAACGACCCCATAATCCCTTGCTAAATGTGCAGATCACAAAAAAAGTAAAATACTTAGGGATTCATCTAACAGCTAGATGTATGACAATTAAGGAAGATAATTATTATAGATTAAAGAAACAAATTGAAATAGATCTGGAAAAATGGAAAAATCTTCAATTATCACTGATGGGAAGAATATCATTAATTAAGATGAACATATTGTCACGATTCCTGTTTTTATTTTCAACAATACCAATAAGATTAGAGAATTTTTTTAAAAAAAGAAGTAAACAAAAGGCTACTGAAGTTCGTATGACAAGGAAAAAAGGTGAGGATAAATATAAAAATGCTACAAGATGCAAAACTAAGAGGTGGATTTGGACTTCCAAATTGGGAGTTATATTATGATGCTGCAGTATTGACATGGATAAGAGAATGGGCTTTGTTAAGAAAAAAAAGACTTTTGGTTTTGGAGGGACATGATTTACAGATAGGATGGCACACATTTTTATGGTATGGAAGAAGTAAAATACACAGCTATTTCCAGAGACATTGTATAATGAACTCTTTGTATAGAGTGTGGGAAAAGAAAAGAAAAACACTACTTGAAAATACCATACTGGTTATCAATAATAGAAGCACTAATGTACCCGAATCTACTTAATTGGGGAAATATTGCATGATACAAAGATATTTTAACAGATAAGGGGGAATTGAAATCTACTCAAGAATTGGAGAAACAAGGAATAAAGATGGACTGGTATACGAGAATGCAATTGCACTTAATATATGATAAAGATATTAAAACGGAGGGTATCAATTTAGAAATGACAGAATTAGATGAAATACTCACAGGAACAATGAAAGACTAATTAATAATTGTATAATTATTTATTATATATTGATTTAGAGCAAGAACAAGTGAAGGAAATTATGATAAAATGGGCAAGGAATTTTGGTCATACTATAGAACTGGATAAATGGCAACAGCTAACTAACAATGGTGACAGCATATAAAAAAAACTTGTATAAAATGTTTTATAGATGGCACACCAGAAATGATAGCTAAAATGTTTAAAGATAAATCTATGAAATGTTGGAAATGTCAGCAAATACCGGATTCTTTTTATCATATGTGGTGGACATGTGCTGAAGCCAATGTGTATTGGAGTTCAATACAAATGTGGATAGAAAAAATATTGAAACAACGCATAGAATTGAAACCAGAGATATGCCTGTTGGCTATATTACCAGAGAAATTTAATAAAGAAAATACATATTTAATTATTCATATAATTACAGCAGCTAGAATTGCATTTGTGCAAAAATGGAAAGCAGCAAAAGCTCCTTCTGAAAGGGAGATAATGAAAAAAATATTGGATTGTGCGGAAATGAATAGATTGACAATGAAAATTAAAGATAAGGAAGACTCTGAATACTATAATGTATAGGGGGAAACTATGATTGGTTAGAAAACGAATATGTATAGAAGATAAGTAATATTGATTAAATTGGGGGGAAATGAAAAATTGAAGGTGGTAGAGCCAGGTGACAAAATTAGGTAGTTGAGGAGGCAGTATTCAGATAGTAGTTAATACCTAGGAAAATATAAGATATATGCATAGATATGGATACCAAAAAAAATAAGTTTAATAGTTGCACCGATAATTAAATGGATTTAGGGACATAAGTTACCTGTCTCTTATCTATAAGATAGATTCTGACTAGACACACTCAGGGAAAGGTTAAGAGGGAGAAAAGGAAGTAGAGAAGGAAGGGAAGAAGAGGAGAGGAGGGAAGTAAGAAAGTGGGAGAGAAGGAGAAAGAAGGTAGAGGGGGAGAGGGAGATTGAGGGAGGGGAGTGATATGACATAAAGGAGAAAACAGGCAGATAATAAAAGTATAAAAGGTGCAAATTAGGATATTGGTTTATGTTTTATTAAATAGAAATGTATAACTATGTGCATTTTGTTATGAATTAACTTCCTTCTGAAGTTGGACTTAGGGGTTCAGGTGGGCCTTTTGCTAACATACCTGCTTCCTGGCTGCGTTGCAAAGGCGCTGCCTGTTCTGCTCGAGGCGGTTGCAGGGCTGGCGATTGAGTTCCCCAGGTTGATGGTGCTGGGCGACTTTAATCTGCCATCGCCTGGCGAAGCCTCAGGGGCAGTCCAGGAGTTCATGGCTTCCATGACAACCATGGACCTGACCCAAGTAGTTCAGGGTCCGACTCATGAGGGGGGTCACACGCTTGACCTTGTGTTTCTCTCGGGGCAGTGGAGAGATGATCTGAGGCTGAGGGGTTTAGTCACAGTACCCTTGTCGTGGTCAGATCATTTACTTCTGAGGTTGGATTTCATGGCACCACTCCTCCACCGCAAGGAGGCGGGACCGATTAAGTGGTTCCGCCCCAGGCACCTAATGGAACCTGACGGATTCCAGAGGGAACTTGGGGAAATACCTGAATCCCTGTTACACAGTTCATCCGAGTCTCTGGTCATGGCCTGTAATCAAGCAGCAGCGGGGGCTCTGGATCGGATTGTGCCTTTGCGACCTCTCCGTGGAAGTGGATCCAGGAGGGCTCCTTGGTTTACCGAGGAACTCAGGGAGATGAAGCGCCACAAGAGACGCCTAGAGCGACAATGGAGATCTAGTAAAGCTGAGTCTGACCAGACACTTTTAAGAACTTTCATTAAGTCTTACTTAGTGGCGATACGGGCAGCAAAATGTTCGCATTTTTCCGCTCTTATTGCGTCCGCTGACTCCCGCCCAGCCGCCCTGTTTAGGGTGACCCGCACCCTTCTTGCTAAGGAGGAAGGCGGAGATCCCTTGCAGGGCAGAGCTGAGGAATTTTCTCGGTTTCTGGCGGATAAAGTCATTCAGATTCGGACAGACCTGGACTCCGATTGGGCAGTACAGGCCGAGACAACTGGGGCAGGTCTTAGTCGGTTATATGGGATAGGTTTGAACCGGTGACTCCTGAGGATGTAGACAAGGCCATAGGAGCGATGAGCTCCGCCACTTGTTTATTGGACCCGTGCCCTTCCTGGTTGGCTTCGGCCACCAGGGAGGTTTCACGCGGCTGGTTCCAGGCGTTGGTCAATGCTTCTCTGAGAGAGGGGTCCGTCCCACAGCCCTTAAAAGCTGCGGTGGTGAGACCCCTCCTCAAGAAGCCTTCCCTGGACCCGGTGGATTTAAAGAACTTCCGTCCAGTCTCCAACCTTCCCTTCGCGGGGAAGGTTGTTGAGAAAGTGGTGGTGCTCCAGCTCCTACGGCTGTTGGATGACACTGATTTTCTGGATCCCTTTCAATCAGGTTTCAGGCGTGGCTACAGTACGGAAACGGCTTTGGTCACCCTGATGGATGATCTCTGGCGAGCCCGGGATGGGGGTCACTCCTCTATCCTGGTGCTACTTGACCTCTCAACGGCCTTTGATACCATTGACCATGGTATCCTTCTGCGTCGTCTCGGAGAGGTGGGGGTGGGTGGCACTGTTTTGCAGTGGTTCTCCTCCTTCCTCTCTGACAGGACGCAGTCGGTGTTGACAGGGGGGCAGAGGTCGAGCCCTAGCCCCTACTATATGGGGTGCCACAGGGCTCGGTCCTCTCGCCCATCCTGTTTAACATCTACATGAAGCCACTGGGTGAGATCATCCGACGACACGGGGTGAGGTATCAGCAATATGCTGATGATACCCAGTTGTACATCTCCACCCCGTCTCAATTCAGGGAAGCCGTAGACGTAATGGGCCGCTGCCTGGACGATGTTAGGGTCTGGATGGGGAAGAACCGGCTAAAACTTAACCCTGACAAGACTGAGTGGCTGTGGATATTGCCTCCTAAGGACTTGACCAATTGTCCCTCCTTGGTTCTTGGGGGGGAGAAATTAGGTCCCTCAGAACGGGTTCACAATTTGGGTGTCCTCCTAGACCCACAGCTAAAATTGGAGCAACATCTTTCAGCTATGGCTAGGGGGACCTTTGCACAAGTACGTCTTGTGCACCAATTGCGACCCTACTTGGAGAAGGAAGCACTTCTCACAGTCACTCATGCCCTTATCACCTCACGGCTGGATTACTCCCAGTGGCCTCATGTACATATTAAATAAGAGGAGAGAGAGAGAGAGAACTGAGCTCTAGGGCTCCCACAAAGTAGAGGCTGTGAGCTGGACCTCTCCTGTCAACAACAACTGGAAATTACCCAGAGGAAAGAGCAGAACCAGAACAATATCATGTCATCTACCTTCAAGTCTCCAAGCTGATCGAGAATGATATCATGATTGATGTACTGAAGACTGATGATATCATGATTGATGTACTGAAGAGGTCAAGAACAGAAAAGATGGATGCACTACCTCCATCCTGCTCCTGCCAGAGGTCATCCAAAAGTTTAATCAATGTCATCTCAATCCCATATGCTGATTTAAATTCTGACTGAAAGAAGTCCAGAAAATTTGCTTCATCCAGAAATATTTGAAACCAGTTTTTTTTTTAAAAAAAAACAACCTTTCCTAAAAATGGAAGTTGGGAACTAGACAAAAACAGTCCAGATTAGTTGACCTCTCACATAATGGCCCCTCGAAGAGCTACTTCCTGTAGCTGTTAAGACTATCCTCTCCCTCAAGGAAGAATTAATTACTGCCCAGATCCAATCATGCAGACTTGACCAGCCAAGAGAGGCATTTATTTATTTATTTATTTATTTTGTGAGATTTATATACTGCCTCACAGTGCAAGCACTCTCTAAGCCAGTGGTTCCCAACCTGGGGGTCGGGACCCCTTTGGGGGTTGAATGACCATTTCCCAGGGGTCGCCCCGGCATCCTCAGCTCCCCCCCCCCCACTGCCACAAGCCTGGTCATATCGGCTCAACTCACCCGAGCCCTCCGATTGGTCGGGAGAGGTGCCATTCAGTGTGAGGCGTTTGTGATGCCTGGCGGCCGAGCTTTGAAGGCATCAGCTAAGGGGCAGGGCATCACAAGATTGTGTGCTGGAGAGTGCAAGGCACTCTCTTAAGACATCTTGGCCAACCGTCTCCTGCTCGCAGCGGCAGTTTCTTCCTGCTGGTGTCGAAGGGAAAGGGAGTCACGGGAGGGAACGGCCAGCCAATGACCACTTAAGTTTAACAGCGCACAATGGCGGGAAAGAGGACAGGTGGGTCGGCTCGTCTATCTGCCCTCTCGCCCTCGGCTGGCGCGGAGACCCAGTGAACAAAGAGGCAAACAGGGAGGGAGGGAAGAGAGAGACTGAGAGATATTAGCGCAGGGCTAGCCTGATCATACAGCCTTGGTGCTGAGGGCGCCACTGCCGGGGGCAGGAGGAGCTAAGCCAGAGAGAACTGGAAAAGGAGGTGGTGCCGGAGCATGGTCCATCGCCGCCACCCTGCTCCATATGATCAGGCTAGCCCTGTGCTAATATCTCTCAGTCTCTCTCTTCCCTCCCTCCCTGTTTGCCTCTTTGTTCGCTGGGTCTCCAAAATAATTTTATGGTTGGAGGTCACCACAACATGAGGAACTATATTAAGGGGTCGCGGCATTAGAAAGGTTGGGAACCACTGCTCTAAGCGGTTTACACCATTAAGCAATGTATATTTACATTGCCTCCAACAATCTGGGTCCTCATTTTACCTACCTCGGAAGGATGGAAGGCTGAGTCGCATGGATCTAACAGAGAAGTAGATGAATTGACAGCTCAAGAACCCTGTCTATTTCCTCAGGGTTAATAGATTGGAGGTACTATAAAATGAATTTTGCAAAGGGCTCAATCTCCTTCCAGGTAACTATGCAAGTCCTAGCATCCGTAACCTCCATGGCCTTGTTTCAAGGCTGGAATTAAAGGCAGAGTGAATTTAAGAGTGTTTATTCACCATTTTCACTCAGCATTTTTCTCACAGATCAATGTTGAGGCTACCAGAAGAGCAAAAAATAGAACTTTATATCTCCCTTGACAGCTGAAGCAGTAAAAAAGGAGGAGGGGGAGGAGGAGGATGAACCCTTCTACCACATAGCTCCCAGCGACTGGTAAGATCCCACCGAGTTGGTCTTCTTCGGGTCCCGTCAGCTAAACAGTGTCGGCTGGCGGGTCCGTGGGGGAGGGCGTTCTCTATGGCTGCCCCGGCTCTCTGGAACCAGTTACCTCCTGAGATCCAGACTGCCCCCACCCTATTGGCCTTCTGGAAAGCGGTAAAGACCTGACTTTTCCGGAAGGCCTGGGGCCATTGATCTTGTGATGGTAATCAGCAAGATCCGGCCATGAATGGTATGGATGGCTGAAACTGTTTTAAATTGTAAATTGTTTTTTAAACTGTTTTTAGATATTTTGTACTATTTTTGATGTTCGTTTTTCTGTTGTGAGTCGCCCAGAGTCCCTAGGGAGTTGGGCGGCATAGAAATTGAAGAATAAATAAATAAATAAATAAATAAATAAATAAATAAATAAATAAATAAATAAATAAATAAATAAATAAATAAATAAATAAATAAATAAATAAATAAATAAATAAACAAACAAACAAACAAACAAACAAACAAACAAACAAACAAACAAACAAACAAATAAATAAATAAAGATCAATAACTACCATTCCATTATAGGTCATACGGCAACAACACAGCTTTATGAAGTGTCAAAATATTTAATATTTACTGAATGCAACACCAACAGTTATTACTATATATTAGATAACATTACTTTTCCATTCAGAAAAACTAAGGTGGAACCTTAAAACAGAAAATTGTCTAATGGTATCTTACAGTGTTTATTTACTTTTTAAAACTTCTATATTGGCATTGGGTTCAAAAGTTTTCATAGTTGTGAAAGTTGGCACCGAGGTGAAGTTTTCTCAAAGATGGTAAATTAGTGAAGAGATAAAAAGTTCATCCTAACCTTATAGAAACAAATATGCACGGAGAAAATAGTGTGCTGCTTTATATATCTATGGAGAAGTAAATCCAGTAGAGCATGACCATATTCATAAAAAAGACAGTCCTTTTTTCAAAGGTCTCAGTGGATAATCCCCTGCTTTAGTCTGATTTATTGGAATGCTTTCTGGCTTAGCTCTACCTAAAAGATAAAAAAAGAGAGACCCGTAAGAACCTACATGCTTGTTTGATTATTTATTTATTCAATGTGTTTGGCTTCCCATCTCAACAAGTAATTTCCCATCATTTTCACACTAAACCGGTTGCACATGCATCCAAAATTATTTGAAAGCAGTGCTTCAGAATGTATGGGAGTGTGAGTTCAACACTTTTTTCAAGCAGTTACCTCTTTTTTTACGGTCCCACTCACTCACACATTCTGAAGTACCTGTTCTGAATTGTTTTCCAAGAACACGCAGATTGGTCAGCCATAGAGGTCACTTAATCCACAGTCTCCCTCCATTGGAATACATTGGAAATGTATTCTATTTAACTTCATCAATTATTAACAATAGGGAGTCTACATATACAAATCAGGCAGCAGTGGGTTGCTATCGGTACGGTATGGTTCTACGAACTAGTTGCGGCGGTGGCAGGAGGCTCCATCGCGTGTGCGCGCAAACCAGTGATGGGATTTAGAACCCATCACTGAAATCAGGATATATGAATACTATGAAAACATTTTTCCAGAGCTTGATAATACATTGTCAAAGTACTGTATGTATAGAATAGCTGGCTGTAATCTTATCTGTAATGCAGAAATATCATTGAATTGAATAAAGTTTACATTTACGTTTTATTGGGAAAATGTAGGATAATACTCAGTATACATTATGTTATACTTATTTACCTATGTTCAATGGGACCTACTTGTGTACAAATGTATAATAAAGAATAAAATGTTCTCATCAGTTGAGTTCTAGATGTTCTTGTATTAGTATAAAAATATTTTTCCCACTTTGTTTTAAAGTTCATAGCGAAGAGTTAGATTCCAAGCTAGCATCTCAACATTTTATTCACACCCACCCACAAATACACACAAATATTATAAAGTAAAGTTAAGGTTGAAAGTATAAACTAAATATGTGTTTTATTTGACTGGTTAGGGTCAGCATCTGGATTTTTTGAGTATAGTATAGTATAAAGTATAATATGACATGCATTCTCGCTATTTTGGATCAAAAGGTTAATATTTCTTGCAGCTCAACTGCTAGATTAAACTCTCCACCACCATAATGCAAATGAAATGGATTGATATTTTTTTAAGGAGGAGGAGGAGAAGGAGGAGCAGGAGCAGGAGCAGGAGGAGGAAAGGATTAGGAGCAGTTAATTTCTCTACTTGCTTGATGGGTGTGAGGCTTTGTTGTGATTGTTTATATGTTATTTTGCCTTCAGAAAAGGCCAACTAAATCTCATTTAATCTCATTCTCCTATTTTTTGCTATTGTAAAGATCATAAGAATATGAAATACTGGTAGAGGTCAAAGGTTAAAATCCATGTAGAATGAGTTCTTATGAATGTACTGCAATCCATATTTTTTTAGATCTGAGTCTTAACAAGTATCTCTCATTCCATTTGGAAGTTTAATTGTAATATTCAATGGTGAAATCTACTTATCTTCCCTACCAGTTTGGAGGCGCGCGCCCATTACACGTGCTTTTTCACCCTCTGTGCATGCACAGAATGCTTTGCACATGCACAGAGGGTTAAAAACAAAAAAATGGTGACGTCTGGGTGGGTGGGCGGAGCCTCACCCTGATATGCCCAGATCGGGCAAAACTGGTAGCATTTCACCCCTGGTAATATTTAAGTCAAAGTCAACCCCTGATGATTGCCTATCCTGCAAGCCATGAATTGTTCTGGTTTATTCCCCCATCCAAGCACAAAATAGCTCTGATCCTGCTTTACTCACTGATTCAGTTACCCAGATACATGAATGCTGATGTCTTTATAAGTTTATAAATTATGTTATCACTCTTTTAATGCCTAGTGGATTTTCCTGTGCACTTCACTACAAATGTGTTTATTGAAAGCAAATGAGTAAATTTTACAAGAGAATTATCACACTCCCCATTTTCTTAGGAAAACTCTCTTTTTAGATAATACAGCAAAAGGCTCTTGACTTTGTTATAAAGTTTATTCAAATCATGAAATATTTGCCACTTTTTCCACTTGTACAAAAAAGTAAAAGTCTTTAACTTGTATTTGATGATGTAAACATTACAGCAATTTTCATAACACTATAGGATCAACCTACCAAATTATTCAATAGAGGCTTTGCTGAACTATTCAAAAATGTCCCTAAATCATGAAAATTTAGAGAATACAATAATGAGGAGGAGCTGGAGGTGGAACTTAGAAATGATACCTAAAAGGCAAGGAAATGATTTTTAAAACATCAAACACTACTTGAAGATCTCAGAATGATGTGAATGATTACTTAAATAATATATACTGATTAAAATAAATCATAAAACAAACAAAAATGTTTCCACTTCTGCCTTCTCCAGATGCTGTAAATGGAATATCCTATTCTAGTGATGGCAAACCTTTTTTCCCTCAGGTGCCGAAAGCGTGGGCATGTGCGCTATCGCTTGCACATGCCCACACCCATAATTCAATGCCTCCCATACGCCCTTTCCCCTGCGTATGCGTGCACAATCCCCCCATGCTGCCACGATCCCCCCGCTCCCCCGCTCCCCTGCTTCCCAACTTCCGGTGGGCCCGGTAGGCCCATTTTTTGCCCTCCCCAGACTCCAGAGGCTGTCTTGGAGCATGGGGAGGGTGAAACAGTCTTCCCCACCCCCCTGGAGGCCCACATGTGTGCTGGTGCTGAGTTAGGGCAATGGCTCATGTGCTGGCAGATATGGCTCTGCATGCCACCTGTGGCACACATGCCATAGGTTCACCATCACTGTCCTATTCAGTGTGGCATAATGATTAGTGCCTTCTATCTCACATTTGAAGTAGGTGGGAAGAAGATGGTGATGATTGACATGACAGAGTGCACATTGCTACTGCTAATTTCCATTGCAACTCACCTTTTCTCAGAGAAGCTGGAGGCAGCTACATGGTCTCTTACTTTATTCCTATAACAACTTTCAGAGATGGTTTTGGCTGAGAAAGAGTGACAGATTCAAATAGGGTTATCCTTAGGGAGTTCTTTGGGGGGTGGGGAGTATCAGGATAAAGGCCATACAACTGCATGATTAAAGCCCCGTCCTCTCTTTTATGTTTCACTCTTAAAAGGTGGGGTTCTGATTACGCACCTGAGGGCACCATTATGACATGGATGTCTCTGAACTCAAAATGAGAAGGATTTCTGTGGAATTATTGGAACTTCAACCTAGCTGCTTCCCTAATAAAAAGCGAATACTATAAAAGTTGCCTTATACTAGAATTAGGGCTCTTTCTTACATATAAATCATCTCCTTTCCTTCCATTTCTGTGGTTTCTTTACTCTTCAGAATAGAACGTAGTTCACATGGAAGGCACATTTTTAAGAAAGCTGGTATCAAATGCAGGCAACCAACCCTTATTAAAACAAAGATATTTGTTCCCTCAAGTTGGCCATACCTGACATATTGTATCCAAATATTAGATGTCCCATTCACTTATTAATGTCAATTATGACAATTAAATGTCAATGCTGATGCTTATGAGATATCTTTTATCTTTCTAAAATTGAATTAATATGAAAATGTACTAAGATAAAGCCTTGTGATAATCTAAAAACATTCCTCCCCAATAAGGAGGAAGGACAGTGATAAAAGAAAGGAGAGAGAGAGGGGGGGGGAGGGAGGGAGGGAGGGAGGGAGGGAGGGAGAGAGAGAGAGAGAGAGAGAGAGAGAGAGAGAGAGAGAGAGAGAGAGAGAGAGAGAGAGAGAGAGAGAGAGAGAGAGAGAGAATGAAGCATTTATTAATTCAGGAGTGAGAAAAATAATCAAGAACCATACACTTTTGAAAAAGAAAATAGCAATCTAAATACAGCTATTTGCTGCTACAACTCGTTGTAGTTCTCTTGTTGCAAATGTACATTTGCAAAATGGAAATGGAAAAGGGAAACTGATTTGTAGCTATTTATGAAAACAACTTGACCTATTCATATTATATTATATAATATGAAATATGAAAAGCCTTAATAACTTTTTGACAGGTATGAGATAGAGGCCTGAGAAAATCTTTTTAAGATTCTGAGCTACATATTTTTTCCATGACAGGCAATCAAGTTCTAATGTGACAAAATTTATTATTAAACAAGAAGGCTTGTAAAACATATTTCAAAACAAAAGGCACAAGGGGGACAATACAGGCAATGTCACAGACTTTGATCCCTTTTATTATCCTTTTTCAAATTCTGAATCTCGCACAGAACTTTGTCATAGTGTACCAAAGTATTTCTGAAATGCTGTTTTGTAATTCTAGAACAGAAATACATTGATCTATGAATCCTTATTTTCCTTTTTTTGGTCAAGATAATTAAATTTCCTATTTTAATTGGATACAACCAAAGTATCTCCTTAATTGCAATGTGTATCTCCAAGACTTTGGAGATAAGCCAAACACAATCCTGAGCCAAACACAAACTTGTTCTCTAGGTTAGGAACAGGACACAATGGGTCAGAAACTGCAATTGCTTCCCTCCAATATCTGACATGAGATCAGAGATGGGTTCCTACCAGTTCTAACCAGTTCTTTAGAACCATTACTAAACAGCTGGAGGAGGGTTTGGCCATTGTCATAGCGCCACGGACATTTCCCTTGGAACCTCCGAGGGAAACTCTGAATTCCAAGCTGTTCGAGGACCCAGAAATGGGTCAGAGCTGCCCTGGAGGGGCAGTGAAGAGGAGAGGCACAGGTCAGTGGTCCAGGGGGATTTGCAAACCCCCCAGGGAGCCGGCACCAGCCTCTCGACCAACAGCTGTGGAAAAGCGACTCGTGTCGCCATTAGCTGGGACAGCCACAGCGGAACGATTGGAACAAAGAGATTATGGATTGCCTGGGTGAAAAGATCTAAGTGTTTGTACAGGAGCGATGTGGAAGTAAAGTGTTGAAGCCAGATGAGTGACTGGTCAATTTAAAGATAAAAGAAAAAATCTAAAATGAGACAGTAAAAGATATCCCTGAGCAGAAGCTAGCAGCCATCTAGCAACTGGGAATACCATAAAGAGAGTTGGATAAACGGAGCTTAAAAGCCCAAGAAGTTTGTGGATGCTTTTACAATTGGATTTGGTGGAAATCACAGAGATTGAAAAAGAATAAAGAATTTGAAGAAAATATTCCATATGTGGATTTAGAGCATTTGGAGAGTTTTGTTAAATAGTGTAACTGGTTTGCTGCATTGGAAATCCGGCAACGCCATCTGCTGGTTGAAAGAAAATATTGCAACAACTTATAGAAAGATAGAAAACTTGTTGACAGCTGTGGGGATTGACCTTGCTTACAAGAAAAGATAACTCTGAAACTGTGAGAATTTGAAAGGAGTGTATGCTGTGCTATGGTGTTTGATCTTGACTTATCATGGTGACAGAAGATAATAAGACTGTGAACTGGAGTAGAATAGACTAAAATTGGATACCAGAATACTGAAATATAAAGAGACTATATGGATTTAAGCTTTAATTAAGAGAGATTTAATTATATTTTAAAAAGTCTCAATAACCATAAAACTGATAGTATGGAGGTGTGTAAGTACGAAGAATTAATTGGGATGCTAAAATATATTTATGAAGACATAAAAACTTATCTTTTGAAAATTAGAGGTAATAAGAAAGCAGAAACAAAGTTGGAACATATAGAACATCCAGAATGTACAGTGCTTGAAAATAAAAATGAGGACCAAGAAAAGCATATTGAAGAAAAAGGGATTGATAATAAAAAACAGATAGATGATTTCACTGGGATTTACAGTGACAAGAAAAGAGTAGATGGGGGAGTATCACTTTCAAAAGAACCAATTGAAAGATAGAGGGGGTAATAGGGAGAAGAGACTAGGAGGAATTGTGAAGAGAGTTAAGCAAATAACATACATAAAAGGAAGAAAAGGAATCCAGAAAAAAAGAATTTACATGTATAAAAATAAAAGAAAGAAAAAGAAGAGAAGGGGAGGAAAGGGAAAAACCCACAAGAAGTGGAGTTTCTGAGAGACCAAAAGAGAATGGATGAAGAAGGGAAACTTAATGGAAAGGAAGAGGGGTAACAAGACATATGTTAATAGATTTACTTGTATCAATGTTATTAACTGTGTATAATTAATTATGGTATAAGGTTTTTATATACTGTATGAACAATGAAAATTAAACTTTGATGATGACTTAAAAAGTGATGAATTTAGAAAGAAAGAAGGGAAATAAGTTATATATTATAGTAAATGCAATTGTTCGAATGTTACAAAATTTGTATAATTATTACGTTAAAAGGTTTTTATATAAGACTTGTAATGGAAAGGAAGAGGGATAACAAGACATAAGTTAATAGATTTAATTGCATCAATATTATTAATTGTGTATAATTAATTATAGTATAAGGTTTTCATATAAGATTAGTACATGATGATATATATTATGAAAAGTGAAAATTAAATTTTGATGATGAAAATGGTGATGAACTTAGAAAAGAAAAAAGGGAAATAAATTATACAGTAGGTGAAATTGTTGGAATGTTATAAAATTTGTACAATTATTATTTTAAAAGGTTTTTATATAAGACTTGTATAATTTATAAATTTGATTTAATGTTGAAGAGAATTTTAATAATTAGTGGTTTTTTGTGTACTGGGAAGTTGGTAATGACATCAGCCAATAGATGGATGTGTAGCGGCAAGATTAACTCTTGTTTAAATATTGAGGATGATTTAAAATAAGAGAAATTGAGTAATAAAGGTGAAGAGCAGGATCTGAAAAGGTAAAAGAGATTAGAAATTAAGGGCATTTAGAGATGACTGAATAAAACGAGTAAGGATAAAAATTAAGGAAAGGGAGGAGTATGGCCCAAAACTAAAAATAGAAAAAGGATGGTTTTGAATGATAAGATGGAAGGACAAGACAGATCTTCTTCATCTCCACTGACCAGCTGCATCTGTGTTCCCTCTCCATGCGAAGCCTCTGGGCTTCCAAGCTACAGCTGTGTCTCTCCTGTCCCTAGCTCAGCCAGCTGCTCGTCTTGTTGCTCCACTGTGCTCAGACCCTCCTCTCCTGGCTTGTAGCCTCTGTAAGCCTCTGGACATACCACCACATCTCCCCTCTCCTAACATCCCTGGGTCCATTTCTTCCTCATCTGAACTAACATCCAGGGAAGTGTCTGGGGAAGTCATCAGATTCTTGGCCAACAATCAAGAAGTAAACAATATCCCAATCAATGAATGCCCAACTCAGACAAACAAGCCAACAGTAAATAATAGCCTAATCAAGGAACCACCAAGAATACTCCCACTAACACTGACAGGACTTGTTGTTGTTGTTAGTTGAGAAGTCGTATCCGACCCATCACGACCCCATGGACAATGTTCCTCCAGGCCTTCCTGTACTCTACCATCCCCTGGAGTCCATTTAAGGTCATGCCGACTGACAGGGCTAGCCACTAAGTATATAAAAAGGGAGCAAACCTCACTCTCTTGTAGCACTGATGATATTACCTAGTTGGGTTCTGAAACAACTTCAAGAAAACAACCAATCTCAGAGAGCACCAAAGACCCCAAGAAACAACCTTGCTGCTGATTCACAGTTCATTTGTAAGTGGGAATCTCCAGAGCCTTTCTATTAATGCTTATGAATAGCTGCATCATATCCACTGTCCTAGGTAAAAAGGATTTTTAAGATAAAGAAGACAAGTTCCCTGTGCTCATGCTATAACTATAAGTCTTTTCTATTAGAAATAACAGAAAAAGAAAACCACATAATTTAATCTGCCATAGGTGGCCTTAGAATCCATTACTTATTACAATAAACCGGAATCGTGAAATTTATAGCATATTATGTATATGTTTGAGAATGAAAGATAATTCTTTATTTAATTAAGAAGTGTTTCTGTACAAACAGGAGAAATTATAACTCAGTTTAACCACAAACTTGCCATAAATCAGATTAGACAGATAAACAGCTTGATGATTAATGAATGCAAGGAAGAACTGGATTGGGATTATGTTTGACATCAAAGTAGCTACCATAAAAGTAGTATAAAGACCATAATAGTCCTGTTATTAATAAATTTAAAACTAATTTCCCATGAATATTGTTCCAGCACTCCAGAAGATTTATTCAAAACATTTTCTAATTCTGAAACTGTTTTAGATGTTACAGCTGATAATTAGAGCATGATGTGTTAAATCTAAGATACATAACGTTGATTTATGTAGGACAGATTTCCTTGTACTGGTGGGAAACATGGTGTTTTTACTGAGATCTGAATAATAGTTATCTAGGATATAGCAAATAAAGCTAAGGAACTCAGTATGCAGCTTCCCCCAAACTCTTTAATCACTCCATCAAAATACTGTGCATAATCATCATGCATAACTTCAGAATGGGCAAAGTGATAGAAAATTTAATAAGGTTTTAAGGGATTGTCTATAAAAATGTCCTGTTGAAAGAGACTGATGTTAAGTAAGTGTGCCATTCAAATGTTGTATGACTTCCATAATTAAATAAATGCAACAGGCAGACAGTCAGCGTGGTGAACAGTTGCGGTAGCATAATCTATACTCACTGATCTATGGTGTATCTCTAAACTCCGTCTGCCCTTGTGGAAAAAACAAGAATGTACATGTAGAGGTTATGAGTAGGCTGGAAGATTTCAGAAAAGCAGATGTAGATTTTCATCAATATAAGAACCCTTTGCCCCATTTTTTAAAAAAAAATAACATCCTTCCCAAGCCTTCACCTGCAGTTTTTTACTTTCAGAAAACACATGTAGATTTCCTAGAGATCTGAGTAGTGAAATCAAGCAGAAAAACATTCAAATTAATCTCAATTTGGCTGAAAGGGTAAATTCTTATCCTTATGTGTGTGCATAAGTGCATTTTTATTAGAAACGGAGATGACAGTGAACATAGTGGCTGTTAGATCGGGTGAATGGAATAGGCAGACAGAAGTGGCTTCAAAACAATAGCTCTTTATTTGGCAACTATTTACAATCCAGCAAAGCTCTGTCTGACAGCCAGCCCTTTTATAGGGAGCTGCCAGATAGTCCAGCCAATCAGCAGTCAGTATTTTCCCTCCAGAATGGAGGACCTGATTGAAGCCTATGTGCTTCAGTCTGAGAATGTAACAGTGGCTAACTGCACTTTCTGGAAATTCTACTCTAACAAACTTCTGCCAGTATTAGATTGGGGAAAGTTGATCTAGAGACTCACAATTTTGTATAGAGATAAAGATCTGTATCCCTAGCTATTGAATTGATACCTGTATTAGTTAACATTGAAAAAATCTGAAATTGTATCTCCATATCACATAATTAATAATCAGTAGACTCAGGAGTTGCTTATTAAGTTCCTTTCCATTTCCCTTATTATGGAATTATTTCATGAAATATCCAGTGACACTATAGCTAAGCAGATGGAGGACTATTGCCTTACAACCAAAAATCTTCACTGTAATATATATATATATATTAAGGTGCCCTAAAAGAAGTAGGTGCATAGAAGTAGGGCGGGCGTATGGCGGCATAGAAGAACAAACAATAAAAATAATTTTTTGTAGTTTGTAGTTTGCACAGATAATTTATCTTAGTCCATTTTAGCTTCTTTGGAGCCCCAGCTATCCATGGTATGATGATGAAGCAAGAGCTCATCAAAATTTGAAAGCAGCATAAATAAACTTTATTAGCAACATGAATGCCCCTCATATGGGCATCTCATAAAAAGTGTCCTGCTGATTTTTTTGAAGATGCATATTTTCTAGTTGACAATTCAAGGAGCTTTTTCTACTTCATAGATTTTTGTGATAGAATATATGTCGTAATTGTAATTGTCTTCAGTAATTTAAAAACAAGGTACTAAGGTGCTCCAACAGCATTTGCAGAGGACAGGGAGAGACAGGGCAGTGGTTGTGGCATTAGGATTGAATGCACATGAATTCAGACTTGTGAAATTTCTGAATGAGAGAACTGGAAAGCTAAGAGTGCTTGCTTGTTTGAAAGGAGTAATGGAGCCAATAACCAAAATTGTACTTGCAGGTTTTCTGGCCAGTTGGTGCCTGAGGATAGAGATTGAAGATAGGGGCCTAAATGTATTTACCGTAATTTGCAGAAGACTGTGCAGAAAGAATATCCAGCAACAACTTAGTCTTATTTGTTCTATATTTTTCATTGCTTGATCCTGTGAATCTCCTGTGCTTGATCCTGTGAATCATCCTGTGAGTCTCAGAGATCACCAAGGATTCCAAAGTTCAATCATGAACTTCATATATCATTTTGTCATTTTGGTTTTTGGATCTCCTTGTTTTTATTAAGAATGCAACTTATTTTCCTAGTGGTTGACTTTGCAAGATACATAAATAATCCAATAACATTTTAATTTAATATATTACGTGAACCCTTGTGTGGTTAGCTTATGAATCCTGCAATATATGCCCTTCCTGTAAAATGGGCTAATTATGTAAATGATGGCTAAATGAAACATAAGTATGTCATGGGAACAAAGCAATACAGCCAGTATGTATTCTTCTTTGAACTGAAGATCTTCTTCTTCTTCTTCTTCTTCTTCTTCTTCTTCTTCTTCTTCTTCTTCTTCTTCTTCTTCTTCTTCTTCTTCTTCTTCTTCTTCTTCTTCTTCTTCTTCTTCTTCTTCTTCTTCTTCTTCTTCTTCTTTGAACTGAAGATCCTCTTCTGTTCCAGAATTTCCTGGTTCTCATCTTAATTGAAACACTCTGTGCTTGTCAAACTGAACTCTTTGGAACAGAACATGATGGGTCAACCAAAGAAAATCATCTCCCAAATTTCTGAGGAGGGAGCCACACTACTGGTTCTTCACACGTAAATAAATGCCTTTAGTCTCCTGCTGAGGAATAGTTTCGTTCCTGCTCTATGTATTCACAGAGATATTGACAGTAGCCTTAGAATCCTTTCTAAATGAGCTGCAGCAGTAGGAGGAAATTAGTGAGCATGCATTTTTTTCAGATGGCACATTAGCTGTGAAAGTTCTTTGGAGAGTTTTAACTAAGCCTGCCTAGTCTTTTCCACATCAGGTAAAAGCCTTTCTTTGGTTGTCTCAGAATATGAAGTTGCTTGGATGTACAAAAACAACAAGAATACAAAATAGGATATGTCACTATAAATATTGGCAATAAATTTAGAGTTACCATTCAAATTTTAAATTCCAGATCCCAGATACATAAATTGCCCAATTTCACTTTCTTGCCTTACCTTCTTAAGGATCTAATGCAAATGTAATAACTCATTTCACAATTGTCCTTGTGCATTTGATTTGAGTTTTCCATGTTATAGCCACCTTTATGGTAATTTTGCTCATTTAATTTGTTATTTTGCTAATCAGTCTCTTTAATTTTATTATGTCTACCTAATTTCCATTGTTTATAAAATGTTTCCTTTTTAAAGGCAATTCCTACTTTTACTTTCAAGAATTCTTAAAACTGGGCACTAATTTTATAAAGAAGAATTATTCATAATTCTTGGGTGAGACCTTTGATTTAAGACCAAGTGATTGGTACATTGAAAAGCACTTAATACCCTATTCCCAGTACAGATGTACAATATAAACAAACTTTAAAGCCAGTAGCAAACCGTTTTCATACTGTTGTCATAATACATAGAGATATTTACATGAAGCCGCTGGGGGAGATCAACCGCAGACATGGGGTGCGTTTCCACCAGTACGCTGATGACACCCAGCTGTACATCACCACCCCGTCTGACTTCAGTGAGGCAGTTGCTGTAATGTGCCGATGCCTGGACGACATTAGGATCTGGATGGGGAGGAACAGACTCAGACTTAATCCCGACAAGACTGAGTGGCTTTGGGTATTGCCCTCTAAGGACTACGGCAACTGTCCCTCCTTGGTTTTCGAGGGAGTGAAATTGACCCCCTCGGATCAGGTCTGCAACTTGGGGGTCCTCCTAGACCCACAGCTAATATTGGAACATCATCTTTCTGCTGTGGCTAGGGGGGCCTTTGCACAGGTTCGCCTGGTGCACCAGTTGCGGCCATACTTGGAGAAGGAGGCTCTACTCACAGTCACTCATGCCCTTGTCACCTCTCGCTTGGACTACTGCAACGCGCTCTACATGGGGCTACCCTTGAAGAGTATCCGGAGACTTCAGTTGGTGCAAAATGCGGCTGCGCGTGCTGTGGTGGGTGTGCCTAGGTACGCCCACGTGACACCTAAACTCAGCCAGCTGCATTGGTTGCCCATCGGTCTCCTGGTCCGATTCAAGGTGTTGATCACCATCTTTAAAGCCCTTCATGGCTTAGGACCAGGCTACCTCCGGGACCACATTCTGCCTCACACTTACCTTCGACCGGTTAGGGCCCACAGAGTCGGCCTCCTCCAGGTCCCGTCGGCCAAACACTGCCAGCTGGCGGGCCCTAGGGGGAGAGCCTTCTCTGTGGCCGGCCCCATGCTCTGGAACCAACTTCCCCCAGAGACCCGAACTATCCCCACCCTGCTGGCCTTCCGGAAAGCCGTTAAGACATGGCTCTTCTTGCAGGCTGGGGGTAGAGCTTAATCCACTCGAGCTCACCCCCAAGTATGTATGGTTGTTGAATGCCTGTTGGGTTGATTTCAAATATTGAGTCTTTTAACTTTTATATTGTTTTTAAATATTATTTATGAATTGGTTATTCTGTATTTTTCTCTGTTGTACACCGCCCTGAGTCCTCTGGGAGTTGGGCGGCATATAAATAAATAAATAAATAAATAAATAAATAAATAAATAAATAAATAAATATTATTGTAGTCCTCAGGAGTTCATTCAGACAACTATTCCACTTTGTTGGTATTGTTTTAAAGACATTATCATTTAATTTTATTCCATTCTGTTACACTTTTATAAACTTTAATAAACTTTAATAAGCTACAATCAATGGCCATGTTTTTACCACCAGCTCTTGGTAAAAAAATATAATAGAGAGGAATCATCATTGTCCATCATCATTGTTGGATTTACTATGGTATATTGATCCCTTTTTGGAATTGGCCACCTTAGAAATACTCAAATAGTTCAATTGAGTGATTTGGCAAATAAATAACAATACACACATACTGGTGCATTGAGGGGAAAACATTAATTGCTCAATTGATTAAGGATATTTCTGTCTTTAATTTGAGTGAGTGAGTGAGTAAAAGCTAGAGAGGGAAATCTCATGGGAATTCTGTGTATATATCTCTGTTTTTATTAAGTATGGATAATATAATTATATAATACAAAGATATGGAAAAATTCGTATCTGTTAGAAAAGAATCACATCCCAGCATTTAAGAGAGATGATTTCAAAGACAGACACAAAAGCCTGATGGGATCTTACACATCAGGCATCTATTTTGATTCATCCCCATGAGGTCTCTTTTCATCTTCAACACAGATGGCAACATAGTCAGTTGATGGATGATATGCAACTTCTGTGATTTGGCAATTCTGTGACTATATATCAATTGGAGGAAACAGAAGAGAAGAAAGATGTGCATCGTTTGAAAGAATTTAGTTTCAAACAAAAGAATTAAAAGCATACTGCAATGTGACTTAGTTTTCACTTTGGGATAATGTCCTTCTCATACATGAATTCCAGTTTTCTTTCTCTGTTAAGAGTTGGAACAATTAAAAAGCCCGACTAGAACTTTATAGTTTAGCCCAGTACATTACAAAAATCCAATTAGTGTAACCTGTTTATAGTTCAGTGGATATTCCGTAAATCCAGAAATGTGAGTTAATTGAAAAAAATAATGGTTCTTATACAGTAACCACAGTTAAATGTATCCTGTGAAATACACCATATTAGAATTTTATTAAAGAAGGTTCTCCAAGGACTGCTTTGTTCACTTCACTATGGGTTTTATCAGTGGTGGGATTCAGCCGGTTCAGGCGAACCGGTTGTTAAACTACTGGCTTGGCCCCACCCAGCCCCACTCAGCCCTACCCCACCCAGCCACTACTTATTGGCCTCGCACGCCTTGGCTGGTGCCTTAGAGTCACACCGCGACATAGCTGTAGCTGCTCTTTGGCTCCCTTGCCTTGACTGCATGGCCACATGGCCCAGTCTGCTTGCTTGCCTTTGCTGCAGCCTACAACGCAGCGGCCTCCCTCTCATCTTGGCCTGCTCCTGAATGCCCGCCTCAGGCTGCTCCCAACCACTCCAGCAACAGAACAGGTAAGCACAGCCGGGTGCCCTTTCGGGGAAGTGGGGCTGGGAAGGGTGGTCGACCTGTGCCCACCTGGGCACCGGCTGCAGCCTACCCCCATCCAATAGCCTCACCCTGCAGCTGGCCCTGTAGGCCTGCACCAGCCTCATGCCCGGGCAATGGCAGCCTACTCCCATTGGATCGCCTTGCTCTGCAGCCAGCCCTGTATGCCTGCACCCGTCTCCCATCAGAGCAGCAGCGGCCTACCCCCGTCAGATCTCCTCACCCTGCAGCCGGCCCTGTAGGCCTATGCCCGCCTCCCACCCATGCGGCAGTGGCCTACCCTCATTGGATCGCCTTGATGTGCAGTCAGCCCCATAGGCCTATGCCTGCCTCCTGCCTTGGTGGTGGTGGCCTACCCCCATCGGATCACCTCACCCTGCAGCCGGCCCTATAGGCCTGCGCCCGCCTCCTGCCTGTGCAGCAGCAGCCTATCCCCGTTGGATTGCCTCTGCGTGCAGCCAGTCCCGTAGGCTTGCTCCTGCCTTCCGCCCAGCTGACTGACCGCCTTGGCCTGCTGCTCCCGACCGCTCCAGCAGCAGAACAGGTAAGCACAGCTGGGTGCCCCCTCAGGGAAGCGGGGCTGGGAAGGGTGGTCGACCTGCACCCACCTGGGCGACAGCCTTGGCCTACCCCCATCCAATCACCTTGCCCTACAGCTGGCCCCATAGGCCTACGCCTGCCTCCCGCCCGGGTGGCAGCAGCCTACCCCCATCAGATTGCCTCAGTGTGCAGCTGGCACTGTAGGCCTGTGCCCACCTCCCACCCGGGCAGCAGCGGCCTACCCCTGTTGGATCACCTTACCCTGCAGCCGGCCCTGTAGACCTGTATCTACCTCCCACCCAGGCAGCAGTGGCCTACCCTCATTGGATTGCCTTTCCCTGCAGCCGGCCCCGTAGGTCTGAGCCCGTCTCTGTCCCGGCTGACCGACCACCTTGACCTGCTGCTCCTGACTGCCTCACCCTGTTGCTCCCAACCACCTTGGCCTGCTGCTCCCGACCACCTTGGCCTACTAGTAGAAGATCCGCCTTCGCCTTCTGCTCGTCTCCAGTCACTTCAGCAGCAGAACAAGCCTTGAGGTAGAGGGAGATTGAAAATATTATTTATGTCTGCTGATTCAGAAAGAATTTATTCATAACAAACAGGATGCTTGTTGTGCACAATAATTACCATTAAGTTTAAAATTTGTAGAAGTTTTGCATAAAGGCTGTTACTACTCATGTAAACTAAGACAAAGATTTCCTTAAATTATTTCATTTAAAGTATTGAAACCACATCTTAACTATTAAATAAAAATAACTTTAAAAATGAGCCTTATAAGTACAATTAGAACTTAATTTTCTTTTTATACTGTTCCATACTTTATAAATACTAAAATACAAAGCTTAGGAAGACTGAATACTCATTTAATTGAGAATGCATTTAGATAGCTTTGGATCTCTGATTAAATATAAAAAAGTGGAACTAATGAACTGAGAAACCTGATTTTAAATTTGAAACAATCTTAAGAAAAAATAAAAACATCTGCTACAGTTAGCCTTATAACATATAGATACAACATAGAATGAATGAACTGCTTTAAAGGATAATTACGAATATAATGTATGAAATACCATGGAAGCATTTGAACTATGAAGCAGATCACTACAAAATGAAGAGCAGGATCTGTGCAGGAATCATATAAAGGCAGTATTATATATTGGATGAGATTGCTCCAGAATTGATTGCACCATGCTTCATGGTAAATCCTAAAGAGTGGAGGCTAAAACATATGGTGAACAGTTGCAGGAACTGGGCATGGCTAGCCTAGTGAAGAGAAGGACCAGGAGAAACATGATAGCAGTCCTCCAATATTTAAGGGGCTGTCATACAGAGGAGGGGGGGTCAAGCTATTTTCTAAAGCACCTGAAGGACAGACAAGGAATAATGGATGGAAACCAAACAAGGAGTTTCCTGGAAATAAGGAGAAATTTTCTGATAGTGAGGACAATTAACCAACAGCTAGATTTTCTTCAGAAGTGGTGGCAGCTTCATCATTGGAAGCTTTCAAGAAGAGACTAGACTGCCATTTGCCAGAAATGGTGTAGGGTCTCCTGCTTGGGAGGGGGGTTGGATTAGATGACCTACAAGGCAGGGGTGGGTTCCTCTTACCTGCCTACCGGTGTGCTGCGTAAGCATCATCTCATTTCACACGTGTGCACGCTCGCTACATGCATGCGCCCCCTTGCACGATTTTGCTTCTGCGCATGCGCAGGAAGCAAAAAACCCCAAAAATTCCAGAAAAAAGATGGCGCCGCACAACGGACCGTCGAAGACGGCACCAAAGCTGTCACATGCAAATTGCACAATTGGCGGCTCCCTACCGGAATGGCCACTGGACCGCACTGGTAGGAACCCACCCCTGCTACAAGGTCCCTTCCAACTTTTAATCTGAATAGTGAAAAAAAATTTCTATGAATTAGCTTGGGAAGTTGAAAGACACCAGTGACTTCCACCAGCACCTCTGTGCAGATGTTAAGCAGCATCAGGACAAGATTGGGGCCTGGGGATTCCAGCGTAAGAAATGTAGATATAATAAAGGCTGAAAAACTTGTGATAAGAGCTGTTAAAACATTTGAAATGCTTAGAAAGGAAAAGGGTGTATATGAAAAAAAAGTTGATGGATTAATTACTTCAGAAACCTTCAAAAGTATAACATTTGTAGAAAATCATCAATTTGTTGGACTTCCTTGGGAAAGACTTTTGGAAAGCATCATAACAAATTGGAATAAAAGACTAATGGATTGTGAACATTTAAGAACAGGTAGCCAATTTCAAGACAGGAACAAACTACAATTTTTCAATTTTTTTGGACAGATTACTGGAATATTGGTTAAGTAGTAGTTCCATGGAAAGCAGCTGAAGAACAATTGCTTGAATTTAGTGACATTTTTAATTACGAAAATAATATTAACAATCATCGGGATTTTGTAGAAAATCTTTTAAAAGATTCCAATAAATATGCAATTCCTGACAGCATTAAAAAAGCTACAAATATTGTCAGAACAGTTGCTGTAAATTAAGCAGAAGCAGAAAGGGGTTTTTCAAAAATGAACGTCATATATTCCGAGAAGAGAAATCGCCTGACTGTTTCCAATATAGCAAACATAATAACCGTTAGTTTAATTGGCCTACCTCTAAAGGACTGGGACCCTATTCCTAGAGTCAAAAAATGGTTATGAGTAAATCACACAGCTGATGATGCTCGAATAAAACTGAAGAAAAGTGAAAGTGAGGACGCCAATCAAGCAGCAATTTGGAGATACCTAACATACTGTAAGTTTTATTTTTTTCAGGTATTATTTAATAATTTTTCATTCATATTGTAAAACTTTTGTGTAGTTTTGTTTAAATAATTTTTATTCATATTGTAAAACTTGTGTAGTTTTGTATAAATAGTTTTTATTCATATTGTAAAACTCTTGTGTAGTTTTGTGTAAATATTTTTTATTCATATTGTAAAACTTGTGTAGTTTTGTATAAATAGTTTTTCATTCATATTGTAAAACTCTTGTGTAGTTTTGTATAAATATTTTATTCATATTGTAAAACTTGTGTAGTTTTGTATAAATAGTTTTTCATTCATATTGTAAAACTCTTGTGTAGTTTTGTATAAATAGCTTTTATTCATATTGTAAAACTTGTATAGTTTTGTATAGTTTTTCATTCATATTGTAAAACTCTTGTAACAAAATCTAGTTTTGTGTACCTCTTATTCTTATTTAAATATTAAATGCATACAATAAACTATATCTTTTTTTTATACTTAAAACAGTAATTAGGAGAAAGAAATTATGTCGAGTTGGCCACACCCACCCAGTCACATGACCACCTAGCCATGACCACCCAGTCACACCCACCTAGTCACATGACCACCTAGCCATGCCCACCTAGCCATACCCACATAACCTATTGTTAAATTATTTGAATCCCACCACTTATACATAGTAGTTGGAAATTTGGCCCTATTGAATCAGGCACTGAGTAGGTCTTTCCAGAAAAGTTCTCCATCCTGTTGGCAATACTCATTTCAAGCCTGGTCATATCATTGTAGGGATCTGGTGATCAGATTATTTGGTCTCATGTTGCTGATAGTAAATATAATGAGTGTTTGGAACAAGAATACATTCATCCATGATTTCATGATGGATGTGCAGGTATTACTAGAGATTGGAGTGGACAAGGATGATGGTTTACCTTCCAGGTTTCAGGATCTTCTGGAATCTTGATACCAAGCCTTTAATCTAATTGTGTGTTGGAGCAGGGAATTTATCTTCAAGGAGACCTTATCTGTGATCAAGGACTCTGTTATTTAGTTTAAAGTTGAGCCAAAGGAACAAGCTTGAGATCCTGCTGATGTTCACCAGGAGTCCTACTTGGACTTTTTCACCCAGTCTCCAGGTATCAGAGCTCCTTTTTCTGTTGATGTTGGGGGATTGAACCTTTTTATTCAAACTAATAATAAAGCCATTTAGAGAATTTGAACACATGCTTGGTGTATATTTTAATTATACATAAATTATTCAGAACTGTATAAATTATAAGTGCAATCATTTTTGAAGAAGATAGGAGAATTAGATATTAAAAATATCAAAACATATTTTTATTTTTGATAAAAAATATCAAAAAACATTTTCATGGGTCCTTTTCAAAAATGATGCACGAAATGCATTTAAAGGTCATCATATGTCATTTAATATTAATAATATTATTAATATTATTACATATTAAAAACAAGGACAATATGTTGGAGTGATTATCAAGACAAATGTTCCTTTTTATTTATATGATACAATGTCTAATAATTAAAAACATGGATTACAGTATTTCAGGAAATTCCATTCATTATTAAAGCATAGACAAGGCATAATACTTAGGCCTTTTTTCTTTCTTTTCTGTAAGGATATGAATTTGAAAAGTACAGCAGCATTCAGTTTTTTCATTGTAATTAATGACCGCTTAATTTGTAATAGCAAAATATTGGAAACATCTAAAAGCAGCATTTTAAAATAAAAGTTTTTAGTGTTTGGTATGATTTTAATAACAGAAAAAAATAGGAACTACCAGAATTTGCAGAAGTTGAACACTTATGAAAAAAGAGATCGGTTGTAATACCAAACATGACTTGAGCCCTTGAAGCAATTCCCAAAGGATTTCTTCAATGTTTGGAAATATTGAATTTATCAGACCTGAACACCAGAGGTGGGTTGGTTCCTGCCGGTTCGGACCAGTTCTATAGAACCAGTAGTAAAAATAGGGATGAGTTCTCTGAACCGGCATTCTGATGCTTTGGAAAATACATTGCCCCCCCCCCTTCTTTCTGGCAGCCCCTTAAAAGCCTGTTGCCTATCACACTCTTGGGCAAAGCATGTGAGGCACCCCTTGATGTGAGTGACATTGAGTTGGCCACACCACCCCAGTCACATGGCCATGAAGCCACGCCCACTATCACATGACCATCAAGCCACACCACAAAATAAGCCACGCCCACAGAACCAGTAGTAAAAAAAATTTAGAACCCACCCCTGCTGAACACCCTAATTTTACAAAACCCTACTCTGCTAGGAACTACCTACATTCTTACAACTACCTAGTACCTTACTAATTTTTAGATCCTTGATTAGGATTTGAATTGTTCATTTTTTCACCAGTTTCAGAATGTGAATCTAACTGTAGATTAATCCCACATAATAATAATTCATTAATCTCACATGCCGCGTCTTTTTAAAAAATACTTTAATTAAAAATATTTAACACGTACAAAAAGTATACAAGATTAAAGAAAAATATGGAAGGAGAAAAAGGAAAAAGGAAAAAGAAAGAAAGAAAGAAAGAATTATGACTTCCATCCATTCATCTTAATTTTTGCCCTTCCTTTTTAATCTATACCTATAAATCATCAATTAAGTCTTTTCTTCTTTCAACAAAAAGTCCATATAAAGTTTCCAGTTTTTCAAAAAGGGTTTTATCTTTTTTTCCCCTGACTAGTCATCTGACTGTCAACAATTCTTGGCACCTTACAACAATCAAACAAGAAATTACAATCAATAAAAGATAAAGATAAAATATGGCAAACATGATGAAGTATTTATTTATTTATTTGTTTATTTATTCTCTTTATTATTTTTGTAAATAACTTGAAACAGAGAACATAAATACTGCTTTCTCTTCCTACTCCCCCCCCAAAAAAAACACCCTGTGATGTGAGTTGGGTTGAGAGAAAGTGACTGGCCCATGGTCACCCAGCTGGTTTTCATGCCTAAGGCAGGACTACAATTCATAGTCTTTTGTTTTCTAGCCTGATGCCTTAACCAATAGACCCAAACTATAGAATCTGACTCTCCCTTGCAGAAGGCCTGGGTAAAGAGCCAGGTCTTCACAGCTGTTCTCCACAAGAGCAGAACCATGGGCGTCCACATTTCAGGAAAACCTGAAGAGAGCATATGCTGGTCCAGAGAAGATGCATTTCTGAAATCTTAATGGATGACATTGTTTTATTGAAGAAACTCGTAGCACAAGCCTGCAGAATTTAATTGGTCAGGCACAATATATGGGAGACAATTAACTTACATGAAGGGCTTTATAGGTAACAACCAGCACCTTGAATCACTCCCATAAAAAAATTACAACTAAGGGAGCTTGCAAAACAGAGGTGATAAATGAACATACTGTGGTTTGACCTTCACTGCTTAAGCTACTACATTCTGGATCATTTGAAGCTTCCAAGTGGTCTTCAAGGTCAGCCCCACATAGAGCATGTACATGCATATAAATAAAATGCATATTTATAAAATACAATAATAATGAAAATAGAACTCTGTTATTTTAAACAGGAATCCCCCACTTATATCATACTGCCCAGAGTTATCTTGTTTGATAAAATGCTCTATACATCCATGAAATAAAAATAAATAAATAGTAAAATGAATAAAATACATTATGAGACATTATCAAAGATATTAATGCTTGGGATGTGTGGGGGGGTGCACGTCAGGGGGTGGGTTCCTCCCGGTTCAGACTGGATTGCCCGAACCGGTAGCGACCCGCTGGTGATGTCACTGTTGGGGCCGTTCTCTGTGCGCCACTATCTTTTTGTGGATTTTTCCCCTTACACGGCTTGAAAAAGAGCCCTCCCGCCCGCCTGTGGGTGAATACCGACCTTTATTTCTTTTTCCGAAGCACAGCTGATGAGCTCCTCAGCTATGTTTCGGGCTAATTCCTGCTTCTCAGCATGCACAGAAGTGAAATTGCGCAAGGGGACGCACATGAAATGCCGTGATGCAAACTGGTGGTGAAGGTAAGTGGAACCCTCCCCTGATGCACGTGTAGTGCTGATTGGAATTTGGAATTTGAGAAATATTAGTATTAATATTTATTTAAACATTTATATCCACCCAATACAATCAGGGTGACTCTGGGGACCTTAGAAACAGAAAAGCAACAAAACCTACAAAAATAATATAAAATCACAATACATGTAATAACAACATGCATGAAACAATAAAACAGTAACATGGTGATCCAAACAGCAGCATCACCATCAACCAATTGAACTCTAGCAACCCAAAAGTCCTGGAAATGAGAAAGATCTTGACAGCCTTTCTAAAGAGCAGAAGGTTCAGGACAATAGTGGGTTTTGAATTAGTTTGCTATCGGTTAGCACGTGCACTTGCATGTGCTCGCAACACTTCTGTGCATGTGCAGAAGCATCCTGGGTGGGTAGGTGGAGCCTCCCGCTGCCGCTACCGGTTCTAAGAACTGGTCTGAACCAGGAGCAACCCACCACTCGTTCAGGATCAACTATATAATCAGGAAGACATTCAGATGAGATTAAAGATATAGAAGTTGTGCCTCCTGGTCCCAGAAGATGTTATTGTTTCAATGAAGGGGCCCAGAGTGTGTTCTCCCCATCCAAGTGTGTTGGGTGGGCAAGTGCCCTAAAGTGAAAGTAGACCTTCAAATAACCTACTCCTATGCCATATAGGGGTAAAATGATATCTAGTACCTTGAATTATACTATGGTAGGAAGTTAATTGAAAGGTAGTAAGTTCGTGTAGTGGTGTCATATTGACATAATGAGACATGCCCAGATAGCAACTATATATACTGCTACATTCTGAACCAGTTATACCGTAAGTTCCCAAATGTCTTCAACAGCATCTGCAGGCAGGATATGTTGCAATAATTCAATCAAGAGCAGTGAGTGATCATGAACAGGACTCCCAAACCAAAAAGTAATACAATTCGCACACAAAATAAAGTTATACAAAGGTCACACCTGCCACCTGTTCCTTGAGTGGGAGCTCTGTTCAAGTGGACCCCTACATTGTGCACTGCATTCTCTTCAGCGTCAAAGCCCAAGTTCCATATTTGTTATCATAATCATTTGGTTGGCAGCACTTTCACTTCTTCTCTTCCAGTTTTAAGCAGTTCAGTTGGCAATTCATCTGCATCTAGTACTTACTATTTGACAGCTTCTCTATTATACATACCACTTTATAGTGATTTTTTTAAAAAATATTTGTGTTACTCTCATTTGTAAAAGGTCTTAATGTAGCCTTTATAGCAGCGGTCCCCAACCTTTCTGACTCCACAGACCTGCAGCGGTGGTAATTGACGGCAGCAGGGGGGATTGTTTCGTACCCATAAATGGAGCTTCACATGCTTTCCCGCTGTTTGTCCAAGCAATACCTGATATTTACCTTGGTAAACTTTAGAATTGCTTATTCATTGTCTCAAACCTACCTGATAAACCTTTTCCCATTCTCTTCTTAGGCCCTGATTTCTGCCTTCAGATTCATAGAATTGGACGAACTAGCACTGATGATGTTACATAGTTTGGGTAATGAAAGGTCTGCAAAAAAACAGCCAAGCTCAGAGAGCACCAAGGACCCCTCATTTCAACTCTGAACTATGAGTATTCTCCTTCATTGCTATTTGACCCTTAGTTTCTTACATGAAAAGTTTAGACATTTCTTTGTTGACAGGCTTTAAGAATTTATTCATATCAATGCAGTCACTGATGGTGGGGTATTATAGCTACAAGTTGTAATAGCAATAGCAATAGCACTTTGACATATACCGCTTCATAGTGCTTTACAGCCCTCTCTAAGCGGTTTACGGTGTTCAGCATATTGCCCCCAACAATCTGGGTCCTCATTTTACTGACCTCAGAAGAATAGAAGGCTGAGTCAACCTTGAGCCAGTGAGATTTGAACAGCTGAACTGCTGAACTAGCAGTCAGCTGAAGTAGCCTGCAGTGCTGCACTTAACCACTGCGCCACCTCGGCTCTGAATCTTTACCCTTTGCTTATATGTATGTAAAATTAAGACATTTAAATCTGGGATAGCTGTAGAAAGTAGGGAACCTAGTATCACACCATAATTATTACAGTGATACTCAAATTAACTATGCTTTCTCATATCTAACATTTATCAATAAGAACATAAACTTTAATTTTGCTTTTATTCCATCAAAGCTGCATTGCAGTCTTCCAGTCCTTTATATTTACATTATTTATAACATTTTGTTAAGTGCCAGTACAAATGTAACTGATGATAATCCAGAACAGCCTTATAAAGCATTTGTGTGCATTTTGCTCTGATGTGCAAAATATACATACACACATGCACACATATATTGCACGCAAGGAAACATACATACACTTAATTCAAAGCTTCATAATATAAAACATTTCTATTGAAAGTAAACCATTCCTTTTGCAGCTTTTTCAGTTACAGAGACCTCTGAATTTCAAGTTAGTGCAAATAATGAAATTAAGAGCCTGAGCAATAAAATACAATGAAATAAGATAACACAAACATCAACTAATTCCCTGCATATATTTAAAACAGTTAAGTAGCATATTAGTAGTCATTATATACAATATATTTAAATAAATTGGCTGATCTGAGATATAGGCAGCAAATTTACACATTCAAATAAAATATGTTCCTTTCACAGAGGTTTGGAATATCAAACATATATGAAAATAAAATGTATCTAGTACCAAACATTTATAAATCAAAAAGCACAGGATATCTTCTCTATTGTCTTGGGGCAGATTTCAAGGCACTTTCTCGGCAAATCAGAGTTCAGTGTTAGCAGGAATGTCTGAAAGATCAGTCATCACAGAGGTATCCACCTAATTTAATAATAAATCAATAATGATAGTCAATAGAAAAAAAAGATATGTGATAGAATTATTCCTATATTGTAAAATGAATCTTTCAGACTCTGGCTAATTACACGATACTCAATATTCAGCAGGTAGGAGAAACATCACAGACCAAATATATGTGTAAAGTTAGTACAGAACAAAATATGAACAACCTTGTGAAGAGCAATCTCTCCTGAATGGGCTTTTTCAAGATTCACAAATTTGCATACAAAATTGATTTTTTTAAACATCCTTTTTCCAACCTACATATAAATTAGGTGACGACTCCTTTGCTACAGTGTAACTTTTTAATAAGATTACATATTAGTGCAATATGTAAAAACAAAGTTATAAAATATTTGTTGCTGCAACATCAGCAAATATATCAGTAGTTTTCTCCAGTAAGTTCTCCTCTTACAGTTCTGAAATGGTGTAAAAGAAAACTCATGGCATGCAGTGAGAGCATATCAAATATTTTAGTCATTTAAATTGGTTGATAGACTTCAAGGACAATAACTTCTGAAATGTTTCCAAAGACAAGTAAAATGTGAACCTGTGTTCAAGTCAAAAGTCAAAAACTCCTGATGATTACTGTATATGGACACATCCGTGCAGCCTTATTGCAACCATGATGCAGAAATGGTTTATTGCCAGCTTTTTTTTTCAGGATGGTGCTTTCTTCACGTTGTTATTATAGCCTCAGTTTTGGATTTCTTAGATGGTTTCTCATAAAAATTCCAATTAGTGCCAATTCTGCTTAGGTTCCAAGATAGCCAAGGTCAGCTAAACAGTAACATTTAGCAGGGTTTCTCCAAAGTTAGGCCCTTACAATGCAGTTCAAAATTAATTTGCCTAATAGCTGTAATCCATCTCACACTATATGTCTGATAATTGAAAAAGCTGTATGCTATTTTTCCACAGCATATTTATTAGTTCTGACAGCACCATCTTAAAGCCATACACCAGGCAACAAGTTTGAAGACAGTTATGTTAGCATTGTAATGTTTTAGTAGATTGCAGCAGAGGTGGGTTCCTGCCGGTTTGGACCAGTTCTATAGAACCGGTAGTGGGAATTTCCCCCTGCTCGCTGAACCGGCAGCGATAGCAGGCTGGACACGCCCCCGAACTGGCTCTCTTGTCAGTGCCATAGGTGCCGCCATCTTGTTTTTTTGCTTCTGTGCACGCGCAGAAGCTGGGTTTTTAGCTCTGCGCATGCACGTGCGGGGCGCGTGAGGAAATGAATCGGCAGCGAGGTAAGTCAAAATCCACCCCTGGATTGCAGAATAGTTTCCAATCATAGCAAGGGTGCTTCAGTTTAAAAAAAAAACCTGCTATGAGGAATAAATAGACTCTGGTTCGCCCCCTCCTTAAAAAACATCTCCCACCTGTCTGGACAATTCCCACCCACTTCCACCTTCCCCCTTTAGGAATGATGATACAGAAGATGGTTGCTTGGCAGCTTCAGAGGATCATGGAGGAAACAGATTATCTAAACCCCTTCCAGTCAAGTTTCAGGCCTGGTTGTGAGACAGAAACAGCATTGGTCACATTTATGGATAATCTCTGGCGAGAGCAGAATAGGCATAGTGCATCCATCTTTGCTCTCTTTGATCTTTCAGTTGCTTACAATACCATTAACCATGGTATTATTTTGGGCTGGCTACAGAGAGAGGTCCAGCCCATAGCATCTTCTTTGAAGTGTGCTCCGGGGCTTGCTACTCTCTCCATTCCTTTTTGATATTTACATGAAGTCACTGGGTGACATAATTTGCCATCATGGGATGAGGTACTGCCAAATACACCAATGATACTCAAGTTTACATCTCCATCCCAGGTGACCCAGGTGATGCTGTCGCTGCCCTTTCACATTGCTTGGAAGCTGCAGGGATCTGAATGGGGGGGAAGACTATGGCTGAATCCTGGTAAAACCAAGTGGTTTTGGGTGCATGGCTTTAACTGGACTGATGACTCATGTATGTTGAGCATGTAATATTAACAATGAATCTTTAGAAGCTTATAATCCCTGAACACTGGTATGTTAGTGGGAATCTATGAGAATCGAATTCAAAAGCACATAGACAATTATTATTTTCACTGTGATTAAACCATGAAGGGAGAAATTACCATCTTTTTTTTCCTTTGTTATTAGCTTGTTGTATTCTATGCATTTTTTTTTAAAAAAAAGATTCATGATATAGAACAGGAGTGTCAAACTCGCGGTCTGCAGGCCAGATGCGTCACATGCTGGCCACCCCCACCCCCGGTTTAGCGAGGGGAAAAAAGGGGATACATCACATGACGACACCATGACAACGCAAGTTTGACACCCCTGATATAGAACTATGTCAAGTTTGCTCCCATATAGACTTTTATGATACACACAAAAAATTAATTGGAACTACTACAAGAAAAGATATACGGAAGCCAACAATATTCAGCATAAACAATTTTTTCTGATCGATTGGTTTCTGATAAAAATAGCTAAGATGATCCAACTAATTGTTTGTCTATTAAAATTTAAATAAATGCTTACCTAATTGTCTTCCTATGACTGTGTGCACAGTGGACTCATTGCCAACCTTGTTAGCAATCTTGCACATCTTTTATAATCTATGAATATGACAGAAGCAAATTGTTAGTTTTGATTAGCAACATGTAGCTCAATCCTGAAGAGAACATTTGTATAATTTCAGAATAGAAAAGTTTTTTTCTCAAAAATGCTCATAAATGTGTTCACAAATAGAAAGTATACTTCGGAATTCTGATTTCTGGATTTATCACAGTTTGGCAGAAATAAAATCTGCAGAAAACTCTGAATTATTTTCCAGGGTATTTAGGGCAATGCCCTTCTCTCCCTCACTTCAGAATCAATGCAGTGTGTCACTGTTTCTCCTCAGCTGCTGTGATATCACAGCACAGCATAACTCATTATCCTGCTCACTTTCAATCTTCTCAGAAACTTCCTTTCGCTTCTTTTCCTCCTATGAAGATACCCGGCCTTAGTTATTTAATTCTTACCATCCTTTCCTCCTCCCAAATAATTTCTACCCAGAATAGGAACATGTCTGTCTGCATTCATTCTTCATTCAGAATTCCTACAAAGCGTACATATATTGTTATGGTAAAGAGCCATCCCAAAATGACTGTTCTAAACACAGAATTGTTGATATAAACAATTTAGCACACACCTACTAAAGTAACTGCAAAGTTACAGTAATTTAAATTATCTCTATTTTTTCAATTAAAAAGGGTTCGTGACTTTCGACTACAATACTCTACATTAGAAGATAATTGAGGATGCCACATTTTTTTTAAAAAAGCAAGTGATCAAATGATTGACTTTTATTAAAACAGCAGGCGTCAAGAGTCTGGAAAAGATCTGTTTGAGTGCCAGTTCCAAAAAAACAAAAAAAAAGTCAGTACTGAAGAATATTAGTACTGTACAATATTTCTTTAAAATTGAATAATTATATTGTATTCATTAATCCATCTACTAAATTGAAACCAGATGTGTGTAGAATATTAATAGTCTTCAATATGCCTCCCATTCAGATGAAAATTTCTTCTATATATTATTTGATCTGGTTTTTTTAATATCCTACCTTTTTACCTACAAATACTGTAAACAAATACTGTAAAATTATTAGAAAATTCTGTAACAGTCTTCCTGTGTTGCAAAAACTTCTCCACAACACATTTTATTCAACCTTTTCTTCTAGGTTAAAAAACCTATGGTTTCCATGTTTATAAGGATAAAATACTTCCTCTCCATATCTGTTTAGGGTAGACATAAATGTCTACCACAAATTTCTTGAATGTAATTTTAATATGTTTAATTATTGAATAAACATGGTTGGTTTGCTAAGTACAGGGAGATTGAATCCCTCCTATACATTAATGAAAATACATTGCACATTTTAGTTTCATCAACCAAATTTTCTGTCATAAGAAAAGAAGACTAAAAATATGAAAGGTTACAAATGGAAATTGAATTTCCCATAAAATTCCATTGTTTATGAGTAGACAATTATACAATAAAAGCCCCAACTGGATAAACTCTTAAAGAGAAGGAAGAAAATAGATTTTCAAAAGTGAGTAATCAAATGTAATCAGTAATCAATAACATTGACTTTGATGATTAAACATAAGATATTCAGTGTATAATTCCATCCATCATCACTAAATCAATACATTTATGCTTTAGCCATTATTACAGATTTGAGTTATTTGACAAGATAATAGCAAATGTATAACATACTTTTCTCAAAGAACGGTAGTAAAATAGCCTTGTAATAAGAGCCTCAATTTAGAGACAGGATTGTGAAACATGAATTTAATTTTAGTTGTAACTTACAAGCTGGTGTTGAACAGTCCCGTGTATTATGATATAGACGATGGAAATGCTTACTACATTCAGCTGAAAATGTGACAGGACCTGTTTGATAACACATAATAATTAATGAAACACAAAATGTTGGTATTTTTTTAACATTACTCAAATAAGAAAAATTATCATTTTTAATTACCTATATTTGATTCATTTTTAATCTGCTTAAAATCACTTATTTTGCATTCTCTATTCAAAATACAATACTACATAATCTTCTGACTTGGTTACATATAATTTATCATTTTTATAAAACTTATAAAATTAAAATGACAAGAGCTGCAAGCATGCAGAAACATGATTTCTGGAAATCTTTCCAACCCCTTTACCAGCTACGATCATATATTTGTCTGTATGCAATAGGCAGCATGTACTCTAGATCTACAGTCTACATCCATGGCTGGCAGAAAGAGGGAAGGAGACTGAATCATTCTGAGCCAATATTCAAATTATTTTTGTAGGGGGTCACATTGGAAAAATTACTTATTGAACGTTTTTCTCTGCAGTCCTCAGTCTATATTGTCAATTATCAAACCCCAACTTTCCTTAGCCAACTTCTCCTCTTGATGATGGACTATCATATTATGCTGAGTTCTGAGCCCTTTTACATAATTTCTTCCCAATATTCCATGCAATTTGATGGAATCAGAAAGCAAAGAAAGCATACAGGGCATTAGCTTTAAGCATTTTAAAATGACTCTGCTTTTGGTCATTTAAGTGGGAAAGAAAATGAGGGAGCCTTGAATGGAGAATCAGCAACAAGCTGCTTTCTGATTGTATCTCCTGTATGGATACTCATACAGAAACTGTATGGGAGTTTCTTTTTGTTTTGTTTTTTTTGTTTTTCTCTGCATATTTCTTACTGCATCTTTCCCATTTTTGAATATTTTTTTTGGCTTGGCTTCTCTGCTTCTACCAAATTTGGTTCCATCCTATTTATTTTAATAGAATCATGCCACTGCAGATAAAGAGATAACTGTTAACAAACAGATAAACAGTCCCAAGCCCTTTGCACAATGGACTTGGAAAGAACAAAAAAGAGCAGAAGTGGTATTTAGTGAGACATGAAGTCATTTTTGGACACCAAGACAGGCACTGTGTTTTCTTTAATTTGCTTATAGAAAATTATCAAAGATACTTATTAAGCAAATTCAGTAAATGATGATTACTTGCCAACCAGATGTCTAATTTGGAGATAGAACATGTGTTTTCTTTTTGACATACACTATTCTGTATTTCTCTGTTACTCTTTTGACTGTAAATTCTGGTCCCACCTTAGGCATGAAAGCCTGCTGGGTGACCTTGGGCCAGTCACTCTCTCTTAGCTCACCTCACCTCACAGGGCTGTTGTTCTGGGCAAAATAGGAGGAGGAAGGAATATTATATATGTTCTCCCCCTTGAGTTGTTTATAAAAATAATAAAAGTGGGATAATAAATAAATAAATTTAACATTATAGTTCAGCTCCTTCAGTCCCTATCTCCTTGAAATGAGTTGAATTTGTTTTTGTAATCCGGGATTTATGCAAATACACAGAACAATTTCAGGTTACAGGATCACAGGTTATGCTGCTATAGGTTATGCAATTTTTTTCAAAGGCATTATATTAAAATTGTAATTTATGTATTTTATTTATTTATTCAATTTATGTAGCCACCCATCCCAGACCAATGACTCTGAGCAACAAACAACCATAAGTTAACATAAAAAAGAAAAAAAAAAGCCCCAAGAGTATTATTATAATTCAATTAAAATTTAGGTGTTATTTTAGCCCCTTGTCTTTTTTGATCTCTGGCATGCCGTATATCTCTAGTCTATAAATTGGATGTTTAATGTTTGTTTGTATTGGTTTTACCATTTTTATTGTTTTAAAATCTTTTTAAAATTTTAAAATTACATTTTAAAATTAAAATTTCCGAACTGTAAGCCACTCAGAGTAATTAACTGAGATGGGCAGCCATAGAAATTGGATGGATGGATGGATGGATGGATGGATGATGTCATAGATAGTTGCATGCTGTTAGCATAGAGATGAATGTGTGCATTCAAATGAAGGTAAGCAGTCACTTTCTCCTGATTTTTTTTAGCTATATCATGGTCCTAATTTTGTATTTCTTTGTATAGCTTTGTCTTCTGAACATTGCTAGACACACTCAATCAACATTTGGATAGAGGTTATTTATTTATTTTTATTTTTATTTATTTATTTATTTGTCAAGGTTGTACAAGATAGCAGGTATGGTATAAACATAAACAAAAGCAAAGTAGGTACAGGTAAATGTGGACAATAGGACAGTAATACAGGGACAGTAGGCACGATGGTGCGCTTATGCATATAATATAAATATATATTTCCATAGCTTTTACCTGTAAAGTGTTTGATGAATTTGTCTTTTAAACTGGAATCTCTTGGAAATACTTCTGTGAAACAACAGATATATCATAAGACAATAATAGCAACCGATGACAATAATAAAATACAATAATATGCTTTAAAATATGTGCATCTATAAAACTTATTAAGAAACCTGTTTTATTTTCCATTTTCTATCAACAATTGCAAAGCTTAAAAAATTCAAAATAAAATTAACGTACACATTTGTAGGCATTCATTGAATTATCAATCTAAATGCAGGAATAGCAAGTATAAGAGTTCTCTATAAAAGGAATGTTGCATATAGAAAGATGCTCCTTTATCTCCAGCAGAAGTACTGATTCCCTGCATAAAACTGTGTGTGTGTGTGTGTGTGTGTGTGTGTGTGTGTGTGTGTGTGTGTGTGTGTGTGTGTGTATGAAATGTTACCACTCTCATGAAGAGACAATGTAGGAAAGTGAAGGTGGAGATGGGCCTCACTAGCAACTACTGTCAATAACCATCCAGGTGGGGTGCAACTTATTCTGCATAGGAACCAGGACAGTGTAAAGATAGATTTTTAAAAAACAAACTTCAAAGCTATCTTAAACCGACAGCTTCCTGACATATAGTGATATAAGTATTATTTCTTTAACCATGTGTTTTTATTTATTCAATATATGTTATATTTAAATTTGTAAAATATCCCTATACATACATTTTTTGCTGAATAATTCAAAAATTCTATTTACATTTATCTAATATCAAAGCATAGTATTATTTATAGAACTTCATAGCACAGTGGTTAGAGTGCAGAACTGCAGGCTACTTCAGCTGACTGCAAGCTACAGTTCAGCTGTTCAAATCTCACCGGCTCAAGGTTGACTCAGCCTCCCATCCTCTGAGGTCGGTAAAATGAGGACCCAGATTGTTGGGGGCAATATGCTGAACCCTGTAAACTGCTTAGAGAGGGCTGTAAAGCACTATGAAGCGGTATATAAGTCTAAATGCTATTGCTATAATATGCACAGAAAGGAAGAGAGCATCACATAAGAAGGGAAAGGAGGGATAGGAAAAATTAAAATTGGATTGTTATTATTGGTATATACACGTATCAGAAGAAAGGATGTCTCTGATCCTACCAATGTTGGCTGGGGTACAGATCATGCTTGGTCTGCATACATTTGATCACTTTTCAAGGGGCTTCTTATAATGAATGGGACCCTAAGGCAATATGTAAGGATGCATTCAGGTTTTATCAATAGATGGTGGGGTAGAGGAAGAGGAAATTCTGAAAGGCATAAAAATTGGTCTGAATGGAATTAAGATATCCTGCAAACCTCAGTCTGGCTGAATGTCATATCTAAATTAATTTTCATGAAAAACTATATAGCTTCTTTTATTGGATCAAATGACTCTGCTTAGAAAATTACAATACATCATATATCACAAGTAATCATCCTAATGATTACTAGCTTACCTTGACTTGACTAATTTTTTTACATTTCTCCCGGCAACTACTCGAGAAATATCTAATGATATGTAAATTATTCTACCCATCTGTATCTCAAATACTTAGTAATGCTTGTGAACTATATGTCACATGACTTCTTGAACCCTCAAATGTTGCATTTGAAGAGTTGGTGGAAAGAGAATCATAGTTCAAAGACTCATAGATCAAGACTCGCTGCCGCCGTTGCCCTGGGGCCGGGCGGGCGACCGGGAGACCGCGGCGCTTGGATGCTTGGAGCAGGTAAGCTGCCGGCTGCCTCCTTTCCCCGTCTCCCGCCTCCCGTTCGTTGCTTGCCAGCCCGGCCGAAGGGAAGGAGGGAGGCGAGGAAAGGCCTCCCGAAAGGGAGGCGGGCTCCCGAAGGGTTTTCCCGAGGCCTTTCCTTGCCTCCCGCCTTCCCTTCGGCCGGGCTGGCAAGCAACGAACGGGAGGCGGGAGACGGGGAAAGGAGGCAGCCGGCAGCTTACCTGTCGCGAGCTGCAGGCATCCAAGCACCCTCCCGCCTCCCCCCCCTCCCCCCCACCTCACCTGGACGCCGACATTTGCTGTTTTGCCCTCTGCGCATGCGCAGCATTCTGCGCATGCGCAGAGGGCAAAACAAATGGCGGCGCCCAGGCGCCCCCCCCCGTCCCGCTTAAAAATAAAAAAATCTGGTCACTTTGCTCTAGTTTCCCAATTAAGAACAAACAAAGTAGTTACTAAGGGGAAGAAGTAAGGTCTCTCTCACAGCAATGATGCATAAGTCTTAATGTGGAATAAAATAAATCTAATTCCAGATTCATAGATGTTTTCATTTAATTATTTGGGAAGCAGCATACAGTATTTAATGGAAGAAGATTGGGGAGCAACAACTGGATACATATTATCTTCCATATACTGTATATGCTGTACATTTATTTCGAAATAGATTAAAGCCATTCATAACCATGACAAAACATCTTTTGTAAAAATTGAGCATTGAATTAATTATAATATTCTAATTCTAATCTAATTCTAATATAAACATAAAAACACAGCAATTTTACACTGGTTATATAATCACTAATAATTTCTTATACAGATGGTTTAATTATTAGTCCTAGGAAAGTTGCTTCTTATTTGTGGTTCTTCTCAGCCATCTGGCTTATTGAACAAAAAGACACATTTGGATAGCGCTGAAAGATATTTGTTCCATTAAGAAGTGCAAAGAATTTGCAGTGGAACTTGTTGTGAGCCAGTACATTACACTTCTTTTTTTGTACATTTGAAAGAAATGAAAACTATAGTAAGAAAGCTACAGTTAGTTTTAACTTTTCTTGTATCCCTCATCATGCTTTAAGGCAATATTCAATAGTTGAAATTGGGGAAAAAACTGTTCTTCTACAATCTTTTATTTTTGCAATGAAAAAAAGAAGTTACAAAGTTGTCAGTTGAGAAGGGATATGCGCATATAGCAGCATATTTTTATTCTGATAGAATAATCTTCTTTCCTTTAAATTCTTATGAGAAAAATGTGCATATTTCCATATACATGTGCACAGTCATTTCACTTCAATAACTTTCCCAGCAGAAGTACTGCTCGTACTGCATATGTATGCACAAACAACTGGATATAGCTTTCAAAACAATATAGCAATTTTTGCACAAAACACAACTGTTTTAATATTTCAAAATGATGCTTTGTTCAAATTCTTACTTCCTTCAAATGCTTTTGACAGCCCTGTCAGTCAGTTTAATGTTTTTTTTTTCAGTCCAAATAAAACCAGCTGATTGCAAAAAGTCCAATATCATAACTAAACAAGAAAAAAATAGAGGACCAAAGGACAAATATTCCATCCTTCATATGGAATTCCACATTGTGGCTGCTGCTACAGAAAGCTAGGAACTACCTTAGATTGATGAAGTTCAAGTCTCAGAATTCCCTGGACACCAAAGGACAGCTGAGATTGTTTAGAATTCAGGTCCATACATACCCGTATTTTTCGGAGTATAAGACGCACCGGAGTATAAGACGCACCTTAGTTTTTGGGGAGGAAAATAGGGGAAAAAAATCTGCCTACCAGGTATTCATCTGGCTAGCGTCCTTAGTCTGGTCAGCTTCAGCACATTATTTTATCCCCTGGTTAGGACTTAAAAAAACCTTCTTCTGAGAGAGTAACAATAAAAGAGCCTGCAAGCCAGTAAAAGCTGGGAAGATCGTTAGCATCTAGTTAGGGCTGGGGAACAAAGCTTCGGAAAAGCTACATTCGGAGTATAAGACGCACCCAAATTTTCAGCCACTTTTAGGGAGGAAAAAGGTGCGTCTTATATTCCGAAAAATACGGTATGTGTTGATTCTAGTTTGGCTCTCCATATATATTATCATTAGCAGTAAAACATAGACAGAAACAAGAGAAAAATATTTTCTACTTTAATATAAATCAGTGGTTCCCAACCTTTTTGTGATTGAGTACCACTTGGAGGTCCCGTACAGTCGCCGTGTACCACCTGGTTCCAGAGAAATTAAATTCGATCAGATATCACTTTATTTCCATAATTGTACCCTTCCTTTTTTGGCCCCGCACATCCAGCAACTGGATTCTCGGGCCGCTGGGACCAGGTGGGTGGCGTGTGGCAACAGTTGCAAATCATTGCCAGATTATCTTGTGTTAGGCAGTAAACATTTTTGTGAAGTAAAAAATAACTAACTAAAAATCGTTCGTGACCCCGAAAGTGTTCGCGTACCACCTGGAAGGCCCTCGCGTACCACTAGTGGTACACGTACCACAGGTTGGGAACCACTGATATAAATAGATAAGTCAATACTGGAAAGATGGGAACTCATGATCTTGATGATTTAACAACCTCCAGACTGGAAGAGGTTGCTCCGGAAAATTCAGAAGACTTGAAGAAGGAATTTAAACCTTCACTGCTATTATGTGACTAAAAATAATCTCTTCTGAAACTTATTTGATTTTGAAAAAATAATCTTTGGATTTATACCTATGCAAATAGTGATTTCAGAAAAGGTTAAAACTCCTCTAACCATCTCTTACACTTTCAATTATCAAAAAAGCAGTTGTAACTTATACAAATATGGAAAAAATAACATCACTTCTAGTTTGGGTCTCCATATGTATTGTTGCTGATAGTAAAATGTAGACAGAGAAACAGAAAAAATCATACATACACATAGGATTATCACAAAATATATAAGTTCTATATACTTCTTTAAGATTTAGAATGGAAAATGCTAGTGATGCAATAACATACTGTTTGGTGTAGGAGTTGGGTTTGCTGCCCTAGACACCAGGAGACAGAGAGTTATAGGTTTCTCTTACACATGAAAAGCAGCTGGGTGACTTTGGGCAAGTCATTCTCTTTCAGACAACTCACTTGCCAGGTTTTTGTGCTAAAAAGAAACTTCCAGAAGCAGAAGTTCTAGATATGTTCAACACCTTGAGTTGACCAAATATAAATAAGGCAGAATAAAAATCTAATAATAAACCTGCAATGATATATTTAACATCATCAAATCAACATTGTCCATCCCAGATGCTTGGGAAGGACTTAATAGGTGGATAAAAATGCCAGATCCAGTCTAAACATTTGGCTGACTTCATCATAATAATGACCTGACAATTTTCCAGAGTGCACCACAGTCATAAATGCAGATAGTATTATCGACATGTTTCTCAATGCATGTGCATGTGTAATTGTTTCTACAATTGTTTCTACAAACCAGCAGAACATGTTAATTGTATTCTTCTGAATGTTCACTGTTGAGATATAAATCATATCCAAGCTGTCCATACACAAAATTCAACAAACAAGCCAATTCACCTACAATTTTGAAATGCACTCTGGAACTCAACATTAACAGAACAAAACCTAATAGGTAGAAGTTGCATACATCAACATACGAACACCAAAGCTCAACAAAGCAATCAATCCAAGTGAAAGGAAGACATAATTGGAGAAAGAGTCCCATGAACATCCAGGCCCTGATCCATGAAGGGCTTTAGAGTAGACAATCAGCACGTCATTGAAACTGGTAACCAACTGGTAATTAGTGTAGCTAATGAAGTAGAATTATCACATGATCATATTACAGTCATAATTATTCATTCAAAAACATTCTGGACCAGCTGTAATTTATGAGTAGTCTGGCAGCCAAATGCAGAATGTAATGTAGTAGTCCAAATGGGATGTGACTAAGGGATGACTAATCACAAGATTTGTTAGTCCTGAAAAGGACATAATTGGCCAAAAGATAATCTGGACAAAAGTCATCCTTGTCACAATCACTATATGCTCTTCCATCAAGACTCTTGAGTTTAGCAGATCCCCTATATTGTGAACAATGTTTTTGTCACAGCAAGTGAACCATCAAAAATTATAGATGGAAAATCCTTGTACATGACTAACTCTTGAATCCAAAGTCACTCAGCCTTTCTAGATCTCAGCCTGTATCTATTCCTCCCTATTCTGATTTTAATAGTTTCTAAAGACTGATGACAGAGGCTCAACAACAACATGTGGTTGACAGGAGAAAGCTGAACACACTCAGGAATCCTACAAAAAATGGATCTTGGGCTTCTATCCATCAAAACTGATTGGAACCAATCCCAGAGAACTATTACAAACACTCCTCAACACACCCAAACTCCAAAATCACTCCAGAAAGATACCACAATTGATATTATTAAAAGCCACAAAGAGATCAAATAGACCAGGAGAGTCACCTCACTACTATCCTGTTCCAACCAAAGATCATCCACAAGTGCAACTAATGCTATTTCAATACTATGTCCTGACCTAATATCTGATTGAAAATAGTCCAAACAATTGGCTTTGGATCTGCAACATAACTGTCTTCTCCATATCCCTATACTTAAAAAAAAAAAGCTTGGAGACTGCATGGACATTGCCCATATTACTGGAGCCAATTATTTTTCAGGAAGAGAACTGTATTAATCTATGTTGGAAAAAAATCTGGAATGTGGTAGCACCTTTTCTAATTAACAAACTAATTAACAAGTTTTATTCAAAGACATCAAGAAATTGTGAGGAGCAGTGCATTACTTCTTTCAAGCAGGAACAACTATTTCCTCACTTAAGATGAATTCACCACCATTTCAACTCAACCAACTTGTCTCTTAGGCACTTTGACCAGCCAAGAGGGGCATAAATCTGTAATGGCATGTATGGGTATCATCTTGGGAAGTAGGAGCTGGGGAGGAGATGCTGCTAGGGGATGATCAGATAAGAGCAGGCATAGAAAGGAAGTCAGAAAAGAGCCTCTTAACTTATCAAGCTGTAAAAGAGTGCAGGAGGTTTACAAGATTGATGTTGGCTTTTAAAAGAAAATGACCAGATGAGCTAATTCTACTTTTTATAAACCTTTGCACAAGTTCGTCTTGTGCACCAATTGCGACCCTTCTTGGATTGGGAGGCACTTCTCACGGTCACTCATGCCCTTGTCACCTCACGCGCTCTACATGGGGCTACCCTTGAAGAGTATTCGGAGACTTCAGTTGGTCCAAAATGCAGCTGCACGTGCTGTTGTGGGTGTGCCTAGATACACCCACACTACTGCCATCTTGTGTGAGCTGCATTGATTGCCCATTGGTCTCCGGATGCAATTCAAGGTGTTGGTGATCACCTTTAAAGCCCTATATGGTTCAGGGCCAGAGTATCTTCGGGACCGTCTTCTACCACATACTTCCATGTGACCAGTTAGATCACACAGAGCTGGCCTGCTCTGGGTCCCATCAGCTAAACAATGTTAGCTGGCGGGCCCGCGGGCGAAGGCCTTCTCTGTGGCGGCTCCTACCCTCTGGAACCAACTACCCCCCGAGATCCGGACTGTCCCCACCTTACTGGCCTTCAGGAAAGCCGTGAAAAACTTGCTTTTTCGGCAAGCCTGGGGCCAATGAATGAATTATTGATGAATTATTGATGCTGGCCCATGAAATGATTGGATGACTGAATGTTTTTTTTAAATTGTTATATTGTTTTTTAATCTGTTTTTATTTTCTTTTTATATTAATGCTATTTATATTCTTGTTAGCCGCTCAGAGTCCCTGCGGAGTTGAGCGGCATATAAAAAATAAAAAATAAATAAATAAATAAATAAATAAGCCTACATTAACAGGATTTTGCTATGCCCTCTCTTATGGTATGGTTTCCTAGGCAGCATGTTTTTCCCCACCCCCAAGGTCATTCCCATATGAACAAATGATTGGGATAACATTTTCATATAAAAATATTTATTTGAATCTTCATCTATATAATTATAATCTGCATAATTATCTCCTCAGACATTTATTATGTCTTTTGTGTGTGCTACCATTCTATTCTTGCTTCTACTGTTTCCCATACAATTTTATTTCTATATACTCTTTTCCTCCTCCACTCCAGTCTTCTTTCCACACTGTTCTTATTTCTCTGCAAAAACTATCATTTCTCTTTATTATCTCTACCTTTTCTGCATTTACAACTGTTCATTTAATTTCCTTACAGGATTCCTAGTGCAGGTCTCAAACCATATTTTTGTTCAGCTTGCCCGATTCCTATACTTCTGTCTAGAATCTAGACAGAAGATTGATAATAGTCCAGAATAAGTTGCAAAATTGATAGTGACACCAGGCACAGTTTCTGTCAGTCTGTTCATGCAAAACTCCTACTACTTCTTCTTCTTCTTCTTCTTCTTCTTCTTCTTCTTCTTCTTCTTCTTCTTCTTCTTCTTCTTCTTCTTCTTCTTCTTCTTCTTCTTCTTCTCCTCCTCCTCCTCCTCCTCCTCCTCCTCCTCCTCCTCCTTTTTCTTTTTCTTTTTCTAAATAACCCAGTCAAAAACCCAGTTAGGATTCTTAGAGTTGCTGAAAATATTTGAAATAATACGGCTCAAGTGTTCTGAATAGTCAGTATGCTTTGTGTCAAGCTCAAAATAAAATTCTTGGTATAAGGAAACATTCTTCTAAAAAACAAAACTATCAATATAGCTGTTTGGAGTGTCAAATGTTTCGACCTCAGAGCATTTTCATTAGTTCTATTCTGTCAAGTTCAGATGAAAAAAAATGTTCTCTTTCAGATTGACTGACCTTTTTATAGGGTTTTATATACATCAAGAGATCCAGTTTGTTGTAGTGCTTAAGGCATCTTGCTAGAAACTGGGAGATCATGAGTTCTAGTCCTGACAGATATGTGACTTTGAGCCAGTCAAAGCCCTAGAATGGAGGCAATGACAAATGAAAAACCTTTCCAAGAAAATTGCAGAGACTTCACCAGGCAATCTCCAAGTACTTTACACAATTGAATAGGGGGAAAATATGTGCATCAAAAGAGAGGGCAAATATTCAAAAAAAATGGACAAGTGTGTTGTATCAGTGCACAAATATGCCCATTTTTCCTGTCTCCCTCCCCCATCCTCTAATATTCCTGCAGAAGCTCACATCCTGGTCAATATGCTATTTGATTGTTGAGATATGGCACCAAGAATTCCCACTTCTTTTTTTATTCACTGTTATAAACAAAGAAGGAAAGAAAATAAATATAAAGGTCAGAGTACAGAAAGAATTTTTGAAGAAAAAAAACCAAGTATGTTGCAATGGAACTATGAACAAAAATATTAGCCGTCTCTGCATTCTATCTATTGCAAGGTCTGCTGGACAACAAAGAGTATTGGAACATTTCATATCAACTAAATTGAACTTAAAATGAAGGAAGAAAAAAGGGTATGATAAGTGGTGAAACTCACTCTGTCAATCTTCTCTTATTTTCCTGGAGCTGGTAAGAAAGTAGTGCTTTGAAGTATCAGACTTGGAATTCTTGTACAACTTCTTTTCAATTAAGGAGGCCTCAGTCAGTAGCAGCTGCTACTGATTTTGTGCAAGAGGGTATATAATTATTAAAACCATAAAAATATGTTAAATGCAAGACATGGTCTACTTTGGAATGAACTTCATAAACAAACCCAGCAGGAAGGACAAATTATATGTTATTACTTTATAATAATATAACACTATTGATAGTTTACTTAAAAGTTTGTATAGAGTTGTGTAATGCTTTATATGGGTTTTCTGAAATTTAACTATTAACAGAATTAGGTATAATGGATTTGTAATTATTTGATTATGGGACCATCAGCTACAAATTCAAATACTCTATGTGAATATGGTTGGCATAAACTAGGTTTAGTCACATTTACTTGCATGTGTTTACATTTCTTTGGTTTACTCCTTTTCTGTGCTTTGCGTAATCTACATAGCTCAAAAGGAAATAATAGCTTGTTAAGCATTTATGTGAAAGGGGAAAAAAATATGTCCCAAATCTCAAACTCATCCAATTACGGTAAACATTATCACTAAAAAATGATCAGCTGTTCTTTAGTTCTGCTTGAGTCCAATGCACTATTTCAGCTGTGTATCTAATGACTGGAATTTCTCAGGTGTTAATTACAGTACCTTGATGGTATTTCCACCACTGAGTTTGTATTTTAAGATCATCTTCACTCTCATGATATATTCACTTCTAACCTTCTTTTCTACTTCAATACTGTCAGCTTGAAGGAATCTTAGAGATATTTGAAGTGATCGTCTTCATCTGACTCTTGATCTTATTTTGATAGGACATCTTGATTCCTTCAGTTGTCACTATTTTTCTTCTGTTGATGGTGAGCGTGGCACATTTGTCCAGTCCAAACTCCAATGCAGTATCTTGGCTATATACTGTATAGAGACAGTTTTAATGATTCATGTAAAGGAGGTGTGATAGCCTGGCAGATGTTTTTGATATTTAACAGCCATGTCTTGACTTGTTCAGTGTTGTTGATAGAGGAATCAGTGCAGTGACAAATAATAGTAGTGACAGTAAGTCTCCTTGAAAGTTTCCTTTTTTTGATATTATCCTCTCCCAGTCTGTCACCACTGAGCAGCAACTATGACTTCCATTCTGTCATCAATCATTGCACAACGTTTCTGATATTTCTACTGATTCTATTTGTTACTTATAAAATTTGTTACTTATAAAACTATTCTACTGTTATTTCTAGGCACTTGATTATCAAATTATGTGCCAGGGAGTCATATGCTCTCTTGTAATAAATCCAAGTTACATTCAAGTTGGTTTTCCCTGTCTTGCAATTTTCCAAAACCATCTTGTCAATTAACAGCTGATCTTTTATTTTTCTGCTATTCGGGCAGCTTCTTTTCTGCTCAGGTGAAAAGAGTTTGTTTTCGACTAGATGCTGTTGAACTGCATCAGTTATCACACCAGTTAACAATTTGAAAGTTGTGGGTAAGCAGATAATTGGACCGTAGTTGCCTGTTGCTGCCTCTTTTGTTGGTTATTTCATTATTAGGTAGGTTATATTGGATGTTAACTAGTCTCCAAGTTTCATTTTCTATATTGTTAACTTGCTTGGCAATAAGTGAGCATAGAATAGTCACATGTTACAACTAAAATCTATGCAGTTCAGCTTTACCTGGCATTGACCAATTCTTGATCTTCCTTGCCCTTTTCTCCACTAATTCTGTGTCAGAGTGCACAGTGTGACTATTTTGAGACAACCCAGGAACAAAATGCAGTAAACAAAGGTTTGTCTTTCAAATACTGATCTACAAGGAATATATACATATACGTACTTAGCAAACTCAGGCAATCAATCATCAACCATAGCACAGAAGCCCACATGTAGAGAGAAACACCCTCACAGGGACTCTCTTATATATAAAGCCACTTAAAGTCATATCAGCCCAAAAACATTGCTGACTCATTCCCTGCCTTATATCATTGTAGCAGCTGGTTAAGCTCTTAAAGTATTTCTCTGACATTCTGCTATTATTATATTTTTTTCATTTCAGCTTCTTTTTCATTCTCCTCCACCTCCTTTATCAAAGTTGTATTTTGGGAGGTTTCCCCATAACTGTGCTTTGTCTTTACTCCAGCATTCCCTTCCTTATCTGAAAACCCTTAAGAGAAGTCTGCACTGCTCTTTCTTTGTCAGGGGTTGATTACAGCCCAGCCATTGATCAATTGGTAGAAACATTTTTTTATTAGAGTGAATTGTAGATTCTACCTCTAGTTTGCAATTCAAGCTTCATATCTGCTGATCTTCTTGGCTATAGCTATTATTTACTGCTTTATTATTTTTTAGTGCTTCCTTCTTTTCCTTTTTTCTAGGTGATATTTTTTGATCAAGTGTTCTTTGGTCCTTTTATTCTCCAGCTTCTTTTTTTTCATCTATTCTAGCTTGCTTGAATTTGAATTTACCATGCTGATCTTATCATCCAATCTGATCATCTATTCTACTGGTACACAGTTCGGCCTTTTTCCCTTTCATTGTTGATTTTGCATCCAAGGTATTCAGTTAAAATGCAATCATGCTGTACATTAGTTATTTTGTTTTTTATAGTGAGCTGATGGTTATATTTGATATTACAGGATTGGCATCTGTTAATACTTATGCTAGCTGTTTCTTTAGAACAGACAATAGGCTGCATGCAGGCAACCTTAATCTATTGATTTGTGTGCTCTTCTAGATACTCAGTTATTCTTTGTTTCAATATTTTTTTTAGTTGGAGGGCTTTGTTCTTTCTGAAGAGAAGGCAGAAGAGAGGTTGTCTAGTTTGGGAATGAAAACAATTCAATAAATATACTGACCTCTTTTGCTGATTTGCCTCTATAGTCTGAGCTACTTTTGGCAAGGTTTTAATTTCTTTGCCCTGAATAGACCTTTGCAGAGTTGTTTTTTTTCCAATTCTGCTTTTGTGAATTTATTTTGTATTAACATTGATTTGCTTTCCTCTGTTCTGTTATTCTTAGTTCTGGATGATGTTTTTTCCAGAATTGATGCATTTTTTCAGATATCCTTTTCTTGCTGGACTTGATAAGTAATAACATATCATTATTTCTTTGTTTTCAATCTTTCTATATTTGCAACAGGTGAATAACTTCTCTTCCATTAGTCCTGCAGCTACTGGTGCTGGTTGCTCAATCAAAAATCCCTGAGTCTCGTAACCCATTTGTCACTAGATGCCCAGGAACTCCAAGCCTAGTGCAATCCTTGTTTACCTGGATGGCGACCAATCCAGTACAGATTTCTGTAAAATACATCTCACCATATTGGTAATTGGAGACACATTCTTTATTTATTTATTAGTCGTATTTATATGACGCTCAACTCCACAGGGACTCTTCTTCTTTTGGATCCTCTGATATTGAGACTTCTCCAGTATGGTTAAATCTCTGGTATAGCTCTCATCTTCAGAGTCCTTCCAAGTCAACCAGATTAAGAAACAGACACTGTTAGGGATTCCAGGAATATGACTTTATTATTGTAAGGTACAATAACAGGTTCTTGAAAGCCTGTCTAATTTTCTGCCTAACCGATCTTACGCTGATCAAAATCAATGTGGGGTTAATTTAAATTTCTTTCTTATATTTTTAGGGATATAAGAAATTACAATACTGTACTGTGAAATTTCTTGTCTTTCCCTCCCTATCATCTCTCTGAATTCTTTTATGCATTCTGGTTATGCATTGTTAATTGTCTGATCATTGTAGGGTGTTGTTGTTGTTTTGAAGGAGGGGAGCTATTTCTACCCTTAAATTAACCAGATTAACAGGCCTCAAACCCTGGAAACAGACACTGCCCTTTAGAATATATATCTCAGGTATCAATTGCCCAAAATATATATTTTTAAAAAATAGATCACTCAAGAGTTTGCCAATATTCTAACGCAAAAATATTGAAACTGATGACCAAGGATCAAATGTTCAGCTACCTCAATTTTCAGTCAATATCACAAATCATCTCCATGTGCAGCCCTTATTTTCCTATATATTGGGTGAATGTTTTATCACAATTTATTTGAAAATATATTCCTTGTCTTCAAAGATATCAGTGGTTGATTTTATTTTATTGAGGTTTTAATTAACCAACATTTTAGGGCTGATTATTAAGAGAAATCTCTTTAATGTTTCAGTCATTTATGTATTTTAAAAATCAAGAGAATTTCAAATAAAAACAGTTTCCATTTATATAGATAGACTAGATTTTGTTTTTGTTTTTAAAAAGAATGTTTGTCCACTTTATATTAATCTATACCATCCTTAATAATATTTAACATTGACTCAATAAAGAATGCTACGATCAAATGCTATTAGAGTTTTTGCTTGTGAAGAAGCCTCAACATATAAACTACAGCTGTAGACATAAAGATTTCATTCACACAAATTTGCTTGTGGTCAGCAAAGATTTTCTTTTGAAGAAAATATCAAATACGCAGTATCATGAAACAGGGCTACTTAGATCCTGCCTGTGCTGAGTCTGCATTCTCACTTTAATTGTTAATACTTCAAGATAAACTTAATTATGTCCTTCAAATGCGTGTGCACACGCAAACACACACACACACACACACACACACACACACACACACACACACACACACACACACGAATTTCTGCAGGAGCTCAATGGTTCACAATGGACCATCCTTCATATTACCTTCACAAAAGCCCTGTGAGGAAAGTTGTGCTGAAAAGAAATGATTGCCCCAAAGTTATCCAGTAAATTTCTACAGCTAAAAGTCTTCCCAGGATCTTCCAGTCTGGTTTTCAGTACTTACCGTAATAGCCTCAACTGCTTTAAAATTCTTATAATTCAAATATCATTATACTACAAAATAACTGTACTACAAATATATCAGTGGTGGGTTGTAAATAATTTGGCCACCGGTTCGTGTACGCGCTTGTGTGTGCATGTGACACTTCTGTGCATGCACAGAAGCATCCCGTGTGGGTGGGTGGAGCCTCCTGCCACCGGCGCTACCAGTTCTAAGAACTGGTCCGAACTGGGAGCAACCCACCGCTGAAATATATCATTTTATATCATGTTACTGCTGTTGCTTTGCAATGAAATTCATATAAGTTTTTATAACACTTCATGCAATGGTATACAAATAGATTTAACAGGTAATTAATAATAGTAGTAGACACTATTGTTATTGTTCTTCTTGCCTAGTAATTTCTATGACCACAATCATTCACCAAGACTGTAAGTAACTGCTTGGAACTTCTGTAAACTTCCAGCCATCTTGTCTTCTACCAGCCTTTTTTTCCCATTGCCTTCTATTTTTTTAATCAGAGAATTCTCCAATTGTCTTATTTATGCATTATGTTTCCAAAATATGTCACTTTTCGCTTCATTGTTAGAGTTTCCAATGAGTTTTCTTGCTTTATTTCATCTTCTTGCTGTCCAAGGTACTCAACAATTTTCTATAGCGCCGCTAAAGAAAATAATTATAATTAATCATGGTCCCTGGATGCAATTCAGATATAAGTAAGTGCCATGGAGACTAGTGGACCTGAGCAAAGGTTTTTCGCTAGGAAATAATTCCAAAGAATTAGCAATGGAGTACTTATGCATATTTTACTGAGATTTCCATTGCATTGCATACTCCTAAATCCATGAAAGCCATCCATTAAGCTAAAAGTCTCAAGAGATCACAACTTGTTGAAAAGCTGAAATCAAGAAAATTCTTGGTACAAATGGATGAATCAATTCTGAGAGACAATGAGGCCGTATTGCTAACCTATGCAAGATATATTGATAAAGGTGAATTTTCTGAAGAAATGTTATTCTGCAAATCATTAGAGACCACCACAACCGCTACTGCCTATAATAAGCTAAAAAATTACTTAGATGTCAATAATATATCAATGGAAAACATAACATCTTGTGCTGCAGATGGTGCTCCTCTGATGATGGGCAAGAAAAATGGCTGCTTAAAATTGATGAAAGATGAGAATCCAGAAATGCTTCTTGTGCAGTGTTATTCATAGAGAGTGTCCAAAAGTATTTCTCCTGTTCTTAATGAGGTACTAAAATCAATTCTAAAATGTATCAATGCTATCAAAGCTAATGCCAAATGTGAGCGTCTCTTCAAGCAATTTTGTGAAGATAAAAATGCAGACCATGTGAGACTTGTACTTCACACTGAGGTAAGGTGGCTCTCAAAGGGAAATTGTTTGAAAAAATTCATAGAACTATTTGATGTTCTTAGTGACTTTTTAAGTAAGAAGCCTGAAATGAAGCACCTGCTAACATTTGATGGTAAAGTATTTGTGAGTTACTTAGCAGATATCTTTGAAAAACTGAATATATTGAATAAACAACTTCAAGTGACAAATAAAACTCTTGTTGATGCAAAGGTAAAGATATTTGGCTTCATTACATTTATAAAGTTATGTCAAAAACATATTTCTGACAAAAAAAATTGACAGGTTTCATTGGCTAAAAAAATGTGAGGTGACTGATGCTGCTGTTCTTGTCATTGTGGATCATCTGAAAATATTGGCCTCTGATTTGAAAGAAAGATTTTTCTGATTTAAAACAAATTGATTTTCCAACATGGGTAGTGCAGCCAGTGCTGGTGAATCTATCTGATGTTTCAATGCAGTACCAAGAAGAACTCTTGGAAATGCAAAATGATGAGTCACTTAAAACTTTATTCAATAGACAAATCTCATTCTTCAGAGAATCCAAGTTATTAGTCATTCTGCCAGATCTTGTTGTTGTAAAATCCTCCAGTACAGGAATCCATCCAGATTCATTAGTTTCTGAGGCTGGATCATTGTAATAGTTTCCCACCAACCTGTTCGCTTCTCTAATTCCCAGACAGATTTGCCTTATTAATAGTGACTTGTCCATAATGTTACATACGAATAGCAATAGCAACAGCACTTCGACTTATATACCGCTTCATAGTGCTTTACAGCCCACTCTAAGTGGTTTACAGAGTCATCATATTGCCTCCAACAATCTGGGTCCTCATTTTACGAACCTCGGAAGGATGGAAGCCTGAGTCAACCTTAAATAACCCTTGCATTAGCTAGGAAGATATAGAGGCCAGGTATGAATGAATTAAACCTAGAAAGCATGCGAACTCTTAACTATTTCCTTGTAATTAAGACCTAAAAATTCTGCCTCACTTAAGAAACACAATCAACCTGCTGTGAAGTAAAGTGAGAACTAGGGATGACAGAAGAGAAAGGGGGACCATTAAAGATATTAAGGGTGTAAATAAGATTCTAGAAGGCAGTATTTTCAATATTAAGCAAAAATCAAGGAGACGGGACCATAACCTCAAACTGACAGGAGGGAATTTCAGAAGTAATGCTGGAAAGTATTACTTCACAGAAAGAGTAGTGGAAACTTGGAACCATTTTCCAGTGGATGTAGTGGCTCAATCAACAGTAACTCAGTTTAAAACATGCTTGGGATAAACATATGTCCATCATCCAACAAAAATTAAAAATAAAATAAATATAAATAAAATATAAAAATAATAATTAAAATATAACAAACAAAAACAAGCTCAAAGAGCAGCCTTGGTGGACCACTAAGTCTTTTTCTGCCATCACTTTCCTATGTTTCTAACTATACAACAAAAATGTCAACAGCAATAGCTTCCTGCTATTTATTTCTTTATTTCTTTATTTATTGTTTTCGGTTCCATCAGATTTTTCATTATCTGCCACATCTGAGGAATCTGCCAGAATTCTACTAATTCTTTTACTTTGCATATTGTTAAGAATATTGTTGGACGCTTGAGTTGAGTCCTTTGGAGACCTACAGCGATCAAAGACTAAATAATCTTTTTTAGATTAAGGGCATTTGGGAGATCGTGAATTGCCAATTCTTGAGGTCAGATGCAACAAAATTTAGACTGCTCAGAGCAGTCAGAAAAGTCAGCTTCCTTTCCAGGGCATCATACCGATTGTGTGGTACATGTATAGAAGCAAGAGATCAGTGCCTTAAAGTAACAGATTAATTTGTTACTTATAAAACTATTAAAGTTCTGCTAGGGATAGAGATATGGTTTGGAAGGACGGTAGCATCTTTTACATCCAAGGTACTCTTGTTCAGCAGTTGGAAAGTACCTAAGAAATAATTTAACTGATTTCAAAAGAACTCCTTTCCAAAGCAAAACTGCATCCTGAACTTCTGAAAATGCTTCCAACGGTTACAGACATGCCTAAAGTTTTTTTTTTTTTTGCAGTTTCCTCGAGGCTAAATAAATAATTGAACATAATATCCTTTCAATGATTTAATGGGGTAAGATTTAAGACCAGATCAATCCCAAAGCCATCTACAACCCATGTGCGAGTTATCTACGGCTTTTCAAGTCTTTATACTCACTCCCATCAATTCAACAGGATCAATGACCATCACCGACAAGCCTTGCAGTTTGGCATCAGACCCGCAGCTCCGTACCGCCCAAGCCCAATCTTTGGACGTTAAAACAAAGCGGGATATTTTAGGAGCGCAAACTCGAAAGGCATTTTGGTACGAGGAGCTGGGGACGTCCGTCTCTTCGCACCAGCCCCCCGGAGATCAGACTCCAAATAAGGCCCCAAGAGAAAGGACCAAAGGAAAGAGGGGGGGTACGAAGTTTCTACTTTCTTACCTGAATGTCTGGAAGCGGCTAAGAACCTGGGCGCTCGCTCCCTGGAGGTCGAGGAAGACCTGACTTTGGCTTGGCGATCCAGAGCTGCCGGGGAATAATGGGCGCCGCCGTTGGCGAAGCGCCGAGCGATGACCCGTTCCGCCCTGAAGGGGTGAGAGGCTGCCTGGAAGCTGCTGCTCTCCACCAGAGCTTTGAGCAGCAAGCCGAGCAGAGCTTTCCGATCCCCCGTGGGCCCTTGGAGACCTTTGGCTTTGCTTTGGAAGGCGGCGTCGCTACTGCTTTCCAAGCGGGACGTCCGAGCTGAAGCGAGGACTAGAAAGAAGACCAGGGCAGACAGCACGTGGCGACGGCGACATTTCGTAGCCCCGGGCATGTCTCGGTCGCCTGGGAGGAGAAAAGAAGCAATAACCCGGCAGTTAGCTTCTCTCCCTGCCCATCCGGAGAGCTTTCCTCATGGTGCGAGGGGGGCGGGGGGGGTCAGGGCGCGCCGGCCGGGGGCGATCTGAAAAGGTCACCCACGGCCACGGAGGCAGCACGAGATCAGTTGTAGCAGCGCCTCCTGCTTTGGCTGCTGCCGGAGGGGCAAAGACACGTGACTCTGCTGGGGCGCGCGCACAAGTGGTGGGTGAGACCGCTGTGACTCCCGCAGCTACAAGTGTTCGCTTCGCCCGGTCCCGGCCGAAGAAATAGTCCCTTGGGGGGAGGGGGAGGGGGGCTCGCGAATCGCCAGTCGGGCTGGTGCTTCCTTAGAGTCTGTTCCCTGGGAGCGACCGCGCAGGCGATTGGGAAGGGGGGCACTTCTTTAACTGAGCAGTCCCGCCAGGACGACCCCGCCCACCGGACCGCCGCGACAGCTTTGCTTTTCAACCTCAGGCGGCTATATAGCTTATATATCCAAGATTGTGAGAAAAGGACAGTTAGCGAGGCATCGCGTACTCAAATCTAAGGGATGTGGTGGGAAAGTGCTCCGGGGAAGGGGGAGGCGAATGGCTGCCTGGTGTTTTCCAAAGAGTCCCTGAAACTTTTAGGCGCTCGAAAGATTTATTTTCCCGCGGAGCTCGGCTAGTGAGACGGAGAATGATCGACATTTCCTTTTCCTCATGAGACCAAAAGGATGGTCAGGAGGATCTGACCTACAGATTCCCTCAGGAACACGCAGTTGATTAGATAATATAGTGCAGCTAAAATAACTGGCGGGACTGAGAAGTTGTTTCTGACTCTTACGTTAGGATTATCCTCTGCATTGACAAACTGCCACTTCAGATATATTTCTAGGACCTGAAAACTATTTGCTTTCCCTTCTGTTTTTCAGATCAATTAATAAAATAACAATACTAACGGTGTTTCCCCTGATAATTTCACAGCCTTACGGACACCTGTCCCGGTACAACGCCTCACGATCTGTTCTTGTTCAATGCTGTGGCAACTCCTGTTTGGAATCGCACATAAAAACCATTTCTGTGGGCTGAAGCTCACCGATTCAGTCTTTAATAGCCTTCAGTTAATAGCCTTCAGTTCCAGACAAAAGGGAGCTGAAAATTCATTCAGTTCACTCCGAATCTCTCCTAAGGAGTTTTCTCTACTTTTAAAGTACAAGGAAGATGGGGATATCTGCTCCCTGAGACCCAGTATTGGAAATGGTGGACAGGTGTGCATTCTCTGGGAACAGGTGGAGTTTTCCCGGGAAAGTAGCATCCCCAAAATGAAGATGAAATAAATTCCCACCCATCCCTTAAAGGCTTGCCCAGCATTTCTAACCCTTCTCTTATATAGGGCATGAAAAGACAAAAGAAAGTGTTACCTGCCCACGTTGCCTCTTGGTGCAGGAATCTTCTTCCCCCACCAAAGATTTGTCAGCCTCCTTGGGAACGGGCAGGCGGCAACAGCCATAGACCTGGTTTATATACTGTAGTTTCCTCTCCGCCTGTCCGTTAGAGTGCTATCGACTTTAGGTGGGTGGCAGGCAGGCAACAAAACTTTCTCTTAATCATTCTTCCTTGGCTCAACGAGGGTCTTTTTTTCTTCCCTGACAAACTTCTTCCGTCCCACTTGTCCATCCTGAGAAACCAGTTCAGAGCCATCAACTGAGATGACTCTTACCTACTTGTGAAATTAAATTGTCACACAGATTAGGAGATGTTTCAGACTCCTTTTTTTTCTTTTCTTTCATCCCCCTTCCCATTTGCTTTCCTTCTTTTAGCTGGACTTTCTGGTACAGATATAATTGGGAGGGTAGGGACAGAGCTAAAATAAAGTCTCAGGAATACAAAGAAAGTGGCCTCTGCCATCCCATAAAAAAGAGCCCTTTGTGCACACATTTCTCACAGTTGACCTAAGCTTAGAGAAGATGACAATGTGGATTTAAGTAAAAGAAACAGAAATAGTCCATTAGAAGTTCTACGCATGCTCTGACTTTGCTAATAGACAATGGGAGCCTTTGGTTTTTATTGGTTTTGTTTTGTTATATTTAACAAAGTATGTAGAAGGAAAGCAAAATATGTGTGAATTTTAAAAAATGAAATTATATACTATACAAAATGAAAAAAAGGAATAGCTTTTTCATTACATCACTACAATAAGACAGTATTGTAGACTGGAAGTGAGAGTAAGAAAATAATAAGATGCTTCAGAAAAAGAAATATGGGCTACTCTTGAAAAGTTGAGAGGTTATCAGGAAACGTTGAGAGGCTACAGACCAATAGCCTTGAAGCAATTTGTATAATATAGATACGTCCATGAAGTCATCAGGTGCTGAGCTCAACTCAAAGGTGTCTTTCTTTTTATTGATCCTTTTAAACCAAGTCTTGGCATGTCAAATTTGGAAAGACTCATTTAACTGAGTAAAAATTAGTGATAATTTTGTGATAACATCTTCTTTTAGAGAGGGATCCGTACCCCAGCCCTTAAAGGTTGCGGTGGTGAGACCCCTCCTTAAGAAGCCCTCCCTGGACCCAGCAGACTTGAAGAACTTTTGTCCGGTCTCCAACTTGCCTTTTTTAGGTAAAGTTGTTGAGAAGGTGGTGGCTCCTCAGCTTCTTCGGCTATTGGAGGAAACTGATTATCTGGATTCCTTTCAATCGGGTTTCAGGCGTGGCTACAGCACGGAAACTGCCTTGGTCGCCCTGATGGCTGATCTCTGGCGAGCCCAGGATGGTGGTTATTCTTCCATCCTGGTGCTACTTGACCTCTCAGCGGCTTTCGATACCATCAACCATGGTATCTTTCTGCACCGACTCAGCGGGCTGGGAATGGGAGGCACCGTTTTGCAGTGGTTCTCCTCCTACCTCGCCGATAGGTCGCAGTCAGTGTTGACAGGAGGGCAGAGGTTGTCTCCTAGACCCCTAACTTGTGGGGTCCCTCAGGGTTCGGTCCTCTCGCCCATCCTGTTTAACATTTACATGAAACCGTTGGGGGAAATCATTCGTCGACACGGGGTGAGATTTCAACAGTACGCTGATGATACCCAGCTGTACATCTCCACCCTGTCACAATTCAGGGAGGCAGTGGATGTGATGTGCCGCTGCCTGGATGATGTTAGGATCTGGATGGGAAGGAACAGGCTCAAGCTCAACCCTGACAAGACAGAATGGCTTTGGATACTGCCTCCTAAGGACCACACTGACTGTCCCTCCTTGGTCTTCGAGGGAAACAAATTATCTCCCTTGGGCCAGGTTCATAATTTGGGGGTGCTCCTAGATCCACAGCTAAAATTAGACCAACATCTTACGGCTGTGGCCTTTGCACAAGTTCGCCTGGTGCACCAGTTGCGACCTTATTTGGAGAAGGAGGCTTTACTCACGGTCACTCATGCCCTTGTCACCTCTCGATTGGACTACTGTAATGCGCTCTACATGGGGCTACCCTTGAAAAGTATTCGGAGACTGCAATTGGTGCAAAATGCGGCTGCGCGAGCTTTGGTGGGTGTCTCTAGATACACCCACGTAACACCCATACTCCGCCAGCTGCATTGGTTGCCCATTGGTCTCCGGGTGCAATTCAAGGTGTTGATTATCATCTTTAAAGCCCTACATGGCTTAGGACCAGGCTATCTCCGGGACTGCATCTACCTCATTCATCCCTATGACCAGTTAGGTCCCACAGAGTCGGTCTCCTCCAGGTCCCTTCAACCAAACAATGTTGGTTGGTGGGACCTAGGGGGAGAGCCTTCTCTGTGGGAGCTCCGGCTCTCTGGAACCAACTACCCCAAGATATCCGAATTATTCCCACCTTGCTGGCCTTCCGGAAATCCATTAAGACATGGCTCTTCCTGCAGGCGGGGTGATTGAGTGGGTTGCATGTGTGGTTTATTTATTTATTTATTCTTTTAATTGTTATTTTGTTGTTGTTTTTATACTGTATTATAGCTGTTCTTATATATGTTGTACGCCGCCCTGAGTCCCTAGGGAGTAGGGCGGCATATAAGAATTGCCAAATAAATAAATAAATAAATAAAATAAGGTTAAGAATTTTAATACACATACACTTTTTGCTTTCCCCCTTAACTATACTGAAAACTGCTCCTGTAAACTTTTTTTTCAAATATTGTGATTTGTTTACATATGATGTGGGAACACTCTTTGAAAACAACATTCCAGTAAGTCCTTAGAAATGTGATATCTTTTATACACAAAAATATTTGAGTAGGTCAGTTTCCTGTCTGTACCTTAGCATCATAACTGACTTGAAAGAAAGTCTGACTTCATTCTTGAAACATTGGCCTAACAATGCAAAATGACTCCAGATACTATAATTATATAGTGAGGGTCCTGCGCTTCCTCCAATATAATTTTTATTGTTGTGTTATGGGTATGGATATTTTCCATCACAAATTCTAGCAGCGAGGCAAATTTGCTAGCTTGGATCTTGTCTGTTAAGTAAATCTTGTCTTCCAAGGTTGGGTAAACAGGTACAAAACATCCTGCATACGTGTATAAAGAGTTCCAAGTATATCAGAATACTTACATTTCCCAACAATTGGTTGTGTGGGTGTGGGTGCAATCATTCTGACGCATAATCAAAAGGGATACAACAGTATTGAAGCTCACAAGATCGTACCTCTGGAAAAGTAATACAAGGAAGCTCTAAGCCCTTGGTATTAGTCATAGAGTGGTTGACAGGATGGATTACAGAGCGCAAGCAATGATGCAGCAGAGACTGGAAGTGAGGTTGAAGAATTCCATTTCTACTGTGTTAGAGTATGATTGATCAGGCAATATCAATACCCTGCAAAACCCAATTAGAAATGTCCCTTTCACATAGTACAGACCATCAATACCAGTCTGAGAAACACTGATTAACAAGCTTATATCAAGTTTATCCTATCAATTGCCAGCTATATGGATTGAACTGTTACTAATGAGACTCCAAGCCATCATTATCCAGGTAAATTGGGACTACAACTCCTCAAATTTATAGTTAATCTTTACTCAGGATCACTTCTATTAATTAAAAGTATGTTATCTAAAACAAAACACAGAAAAAAACAAAACTTGTTAAATTTGAAGTTGAGAAGTAAGATTAATCTTTCGTTGTAAGGAGAAAAGTGAATCCTGCATATGTATGTATTTCAATAAATTCATTCTAAATATTGAAGACATTCTATTAGATGCCAGTAAGCTTTAAAATAGTGGAATGTTAGTGGGGAAAGCAACTTTTTTTCAACAAAGGGCTATTGTTCTGCAAAATAGCAAAGTACAGTTATGTGTTTAATATTGTAGTTATATATGATATTTTGGAGAAAAAGAATACCAACAGCCTACTTTCACTGTGTTGAGCTGTAACTTTACTGAATATATTAAATAATCTTTTTATAGCTGGCCTTCCTAGGCGGGTGTTTTCCAGATGAGTTGAGATGACAACTTCCAGAATTAATAAATGTCAAAGTTTATAAACCTGGAGGTTTCAAACTAAAAAAAACCCTAATGGTGTTTTAATCAGATTGTACCAATTTTAAATTATATCCCTGTAATAAACTGGATTATTAAGGATGCGGTGGCTCAGTGGCTAAGACCGCAGTTCGGCGATTTGAATACCTAGCACCGTGTAACGGAGTGAGCTCCTGTTACTTGTCCCAGCTTCTGCCAACCTAGCAGTTGGAAAGCATGTAAAAATGCAAGTAGAAAAATAGGGACCACCTTTGGTGGGAAGATAACAGCGTTCTGTGTGTCTTCGGCATTTAGTCATGCTGGCCACATGACCATGGACACGTCTTCGGACAGCGCTGGCTCTTCGGCTTTGAAACAGAGATGAGCACCGCCCCCTAGAGTCAGGAACAACTAGCACATATGTGAGAGGGGAACCTTTACCTTTAATAAACTGGATGCATATATTTTCTTTGATTCCACAACAGTAGTATATAGAGTTTGCAAATATGCTTGAATTTTTATTTTATTTATTAGTTATTTGTTAATCACATTTATACACCACCCATTTCACTATCGAGGTGACTTTGGTGATTTACAAGTAAAAAATGATAAAATCCACATAAAAATACATACAAAAATAGACAAAGATAAAAAGACTGAGAGAGCCACGCCCAGGATATATCCCACTCTTGGATCCCCATGCAGGTTGACAGAAAGTCAGCAGACGAGACCAACCTCACCTCAGGTGTCAAGATGTTCTAAATCTACAGGGTGGGGCAATAGCAAATTATTTTTCTGAGAAGGTTAATGGAAGAGCCATTTGTGGCTACTGCCAGATAGAGCCTTCAGATCAATCAGCCTGGGTCTGTGACTGAAACTTCAACTCATCAACTTCAACTTTTCACAGATGATATGAATGTGATTTTAATCTTCATTTGCCATCTTCCTAGGGTAGATAAAGAGAGAAACATTTACTTTGCTAACTGGAATATATAAAAATATTTAATTTCTTCTCAGGAGAAACAAAGTTTGCTCCTATTGCCTGCATAGTTATGTCTGCCAAGTCACTGAAATGGAGACTATACAGTAACTGTCTAATGTAGCATCTATTCTAGAGCAGTCCCAAAATATTAGATAAAGTGACACTCACAGCCAATCATAACAATAACTGGCTAAGAAAACTACAGAGTGTAAGCCTCTGATTTATATATATATTCCTTAAACATCTTCTAAGAGATTTACAATATGTGTTTCCTCTTATAATAAAACTTTATCTCTGTTTAGAGCACTTGGACATGTGAATTCTGCTCGTATTTTAAAATATGACACACAAATGACACCTGGGAAAAGGAGGCTATTTTTCTAATCCGAGGCAACTTTTGATGAATTGAAATTTCAGTCTCAGACCTAGACTGAAGACTCTATTTGGCAGTTGCCACAAAGAGCTTTCTTATTAATCTGCTCAGAAAGAATCATAGGATGAAATTCACAAGTGTGAAGAGACAGGCACTTCATTCCAACAATTCATGCCACAATTTAGTTAGAAAAGGAGTAAAGAACATAGACTCAGTAATCAGAAATCAGATGCTGTAAATCGTTCAGACACCGTAACAGAGAAAAAACAAAAGCCCCATTTGTTTAGTTGTAATATTTATGATGGCCTTTTTTGTTCTATTTTTATGTCCAATTCATACCAGTTTCCTCTAGACTGCAAGATTGGAATGAAGCCATAACTTTTATTTTATAACAAGAATCTGAAGTAGGAATGAATATAATTTGTCATTACAAACTCTGCTTGCCTTATTATTAGTTGCAGAGAATCCAAACTGCTTCTTATCAACAAAAGTTTGCTTCTTATCAGCAAACCATATTGCCAGGCCAAACTTCTAATCTCTTATAGGTAATCCAAGACTGTTCTGTCCATTCTATCCCTATTTCTCTGGATTATATTGATAGGCAAAATTCCTTCTCACACTCAAAGTTGGCTCCATCCTGTAGAACAATATTCTCCAATGGCCATTTTTCTAATGTGTTTTAGACCTCCAATTTCCAGATTTCCTAATTTATTATTTATTTATTTATTTATTTATTTATTTATTTATTTATTTATTTATTTATTTATTTATTTATTTATTTATTTATTTATTTATTTATTTATTTATTTATTTATTTATTTATTTATTTATTTATTAGTGACATTTATATACTGCCTCACAGTGCAAGCACTCTCTAAGCGGTTTACACCAGTAAGCAATGTATATTTATATTGCCCCCAACAATCTGGGTCCTCATTTTACCTACCTCGGAAAGATGGAAGGCTGAGTCAACCTTGAGCCGGTGAGATTTGAACCGCTGACCTGCGGATCACAGTCAGCTAAAGTGGCCTGCAGTACCCCACTCTAAGCGCTGCGCCACCTCGGCTCTAATTAGCATGTTGTTTGGGTAATCCTGGGAACTGTAATTCTAATGCATCTGGATATAGTAGATTGGAAATGGCTGCTCTAGAGAGAGGCTACAACAGTATTTCTATCCAACCTGTCGCTCAGCATGGTCACTGAGATAATTTATCTTCCTCACAGTGTTTGTTATGTTTGTTAGTCAGGACCTGAGACAGCATCATTTAGCATCAGAGCCAGTTATAAATTTGCAGTATTGAAACATGAGCGAAAGAGACTAACATATGCTACTCTACGTATTTATATAGACTCCAACTCCAAATGGCTCAGTTCCTTCTTTAAATTATATACAGATAGTCCTCAATTTATAACAGTTCATTTAGTGACCATTCAAAGTTACAATGGCACTGAAAAAAGTTACTTATTCATGTTTATAACTGTTGCAGCATCCCCATGGTCATGTGATCAAAATTTGGATGTTGGCAATTGATTCATATTTATGATGGTTGCGGGGTTCCAGGGTCATGTGACCACCTTTTGTGACCTTCTGACAAGGAATGTCAATAGGGAAGCAGATTCACTTAACAACTGTTTCTAAGTTAAAAACTGCAGTGATTTGTTTAACAACTGTGACAACAAAGTTGTTAAACTCACTTAACAAATGTCTTGCTTAGCAACATAAATTTTTGACCCAATTGTGGTAATAAGTCGAGGACTACTTGTACAGGGGAAATTGCCATACATGAATGTTAAGAAGTTAGTAAAAGAAACATTTCTTCTAACGTACATATTGGCCCATCTTGAGTGCTAGTCTGATCAACTGCTATCAACATATCAACATATGAATTATTTTCTAATTTGAATGGCATATGACACAAGCACCTGCTTTCAAAACTGAAAAGATAGCATTCAATACTACATCATCTGCATGTATTGATATACAGTTTTGAAAAGGAAGATGTGTTTCTCATGTATGGTTACAAATAGATTCAAGTTCTGGTACAGGGTCTAAAAGATGATATAATTGTCTTATTATTATCATAAACAGATCTGATTGGTTCTACAGTGGAGCTTCTGACCTTAATGGTATAAAGATGGGTTTAAGTGCTAAATAATATTTTATACAATAATTACTGGAAAAACAGATGTAGCACAGAATATATTTTCAGAATAAATGCACCCAAAGCAGTCAAGTCACCTGCTGCAGAATATGCGCGCGTGAAACGTCGCAATGCGAACCGGTGGCGAAGGTAAGTGGAACCCACCCCTGAACCACACCATGCTAGCTTCATTAAAATCCTAGTCCCAGTGCTTGGAGGAGAGCTGATCAAGGTCATCATTCCAGCTTTAAAGTATTATTTATTCTCATCTTGCAATGGAAAGGGATAGATACAGTAGTGGGTTCTAAAACCCGTTGCTAACAGTTCATGCGCATGTGCAGAAGCGTCCCAGGCGGGTGGGCAGAGCGTCCCGGGCGGGTGGGCAGAGCATCCCGCCACCACTGCTAGCTGTTTGCAGAACCGGGCCAAACCGGGAGCAACACACCACTGGATAGATATCATGCAACACATGCAACACTGACCATTTGGTTGTTAACACATTCAGGTATGGAGATCTGCCCTGCCTTTCCCACAGAAGCTGTGGGTTTCTGTGGGTATATTCCCTCCCTCTGATCACTGCTCTTTGAGGACATTTTGGCTTGAGTTCTAGGAAGGGTGGATGCTTGTTCTTTCTGGGTCACCCACATAGTGCCTGACCAATACTTTGCGTAAATCTTACAAAGGTTCCTTATATAGAGAAGTTAAGTGTTATAATGAAAGAATGTTAATCTTGCACTGCATAAACAGTTGGCTTAAACTAGGAAAAAAGGATTTTTGCCAGCTATAGTTTTCATGGATTATAGATTTTCTGTTTTTGCAAACAAGAGGTTTTTGTGTGGTTGTACTTTTTTTTACCATTTTATTTCCATTATCTCTGAGGACTTGACAAGAGAGCTACAATTATCACCCTGACTGGGCAATATTCCAAGAATGGATCTCATGCAGCTGCAGTCCTGATGGCTGCTTCTGTAATGCAGCATGTTTATTCATACCTCACTATTTTGTCATTCTGTTCTGGCTTTGCCGTTATATGGGTGGTATTTGTTCTTATCACCAGTGAGTAAATCACATGTAATTTCAAAAATTCCCTCTAACATGCATGTTCACCATGACCTTCCCTTGTCTATTTTCAGATTCTGCTAGCCATGAGAATTGAATGTCCTTTCTCGTTTTCATACGTTGCTTTTGCAAAAGAGCACTACACCTCTGTTCAGAAATAGCTCGATAGCTTCACTACCAAAGTATATGAAGATGACAGGTGAAGATGAGGGGCTATGCTAAGCTGGAGCATGGCAAGTCTTCTTTCCCATTTCTCTCCTGTTGCTACATGTTAGTGCAGGGGTCCCCAAACTTGGCAACTTTAAGAGTTGTGGACTTCAACTCCCAGAATTCTGGGAGTTGAAGTCCACAAGTCTTAAAGTTGCCAAGTTTGAAGACCTCTGTGTTAGCGAAACAACTTAACAGGTGGCTAAAATATTCTAAACATCTGCTTAAACTTGCCATATCCCATTTTAGGAAGAGTGAATGGGGGATTGTTTCTTGCTGGCAGGTGATATTTTATAGTAGAATAAATGAAGCTATCTTTGTCACAATGTTTAAGAAAGTGCTGATTATGCTGATTATGTTACCTAATGCACAGGTACAGTATATGTGGTACCTTGCTCAACAGTAGTAACTGTGAGAGAGATCTTGGAGTCCTAGTGGACAACCATTTAAATATGAGCCAGCAGTGTGCAGCAGCTGCCAAAAAAGCCAACACAGTTCTAGGCTGCAGAAACAGAGGGATAGAATCAAGATCACGTGAAGTGTTAATATCACTTTATAATGCCTTGGTAAGGCCACACTTGGAATACTGCATTCAGTTTTGGTCGCCATGATGTAAAAAGGATGTTGAGACTCTAGAATGAGTGCAGAGAAGAGCAACAAAGATGATTAGGGGACTGGAGGCTAAAACATATGAAGAACGGTTGCAGGAACTGGGTATGTCTAGTTTAATGAAAAGAAGGACTAGGGGAGACATGATAGCAGTGTTCCAATATCTCAGGGGTTGCCACAAAGAAGAGGGAGTCAAACTATTCTCCAAAGCACCTGAGGGTAGGACAAGAAGCAATGGGTGGAAATTAATCAAGGAGAGAAGCAACTTAGAACTAAGGAGACATTTCTTGACAATTAGAACAATTAACCAGTGGAACAACTTGCCTCCAGAAGTTGTGAATTCTCCAATACTGGACGTTTTTAAGAAGATGTTGGATAACCATTTGTCTGAAGTGATGTAGGGTTTCCTGCCTAAGCAGGGGGTTGGACTAGAAGACCTCTGAGGTGCCTTCCAACTCTGTTGTTATTATTATTAGTTTGGGTAATGAAACCTCCCCAAGAAAACAACCAAGCTCAGAGAGCACCAAGACCTCCCCAATTTGAGAGATTGCTTTGGTGCTACTTCTATATTTGGGATCTTTTATCTTTATGTACCCCTTTAACAATCCAGCTTTCCTGTATTCAGCTGCAAAGAATTAAATAAGTTAAAGTCTTTTAGTTTAGTTTATTTATTTTTTAATGAAATGGCATGAACTGCCAGTTAGATTGCAAGGTGAGTTACAATGCATAAGATATGTTTTTATCTATTATTGGTTCAAACATTCATGTATTACAACTGTAATTGGGAAAGTTGCTTGAAAGACAAAAATTATGGATGTTAAGTGTATAACAAGCTTGAAGGGCAAGCTAAAATGTATGTTAGGGAAGCATTCATTAGGAAAGTGTATAAAATTGATACAAATTCGGAAAAGTTGTTTAAAAACATTTATAACTGGTTCTACTTCACACTCGATTTTAATGAGTTAAGAACATTTGATGAAATTGAATGAGTAGATCTTTGGAACAATAACACTAAGTGGTGTAAGTCAGATGTAATCTAAATTTGTGTTCCAACAACAGCAATCCAAATCTCTATGAGAAACCACAAGCAAGACATTAATGGAACAACATCCTGGTAACCTTGTTCACCAGCAGTTGGCATTCAGAGTTATACTGACAATAAAATAGTGACATTTCCCTTCCCTTCCTCCTTGTTCTTTCCTCCATATACAACTTCTCATATATCATGGTGTCTCTAAATGACTTATCCTCAGAAAAGGAGGACGATACAAGGGATGCCTTGAATTTATAGAACCAACATCAGACTGGAGAGGAAAAAAAACTATTGAATTTGGAACTCAAGTCTTCAGATTCTGATGTTTTTTTCAATGTCATTCCTGAGTACACAGCAGCAATGGCAAGTAGCAACTACTGTATTTGAAAATGTTTACAAACTGAGAGGGGAATAATTAAAAATTCTCACTGGAAGACCTTTTCTTCCAAGCACTCATCAAAACAAATCTGGAAATAGAGCTTAAAATTTTTTGTCTCAGTCGTAAAACACAAAGTGTAACAGTGCAAGCATGTATATATATATATATATATATATATATATATATATATATATATATATATATATATATATATATATATATATATATATATATATATATATATATATATATATATATATGGAAGATATATATATATATATGTATATATACATATACATATATACATACACATACACATATATGTATATATATGTGTGTGTGTGTGTGTATGTATGTATATATAAATCGATTTAGACAAATTTCTAAGTATTAAAAAAAGTTTATAGGTAAAAGGAGAATGTGAGAAAAACTGGGAAAGCCATAACCGTATACAAAAAATTAAATCATTGAATAAGGGTCCATACCTTCAATATGTGCTAAGGTTTATTGAAGAAAGCTCATCTGAATTTCCTGATTAGATGTTTTTAGTTCAGCCTTTTTGCTTCTTTTTTCTTTCCTTGGCGCTATCCTCAGTGCTATATCGTAGAATATGGAGGATAACTAAAAGGAAGTGGGGATGGTTGCAGGGAAAAGTTGCTTGTTGCTTTGTCTAATTAAGGAAATGTTTAATGTCAGATATCATGTATCTCACCAGAAAAAACAGAAAATTATCTGGTAGCCGAATGCGGATTATTAGAGACCTTTGTCCAAGCACTCTTGGGAAGAGAAGAGGTACTCATAAACCTATGCCTGGGGCAAGTGAACTGGAGGGCAATCAGAAAGAGAGAAAGTCTGCAAAGGATCTGGTGAGTTTGAAGAGCTAATTAAATGCTTTTAAAGAACATCATTTAATTAATTTGGTCAGACTGGGTTTTTTTAACTTATTATTTTAGCTGAATGGGTGTCTCCTTGCTTCTTCTCTGTTGAGCATACAGTTTCAGGAGGGAGGTGCTTAAGCGGCAACTGACTCACTGACCAATTTGTTTACTGTTATGTGTAGCCACATCATCAGCCAATGGTCAGACCCACTGAGAACTATCTAGAATTCCTTTGTTTTATAAAGATGTGCTAAGGAGAGCAGCTGGATGCTTCTGAACATAGCAAGCAAACAGAGAACAGATGGGAATAGGAATTTAGCCAGAGTATTTAATGGGGAAAGTTATATGGCTTATTAGTGGCATCAGGTTCATTGTTAGAGAATCAGAAGGTAATCAATGTGATATTACTTTTAAAAAAGAAATCCAGAAGAGAGCCACTAATTTATATATTGATTGCCTTAACACCTGTTCAACTTCTACCCTCAAAACGACGCTATAGGGCTCTACACACCAGAACAACAAGACTCAAGGACAGTTTTTCCCCAAATGCCATCACTCTGCTAAACAACTAATTGTCAATCATTGTCAAATTATCTACTAAGACTGTATTAATATTATTATTCTCATCCTTACTAGTACCGGTACCTATCTCTTCCCACTTGGCTAGATCCATGTTGCTTGTATCTTTACAACTTATATTGTTTTTGTTGTTTCCTAGTATGATTTGATTGCTTTTTTTATTCCCTGTTTATACTTTGCTTTCTTTCTTATTGTTGTTGCCATGTTTCCTTTTTTCAGTTGTTTTTAATTGAATATATCAATTGTAAGATATATTATATTGATGTTAATAAAATGTCCAAAGCTGATTTATAAGCAAATTACTGATCAAGGCATGTTTAAATTAATACTATTAAAAAGAAAATTATTTGGTCTGTAAATTGCTAATATTTAGATCATGATATTTTAACCCAATACTTTTCTGTGGTGTTGCAGTGAGAACTCCTTATGACCCCAAACCTATATAGCAAAATAAAGAGTTCTCATTCCTAATTTTTTTTAAAAAAAACTGTATACATTGGATTGTCCAGTTCATTGCCTTTCAATAATTTGCTATGTTAAGATGTTGTATTATAATACATATTCAGTTGCTAATAATAAAATTTACTTAATTCAGTATCTCAATTTATCTGAATTTATATGCTCTCAAAATTATTTGCTTCATCATACTATTTGTTGCAACTGTGGTCAAAACAATAAATAAATATATTGATCGTTATATACATAGATGCATGCATATGCAATGATATATCTTTATAACTTGAAAAATGTAGTTGACAAAAGCTAATACTTAAGGAGGCAGATGTTTAAAAGTAATGAATTTGAACTAAAGCATTTCACTTTTATTCAACTTTTCACTTTTTTTACTGCAGATATACATAATAAACATAATAATTTTTCCAAACCAAATGATTTTTCTTTCTAATTTAGTTCTGTTCAAAGGAAAAGTGTGGCTATTACATTTACCTTTTTCTATAAATCCTGTCTATATGAGACTGCACAAAATAGAGGATGGCAGAGGTAAAAAAAAATTGTAGGCAACAGCAACAGAACATACTTTAAGGGGAAAAACATAGACAAAATAATATAAAACAGTAATATTTTCCACATTGCTGTGGGAAATGCATCCCGTGTGTGAGTTGTTAAATATGAAATAATTGCGCTATAACTATACTGTGGTATTATGAAATTCTATTACTTCAACATGGTTGAAGGGAAAGTATTTTTGTAAAGTAAAAGTAAAAAACTTAAGAATAGAAGTCCCGGTGAACTTTCTTATGTGTTTCACACTTTCTCCTTCTGTTGCATTTAACCAGGACTGCACACAGGTAGCATTAAATACATTCTTGAATAATCAATTCAAAATTCAAATATAATTTTCTGTATAGCTGTTCACACATTCTCTGGCACACGTGGAGAGCTCAGAACGTTCTTCTAACCGGGTACTTCAAAGGGAAGAAGTGCTTTGACTAACGGGTCACGGCTTCAAAGGAATGTAATGACTTGAAGTTTTCTTCAACTGAAGTGCTTCCAAAGCTATGCACAGCCAAAGTACAAAAATATATTTATCTCGAATGGTTTTGACATTGGGTGTAATTAATATAATTATGATTTCTAATAAATTATATATTCTTTATTTTAGATACAGTGTGCTGTTTAATCTGTGATATTCTTATTGTGAGAAATAATACCTTAAACTATAATTCACATTCTGTTTTCTTTTTGCTACAGCAGGAAGCTGAAAAAACCTTCATAGCACACAAGTTTCCCTATTTTGGAACACTGCATATTCCTTATTTTTTACCAACTCTAATTTAGGCTGCAGTGAATTTTGGAAATAATTGTCTGGATTTTATTGTTGCATTTCTCCTACATTTACATCCAAATTTTACCTCTTTTACAAAGCCTAAGGAAGATGTTTGGAAAGAATAAGAAGAAAAATTGACATGATTCTTGTAAGTATATAAATATTTTGATAAAATCCACTACTTCATATTATCAGGAATAATTCAGAAAAATAAAATATTTTAGAAGACAGAACAATGAATTCTTCGCCCTTTACCTGCTTACTTTCTACATACAAGAATTATTGCTGTGTATCCTTATACTATCAAGAGATAGCTGCTGCATTTTTTATCTGAAAATACTTTTGCATGTGGTTGATAGGATTGTTGTGAATCACTTAATAAGGCAATCATAACCATAACAAACATCAGAGAAAAATCTTGTATTTAACATGGAAATATCAGAAGTCAGCAAAATAGAGCCCAGGTTTAACTGAATTAATCAAAACAACACAGACGTATTGTGTGCACCTAAATATGATTATTGCTATTTCTTTGCCTTTTTAAGGAGTCAGGCTGTGTAAACTCATTCCATTGTTCTTGTCTGTGAGTAGTTTCTGCAGCAATTTAGTTGAATAGAGAAAGTCAAAAAGGGGAAATGATGGATATACCGCACTTTCTAAGTATAGGCAGCTTATATACACAGAAAAGCTAGTCATCTTTATTGTAGCATGCATGAAACTAAGTCAAAATATTAACTCACAAGATATTCCATTTTCAGTTAGTTTCTTCCTCTAATCTTTCCTGCTAATGTTTGTTTCAAAATTGCTTCCTTAATGAAACATGTCTGAAATATTTAACATTTAATGCTTCCAAAGAAAGAAATGCCTGTTAGATCATTCAGAGAAGACCAATTATATTTATCAGAAGAATAAGCAGTATTCTCTAAATTGTCAAGGACTATCCATTCTGATTAAATTGAGATACACATGAAAATATTAATTGTTCTACTTTTTCTGCAGGAATCATTGTTAGGATTATGACACAAGTGTGGCAAGAATACTCTGTAAAACGAAATAAGATTCTGTCCGGATAAATGACTGGTTGTAAAACTATGCATTGACTAAGAAACGAATGCAATATTTTGTTTTTCGTCTACCAACAGATGGCAGTGATCCTCTAGTTTGATGCAATTTCAACAACACTCAGGTATGTTTATGTGGTCCACTGTATAATAACAGTGGTGATATGATGCAGTCAGGCTCTATGATCTTTACAGGTCCCCAGTTCATGAAGGAGCATTTCAGAGCTGCTTTCCAGTTTTAAAAATTGAGTTGTTTATTTGTGAGTGCAGTTGATAGAAACTAAATGTAGCTAATGACAAGATATAATGAGAATGAAAGAAACCAAGAAGAATTGTTGCTGCCAATGTAAAAGCAGTACTGTGACTAAAATGCAAAGTAGAAAAGACCCTACAAATCCTATTCTATTGATACTGAGTTCAACATAAACATTTTTAAAAGTAATAAAATAAAATCTAAGAACCTAAGTTAAAAAGAAAAGCAAAAAGCAAGGTAGAAAAGGAAAAAATATTTTATTATTTATTATTTTTTAAAAGAATTTATTAGATTTTGCACATTAAAAACATCTTACATACACTTCTCCCAATCGTGGGACATCGACTCTCGTTTTAGTTATTTTCATACCTATTTTCAATCATTTTACTATACAAGTGATATACATAGATATTTACATTTGTACATCCTATAATGGCAGTACCTTAACATTAACATTACCTATCTATAGTTGTAGTAGATTACTTAATTATTTCTATTCTTTAACCAAAAATACCATTTTTCCCATACCATATAAAATTCCTTGTCATTTCTATCTTGTAGTTCTAAAGTTAGTTTATTCATTTCCGCACAATCCATTACTTTTTTAATTATCATATTGTCTGAGGGGTTGCTATCTGATTTCCAATTCTGTGAGTAGACTATTCTTGCTGCTGTTAATATGTGGATTATAATGTACTGAATTTCTTTTGTATATGTTCCTTTTATTATTCCTAGCAAATACATTTCTGATTTGAATTCAATTTGCTGACCTATTATTTCTTGTATCCAATTCCTTGTTTTGTTCCAGTATTTTTTAGCTTCTGGACACAACCACGACATATGAAAATAGGAGCCTTTCTCATGTTTGCATTTCCAACACTTAGGACTAAAGTTTAGTAGATTTTTGCTAGTCTTGCAGGATGCCAATGGTAGAACATTTTATATAGGTTTTCTTTGTGTGAGGCCGACATTGTTAATTTGTAGGTTTTTGTCCATAATTTTTCCAATCCTCCAGTTGTATATTGTATCCAAAATTTCTTGCCCAGGCTATCATGTTTCCTTTTACCACTTCTTCCTTATCAATTTGTAGCAGGTAGTTGTACATTTTAGATATAAATCTCCTCTCTGATCCTAATAGAATTTTGTCTATTGGTTGGTTTTCTTTATCAATGCCACATTTTTCTATATCTTTTTTATACCTTGTTTGCAGTTGTAAATATGGCCACCAGTCAATAATTATTCCTTGTTCTCTCAGTTCTTGATTGGATTTCAAATTTTCTTGATCATCTATTAGTTGGTTATATCTTCTCATTTTGGTTAAGTTTAAGGTGTTCAGAAAAATCATTGCCTCTATTGTGGATAGCCATTCTGGTATAATGATATAATGCTTTTTCCTGACTTTTCTCCACACCTGTAGTAATGTATCTCTAATTAAATGATTTTGAAAAAATGACTGTTTTGTATTTTTTTCATCCCACAAGTACGCATGCTACCCTGCTTGCAAATCGTGTCCTTCTAATATAAATATTCTCCTGTTATTTAATAATATCCATTCTTTTATCCAAAGAAGTGATGCTGACTGATAATACAGTATAATTCCCAGTCAGGAAGTCAGAAGCCACCCCTAATCCTACTGTCATGTAATAATTAAAGTTTGATTCTAGGTTTCTTCCCTCCCCACACAAATTTAGTTATTGTTTTATTCAATTCACCCAAAAAAATTGGTCTAATTTTATGGGGATTGTTTGGAATAGGTATAGCCATCTTGGGAGAATATTCATTTTAATTGCCGCAATTTTTCCTACCAATGATAATTGTAATTTTCCCCACTGTTCCAGATCTTGTATCCAGGTCTTGTATCAGTGGTGAAATCTAAATTTTGTTACTACCGGTTCTGTGGGCGTGGCTTGGTGGGCATGGTGTGGTTTGATGGGCGTGGCAGGGGAAGGATAGTGAAAAACCTCCATTCCCTCCCCACTCCAGGGGAAGGATCCTGCAAAATCTCCATTCCCTCCCCACTCCTGGGGGAAGGATATTGCAAAATCTCCATTCCCACCCCACTCTGGGACCAGCCAGAGGTGGTATTTGCTGTTTCTCCGAACTTCTCAAAATTTCCGCTACCAGTTCTCCAGAACCTGTCAGAACCTGCTGTCTTGTATAGTCTTTTACATTAGATTTTTATAATTGTCCTCCTTTATTGACGAACATCTTTTAGTCAGCCATATTCCCAAATACTTAACTTTTTTCACCATTTGCAAACCAATTTTTTCTGTCAATTCTTTTTCTTGCTTTCTCATAAGATTTTTGGCTAATATTTTGGTTTTATCTTTATTAATTTTAAGACCCGCACGCATGCACAGTGCAAAAAACCCTTTTTTAAAAAAAACGCCAAAAACAAAATGGTGACACATGCACAGTGCTGGAAACTCAGCTTCTGCACATGTGCAGAAGAAAAAAAATTAAAAAAATTTCAAAAAATTTCAAAAAAAAATCTCTAAAAAAGATGGTGGCACCCACGGACTGACACCGACCGATCCAGTTTGATGACATCATCATGACATCATGATGATGTGGGTCCCTACCAGTTCGGGCGAACTGGTCCGAACCGGGAGAAACCCATCTCTGCTTCCTGACTGCACTTAAAGATCATCTTGAAACTTTAGCTGGACTGGATTGCAGTGGCACAATCAGTTAATAGCACAGCTTGGGATACCTACATGATGTTCCTACTCTGTAAGCTGCACTGGCTTCAATTGAATTCTGGATGCAGTTCAAGGTGCTGGTGATCTCCTTTGAAGCCCTACATGGCATAGGATCAGATTATTTGCATTACTATCTCCCCCCCTCAAGAATATCTGCCCATCTAACATGTTTTTTAATTAATCAAGTTCTTTTAAAAAAACATAAAATGTAACACAAACTAATTAAATAAATCAAAGGAAGGAAGAAAAGAAAAAGTGAAGAAAAAGAAAACCAAAAGAAATAGAAAGAAGCAACTTCTGTTTTCTTTTGCAACAAATATAAATAAAATTACAATATTGTTTCTTACTCTATTACCAAAAAGATCATTTTTTCTATCATCCATTTTTTTCAGATTCTTAAAACCATAAATCATGAGTGCATTTTTTTAAATTTCATGTAAAAAGTCTAAACAAGGTTTCCAGTCAGCCATAAATACAGATTTTTCCCCCCGCCAAAGAAGTTAATGTAGCCTTCTCTGCAAGTTCCATTATCTTCACCAGTTATTCCACCACATGGATAATGTCAATTTTTTTCACTTTTCAGCTATAATAATCTTGCTATGGTTGTCATATATAAAAACAAAGTTTTATGACTTTTTTTCTAATTTTCTAATTTTAAATATAATTACCGTGTTTCCCCAAAAATGCGACATGTCCTAAAACTAAGACCAAACCTGATTTTTGGGGTGGGCATAAATATACGCCCTCCCCTGAAAATAAGCCCTAGTGAAGGGGTGGGCATGGCCAGCACAGGAGGCAGTCCTTTCCTTCCCCAGTCAGCTAATGGCAGCTGGGGCCCTTAATCGTGACCCATGGATCAGCTGAGCTGATCAGGAGCTGTCTCTTGTTCTATCTCTCCCCAGTGTTCTTGGCGCTTGCCCACCTCCCATCCATCCACCCCCTCGCCTGCAAACTCCCGCCCCGCTCACAAGAGAGCAGCCGCCCGGCACTTCTTGCTATGTGGTGCCCACCGGGCAGCCTGCACACTCACAGCCAGGAGTCTGGCAGAGACAGGCTCCCTCCATGTGCCACCATCAAGCCCCTCCCCTTCCATGAGGGTGTGTGGAATGCAAGCTCCCTGAAGGCACCAAGCCACGCGAGCACCTGTCCCTCCCCCGCTTGCACAGGGGAACACTCATAAAGTCTCCCTGATCAGATCAATTCCTAATCTTGGGCCAGAAAAACTGTTCAACCCACACTTTTATGGCCCAAAGGGGGGATTGAAGAAAGTTAGCACCCACCCCTCTCCTAGAAAAATGAAATATCCTAGGAAATATTAAAAAGGCAGAATATTATATAGGATACCCCTGAATGAGGAAAGGAGAAACATGTTCTAAAGACAAAGCAGCTTCCTGCAGCTCCCTGCCCCCCCTTCAGCTCCAGGGTGAGGGGATTAAGACCTTCACCCTTAGGACATGATAGGATTAGCCCTCTATCCATCTCACCACATGGCACCTAGGATGATTACATCAGCCAGCAAGGCTCAAGCAAACTTGGACTCAAGACAGCCTACAGAGTTGCCCGTCCCCCCTTTAAAACCTAGTTCCAAATGGCCAAGGTCCAAGAAAAAACTTACCCACAGACTCAATGGGTCTGCTGCTAGCAAGGGAAGCTTACTTGGGCAAAGTCATAATCTGCAGAATTGTAAGTTATGATTTTTCAAAAAAAAATGCAGTGTTAAAATATATATTTAAAAGTGGGGGTGGAAGAGCGATTTAATTGGCATGTATGTTACAGACATCAACTTCCTGGGCTAATATTAAAAAAGAGCTCTGAATGGATCATTTGCTTCCTAAATACAGGTAATTCTTGACAAAATTTTCTAAATGTTGATCAGAGTATGGGGAAATTCTAACGCTACAGAGGTTCAGAAAGATCCAAGTAATAAAAATGTCATGGGTGCTTTGGGAAAAAGAACAAAAGGCATTGTACCAGTTCATACATTTTTCCTGATAAAAAGCTCAATCCATACAAAGTTCCCATGCCCTCTGCTGGATAAGAAAAATAGTTATCCAAATTACTTGGACATTTATCTAAGCATTCTTAAATCCTTTACACACTTGGTGGCAGGAGCCGAGGTGGGTTCCTCCCGGTTAGCACCGGTTCTATAGAACTATAGAAACTGGGAGTTATCTGCACTCCCTGGCTGCTCATTACTGGAGCAGACTGGCAATCATTTCTAAAGGTCAAAACAGGTGATGTTGTGCTGTAATAATCCTTAGTCACCTTCAAAGTATCCTCAGGACATGTTTTTCTACTTCATTTCCAAAGTATAATTTCCCTTATTAAGTTACCAAAAGTGTTCCTCTCTTTGGGGTAGAGTAGTTCTGCTTTTGTGAGATAAACTTAGCAGTTCATGGAGTAATTTGCAGAGGAAGGACTGCTCATTCAACTGAGACAATGAATACTTAATTTTATTGCAGTCATTAACCAATACAACAGAATTTGTATTAAAATATACAAAATAAATTGAAAATATCAGGATAATTAAGAAAAGTATATACAGGAAAAAATGGCTAAAATATAATATTTAACTCAAACTATGCTAAAGGGCTTGTTCAGGCTGCACATATACAAACTAATATAAGTTGGATAATATAAATTTTGAAATAACACTATAAAATGTTTTATACACAAATATAATACAAATACACAGATATAGTACATATACATATACATGTGTTGTAAGGAATATCCTTCTGGGTTCAGTTCCAAGTGGGGAAAAAGACACTGGATTCATGGAAGTTGCTTGGAAAGAAGGTTTAATGGTGGACAGGAGCATATGGCATGAGCTCCTGAACAGAAAAGGTGGATCACATGCTTCTAGATGTGGGGGCATTGCTGAGAGTCCCTGAGTTTTTTATACCCTCTGTTGGGCCATACCTCAGAGTTTCCTGTTCCTGTATATGTAATGCACTCCAACTGGTGGTCAGACCCCACCTAGGGGCGGGGGTCTTAGCTAACCTTTTAGTCTGTCTCCCAGGCTTGTTTGAGTGCTGGTAATTTTCCAGGTGCCATGTGGTAGAGGGCTAATCCTATCATGTCCTACGACTGAAGGTTTTAATCCCATCACCCTGGAGCTGAAGGGGGGGGCAGGGAGCTGCAGGAAGCTGCTTTGTCTTTAAAACATATTTCTTCTTTTCAATATTTCATTTTTTTAGGAGAGGGGTGGGTGCTAACTTCCTTCACATGTATATTCAACAATAAAATTATACAAAAGGGGTTTAAAATTATAATTTCTCTTAAAGACCCATGCTAAACCTGAGAAAATTTTAGAATGAAAGCTGACATGGCATGAGGAACCCAAGGCCAATCGTTAATTCTAAGATTGAGTCATTTCTGACTATCCATATTCAGGCAAGTTCAATTGTGGTTAATTATTCTTTGTCTGATTTTGCATGCTGCCATACAAAACCTGGCAACTTTATATGTTATTTCATGCTTGACATCAGAAAGTATAAATTCCTGTTTTGCTAGTCAGGAATGGGGTAATTAGGTCAATACAGATTTACAATGGATATTATGCACTCAAATATTTTCTGTGTGTCCCTTTACCTGCTGAACTGAAATAGCACAGTGGCTATATTCTTGGCTTAGAATAAGATTATTCCTGGTTTGAAATTCTGTATTTTTATGTCATTTTTCTTACAGAAAAATATATTCATACCTCTTTTACTCTTATTCATGCTTGTACTATTACATATATATTCAATCATGTTTTACTGTTTATACTTTGCTTATAATCATATATGCTTGACAAATAAACAAATACAAATAGAATATCTAGCTTTCCTCAGACTTAAAAAAGTTTACTTCTTTTCCAGTGCCATGTTCGTGTGACTGAATATTCTGGATAATCATTCCACAAACAATTTCAAAAAGCTGCTTTCCCATCACCCTCATAAACAGCTTTGGAAACTGTTGTTTAAAAAGAGGTGATAATGGAAAGAAATCAAAGAAGTATTTGTACAGCTCAGCAGAAGGAAAATTGAATTAATCTTTTTCTATGGCAATGTCTTCATTGATATGTTTGCTTAGTCTCTGCATTTATTTTTCAAAATACACATTTATATCTGGACACATTATAAAGAATGCTTGACCGTATGAAGAACAGATATGAGCAAAAGGACATCCATATTTTAAAACATGATTTAAAGACAATAGTCTTATTTCCATAATGGCATATCCAGAGAGAAAAGTATTTCCTAAATATCTTCAAACATGGGCAGTATCATATAAATGTTCTCAAACATTATTATCCAGGCATATAATAACTATCTGATTACTACAACATGCCGTATACATATAGAAAACAAAATATTCTGGGCTACAAATGCAAGCCAACAAAAACTTCAAATCCTAATAATTAAATAAATAATAAAAGAACAAAAGTAGTTACTCTTCTACCGTTTTAGAACCCAAAGTAGTCTCCTGCTAGTATACTGCACATTTTGACTGACATGCTTGAATCATTAGGTTTGGAGGTTGTTGTTTTTTGAGGAAAAAAGCTGTTAGTTTTTTCTTTTTCTCAAATTTTAATTTTCAGTTGTAGTGATCTATTTTGTTAATGCAATATTTTTCACCAATGTATAGAGTTCATCCAGTTGTATATTAGTATTCTTTCAGCAGCATTTTAAATAAGACTTTAAAATGAGAGGCAAGGAGAGATTCACTTGGTTACTATAAATTTAGCTTGTTGTTCAAGCACAGAAGTTAACAGCAAGTGACTCATTTTAATTATTTCATTAAATGCAAAATAATTTGCTGCTGTCAGACTTCTATTCCTATTATGATTCCTATTTTGTCATAATTCCTATTACATCACATTTACGTAGCAGTTGTCACAATCACTTCTTACAGAATAAACAAATAATAATAATTAACACTGATGTCAGCAATTGAAATACATAATTACATGTGATTTAAAAAGAATTGAAAAGGTAACTGTCATGAAAAATGTGCTTCTAAATTGTATCCAATGACAATGGAACAATAGATGCCTCCTCGTCTTGGCTATTAAATTCTCACTGAAACTGAGGATATGATTTTCATATCAATTCAAAAATGAATTGAAGAAGTTGTCTGAAAAGGATCCTGGGATAGATAACACATCAGGAAATTTTGCACATAAAAACTAGTAATTCATTATTTGAAGTTAGGCTTCATTGATATATAATTTATGTCTCTAAGTAAACTTGTGGCCAAATGCTGTACCAAAAGATCTTGAGGCATTTTTTTAAACAACATTTTGAGTTGATTTGTTGAAAAAATAAAGCTTGCTTTAAAAAATTAAAGTAATTCTGATGGCTGGTATGCTGAATTGTTTATTTCAATTTCAAGGGCATCTGATTCTTTAAAAACTGGGCAGCTTATAAATAATCACGTAATACATATAAAAGGAGGATAGGTTTCCAAAAGGCATGAACAAGTGAAGGCAGGGAGTTGGACTAGGAGCAGGACCTTCCAGCTCTGTTATTCTGTTAGTTAATGCCTTTCACGCTACTTGCTTCTCATTATACAACTACTGTATTTTTCGGAGTATAAGACGCACCTTTTTACCCCCAAAAAGAGGGTGAAAACTTAGGTGCATCTTATACACCGAATGTAGCCCCACCCACCCAGCAACCCCCACCCTTTGGCCTCTGTCTTCCAGCAATTTACCTGCTTGCAGCAAACAGGGAAGAGCCTGTTAAGCTAAGCAAGTCATTAGCAGCTTCCGGACCCTCAGCTAATTTGCCACATGCTAAAATGAAACTGAAACTAGCTGCAAAGAGGCAAATAGCTGGGAGAGACATGCAGATTTTTATTTTCTGCTGAACTGGATGCAAGGGGATAAGTGAATAACTATAAATGTCTGTAGAATGTTCAAATTATTAGACTTATTTTTTAAAGACTGCTTTATTATTGTTCTAGACAACTTAACAAAATGAAGAAGCTTTTTAAAATAAATGCTTGCTCTGAAGAGGCTCAGTGCTATTGTATCTTCTTTTAAATAATAGAGAATAATGTATACTTCCAGAAATTTTAATTAATTTTAACAGCTCTGTACAAGTATAGTCTGAAATGTAACAGTGTCCTGTTTAGTATTAGAGTTAAATCCTGACTTACCTTGGAGTAGATCTATTTAAATAATTGGGAGGAGTTAGTGTGACGACATTTAAGAAAACTTTCTGGCATAATGTACATTTCTCCAATTCTTTGCCATTTCTATGAGTCAGGCACACATGCACAGAAATACACAGCAAACAGTGTATATCATCTGTGCTGTTTGCTGTTTGGCAAATTGCTGGGAGGCAGAGGCCTTTTTTCCTTGTTTTCCTCCCCCAAAACTAAGGTGCGTCTTATACTCTGAAAAATACGGTATCTGTCCAATGGTTTGTAACCCTCCCATGATACTTTTTTAAATGAAAAACTATCACAGCTGCAAAACAGCAACACCATCCATCCACGTTTGCAACAATAAATTCCAAAGTAACATGCAAAGAAGTTTGAATTCCATTCTAAATCATTCTGAAGGGGATAGTTGATGGAGTGAGAGAGTGTTGAGATAAAATCTCATTTGGAAGGAAAAAAAGAAAAGTTTCAAGAAATTGAAGGACATACTTTCATGAAATCTCACTGAACTATACATACAACACTCAACACACAACACTCCAGATTTAACAATTGTTGATTTTAAAAAAGGCAAAAGATTTCAACAGTAAACATTGAAATACCTGGGGAGAGCAAGAACAGAAGAGAAAGAACTGGAGAAAATCACAAAACATAAAGACCCACAGATAGAAGTAGAATGACTATGGCAAGAGAAAGCAAAAATAGGACCAATAGTAATAGAGGAATACCATCAGCTTTGGCAAAATTGAATACCATCAGCATTGACAAAATCACTATCCATCAATTGCAAAAGGCAGATTCACTAAGAATAGCTTACAACCTGCGACAATACTTTAACACAGCGGTTCCCAACCTGGGGGTCGGGACCCCTTTGGGGGTCGAACAACCATTTCCCAGGGGTCGCCCTGGCATCCTCAGCTCCCCCTCCCACTACCACAAGCCTGGCCATATCGCGCCCCACAACCCGCGCCCCCACCGCCGCCCCACCCCGCTGCCGCCATTTGGGTACTTTTACCTTCTGTGCATGCACAGCATGCTTTGCACATGCGCAGAGGGTAAAAGAACCCAAATGGCGGTGGCAGGGTGGGTCACGGTGGGGGCGCAGAGGCGGGGCGCAGCATTAGGAAGGTTGGGAATCACTGCTTTAACACCATCAAACAGCAACATTTGCCTATTCCAGGACCTAGGAAGGACTTGATAGTTGGACAAAAAGAGACTGGATACTGTTTGTGAATTTTCCACATATTCAATACAATGACAGACGGTTAACAGAGGGATTTGAAGATTAGTTTTAACTTTGGGGTATGTGAACAGATGTAGGGTCGATTCGATTGTTAGATAAATAGATTTCCACATCAGGGATATTTGTTTACATAATGTAGCATTTTTGCTAAATACAGATGGGAAAGTTTATAACTATTTGTAGACCTGTTATGTAAAGGTAGGGAAATATATTAAGATGTTTGATGTACCTTTCAGCAGTCAGCCAGGGTGGATTTTTTAAATGTTTAATTTTAGATGTAATTGGTATTTGTGTGTTTGTTTTCTTTTACTTTTTGCACCACATGAGTTTTCTCTTTATGTGGTTAGTGTTGGATGCTTGTTAGCCTCCCCCCCTTTTCCCCCTCTTTTCTATATTTTGCATTTTATCTTTGGCAATAAAAAATAAACATGTTTGAAGAAGTTATGACAGACCTCCTCCCAACATATTTATGCCCCAGTTCTGATGGCTGCCCCTCCCCGATGATCTTGTGATGGCATTTTGAATGTTTGGCAACTGGCCTGCATTTATGGCCATTTACAGCACTCTGTAATCACATGACTGTGATTTATGATATTTTTGCCAAAAACCTCCAACATTTATTTCCAGTTTTAAGCAAAACCATAATATGCAAGCAATGGATTTGCTTAATGAGTGCCACAAATAAAGTTTGTAAAATGGGGTTGGTCATGTGATAACTCCCTGGATGACCATCATGACTTATGACCATAACAGGTAGGCTGCATTACAGTTATAATATGAGAACTACCTATATTCTATGGGAGGAGTCATCTAAGCTAAGGACATTACTACTCTCACTAGTAAAAGAGGAACATTTGAGCCCTCACAGCATGTTGGCTGTAGTAAGTCACCCCTTAATCTCAAAATATATAATCTGTTTTGCTTCATTTTAGAGATGTATTGGGCAAAGTTTATATTCTTGATGTTTACAAAATACCTGGAAAAAGTTCTTCATGCTTAATCTTTCATCTTAAAAAAAAAAACCTTGGAGGCTTTATTTTTTTATTTCTAGCGAATTTCATTTGACAGCAAATTTAATTAATGAACTTAAAATTAGAAATATAACAGCTGATTTTAAACAGTTGATATCATTTATGGTGTTGGCAAACAATCATGCGCATTAAAATTTACAACTAGATCAAGATTCTTACTACTGGAATAATTGATAAATCCATGAAATATCAAGATGAACTCTTGTGATCTTGTTTACAAGCTTTTTCTATTTCCCCCAACAAGCTCAATATTTCACCTAGTTAGCAGTAAACAGTTCACAATGGATTATGAAACTGTATGTGCTTGACTCACAGTGTTCCCTCTGCCCTTTTTCAAAATATACAACTTCCAATGTTATACTTATGTAACTCACACTTTGTTACTAATAAAAAGAGCTGCTAATCCTTCTTTCACCCATGATATAGACTAAAATCTTATTAACAAGAGTTGTGGATGGACACATATCAAAACTAAAACTTTAAAACTGGCTCAAAGCTAAACAGATTTTTCAATGCCCAGAAATGGTGCTACTTTTTTTTAAGCAGTATTTCATTGCTTCACGTGGCATAGGAAAATGCCATCTTTTGTTTGTTTGTTGGCAAAATAGAGATAAATTTCATGCATATCACTAAGAGATTTTTTAGTTGTATTAACAGCTGGATTTTGTTTTCCTATATGCCTATTATTTCTGTTTTGGAATACATGCAGCATAGTTATTTTGAAAACATGGATGAGTTTTATAAATGCATATAACTAATAATTAATTACATCTGCTCTCCCCAAGCATTGGATTTGTTTTATTTATTTGAATAGATGATGCAAAAGTCACATGAATAGATGCAAAAGTCACATGACTTTATCATTGGATTTTCCTTAAGTCCTGACAATTGTTCAGCATTCCCTGCTCTGCTAATTTTGAAGACAAGAAGCTACTTTGGTATTGTATTCCACTACTGAGTTGTATTCATGTTGCATTTGCTACCTGCATAAATCCCTTTTACTTTCCAATGATAGAGTTTAAGTAGAGGATGTGTTTTAGTATCCTGGTACTTCACATCTATATACTACTAAACATCTTGTTGTCATGACCTTTAACTGGGCAAAACAGTGCATCATAGGGCAATGGGTTTTGAACCAAGGTACCTCAAATGAGATAACTTACAGAATGTTTCCAAAATCCAGGACCCAAGACTACCAAGGGTGTCTTGCAGGGGTGAAATGCTCCCGGTTCACTTTTACCTGTCTGTCGTCGGTGAGCCAATCGCACAGGTAGCGCGGCGCTCCGCCCACCCGCCGGGACACCGCCATTTCAGTTCTTTTACCCTCTGCGCATGCACAGAACGCTTTGTGCATGCGCAGAGGGTAAAAGAACTCAAATGGCGGTGTCCCGGCAGGTGGGTGGAGCGCCGCGCTAACTGCGCGATCGGCTCACCGACGACAGACAGGTAAAAGCGAACCGGGAGCATTTCACCCCTGGTGTCTTGCCACCATCGGAGTCTGAATCCGAGGAGGAAGACAAACAGCTGACAGAGAGCAAGAGAGTGGCTCCGTTGGCTGTGGAGGAAACTGGGGAAGGGCAAAGTCAGGCTGGGCAGAGCAGGGGAGAGGTAGAACAAGGCAGAGGGGATTCAGATGAAGACCAAGGCCCACCCCATCCTCATCCTAGGGCACACAGGGAAGAATGGAGAAGAGAGCAACATGGATTGCGTGACTTACGAGGGAGGAAAGGGCCCCAATTCCCTTCACAAGGCAGACCTGTGGATGGAGTTTAAAGAAGAGGCAAATGGGAGGGCCGGTTGTCGGGAACAAATGCTGAGTTCATCTCGTGTTCACTGCTTTATCTGAGTTCCTGGCATCCTCCCAACTGGTTTGATTTACTGCCATGCTACTTCACTTCTAAAACTCCTTATCTTGCTTGCCCTGCCGGATTAATTACCTTATCTTGCCTTGTTGGATTTATAGTTGGAATTTTTCTGCAACTGGACTATTCTCAGCCAAAAGGCTGTTACAGGTTTGTGGGAGAGTTTTTCTCCAGACCAGAGAGTAAAAGGAACGTTGTGGGCAAAGTTTGGGGCTAATAAAGGGACTCATACTTATTCTCTGGCTGTGTTGCCTTTGTGCCATGCCCCAGGTCATCACAAAGGGAATGAAATTTGAAGAATTCAGAATTACTAGCTGGTGCTGGGCTGCTGCTGCAGTCATATGATCTTCATGTTTAACATTCCATGACAGTTCCCAGCCAGTCTGGCAACCACTCCCTGCATCACTCACCCAGCAGCAGCCATTTACCTGCCTGCTGGAAAAGGAAGGGTAGGGAAGTCGGAAAAGGGAGGAAGAAAACCCTATGCACCTTTCCTGGCCCATGCCACAATCCTTGCATAATGCTCAAAGCTGCCTTCCCTGACTTATGCAGCACATTTTGTGCATTCCCACAGACCTTCCCTGACCCACACCACCGTCTCCCATGCACCTCCTCTGATCTATGTGGCACCTCTTGCATTTCCCCATGCACCTTTACTGACCTGTGCTGTTCTTGCACATGTCTTCCCTGCCCCACGCAGTACTTCTTGCACATTTTCAAGCACCCCCATGCAACCTTCTCGAGCCAGTCCCTCTGTGCTCCCTAGCCGATCCATACAGCAGCTCTTGTATATCCCTGGGCACCTTTCCAATCTATGCCACCGATCTGTGCATCCTGCCCAACCTACGTAGCATCTCTCATGCACACCCACATATCATTCCTGATCCATACCTCCATGCAACCTTTCACTCCTTCTTCCACCTGACAGCAATCACTTGCCTGGCCTTGGCATGCAACTTCCTACTGGCTTCTATACTGAATTTCTCCCTACAAGTTAATGACTACTTCAGCTTCAACCGCAACAATACACGAGCACGTAATAGATTCAAACTAAATGTAAAGCGCTCCAAACTGGACTGCAGAAAATATGACTTCAGCAACAGAGTGATCAATGCCTGGAATGCACTACCTGACTCTGTGGTTTCTTCCCCAAACCCCAAAAACTTTAACCTTAGACTGTCTACTGTCGACCTCTCCTCGTTTCTAAGAGGTCTGTAAGGGGCGTGCATAAGCGCACCAGCATGCCTACCGTCCCTGTCCTACTGTCCTATTGTCCTCTTTTATCGTTACTTTTTACTTATGTTTATACAAATTACTACTATACATGTTTGACAAATAAATAAATAAAATAAATAAATAAATAAGTTTCCCAGAAGGAAAATAAATGGGGAAGCCAGCATAAATTTGAGGGAGAGAGGAAGGAGAGGGAAGAGACAGAAGAGAAAAGTAGGCAGGGCTGGCAGGCAGGTTTTTGATGTTCTCTGTCAGCTTCCCACAGGGAAATTCAAGGGAAATCCTGCAGGAAGTCAGAAGTCACTCCTGCTTCCACTACTTTTTTTGCCTGCCACTGGTCATTCTGTTTAGGTAATGAACTAGCTCTCAAACAATGGCCCAATGTCTACTTTCCTTTAAGAGTAAGCCATCCTTTGCATGCAACAGTTTCACATGTACATTTTAGGATGCTTTGGGCTTTGGACTGGAGTAACTAATAAGATTTCCTCCTAATTTTTAAAAATGACTACTAGGCTATATATCTATCTGTCTGGTTGCATTTGCTAAATACATCTGGTATTTGATAGCTTAAGTGACACCAGGCATGCTAATAAATCATGGTCACGTATTGATGTCTGCCTTCTAATTACTCTTTCATCCTGCTTCAAGGAAAGTTCCAATTTAACGCAGAATTTCACTTGCACATGGTGGCGAAGTATTGTTTGTATGAGTTTGCATTCTTCCATGATTTTTCACACCATGGGAAGTCGAATCTGAAATTCCCCCTGCTGAAAGTAGCTCTAGTTCCTTTTAATGCTTAACATATGGAGATATTCCATCTCCACGATTACAAACCAAATCAGGATCATTAATATTTCTGCTTGCTGTTATATTCATCTAATCGTTAAAAATATTATGCATTATGCTATTAGCTTCTAAATATTTATATTTATTTATTCATTTTTACAATGGCCTTTTTGGATAGAAATGCAGTAAGAAATTGGGTAGCATTCAGCAGTATAAGGCAGGGTATTCTTAAAGATAAAATGAAAATGCATTCAACGAGATCCCTATCATGGAGGTGAACTAAAACACCAAGGGCTGATTTTGTATCATGTCAGTGGCATTTCTTAGAGTAAAACTTGATTATTAGAATAATAGTTATTTATTTCTATTAAAAAAAGAAAGGAAAGAAAATGCTGTATTTTATTAGCATTAAAGTAGATAATGCAAAACTAGCTTCATGCTCTATTGGTTTAAATTGGAGGGAGAGAAACAAGTTCTGCCTGTTCTTCATTTGCCTCTTTGAGTCAAATTTCTTCAACTGATGAGGGGTAGCCAATTGATATGAAAGGGTATTTGGCAGGGGTGGGTCCTCCCAGTTCGGACTGGTTCGCCCGAACTGGTAGCGACCTGCTGGTGATGTCACAATGACATCACCGAACCGGATCAGTTGGTGCCGGTTGTGGGCGCCGCTATCTTTTTTTGAATTTTTTTTGAATTTTTTTTCAATTCTTTTCAAAAAAAATTTATTCTGTGCATGCACAGAAGCCGAGTTTCCAGCACTGTGCATTTTGTTTTTGGCTTTTTTTCCCCAGCCACGCGGTGCAGGAGGAAGCAAACCGGCAGCGAAGTAAGTTGGAACCCACCCCTGGTATTTGGGCAGGAATACCTAATTACTTTTTTCCATTAGTGCCACAAATAGGTTTGTTTGATCCTCTATTTTGGTTATTGGCCACTGTGATGGTTTGTTGCTTTGGAAAATGTACTCTGTGTCACAAATTCTTTTCTATGCTAGGTCAGAACATGTTGCAAGAAGAAATTAAATTTAAATTTATAATGGATGTGTTATGTACTGAAGTGAGATCACAATCTTTAACTTTTTTTTCATTTTAGCTCCCAGACTAAAAAACCAAGAAATTTCTGCAAAATTTCAAAGATAAAACAAGATAAACAAGATAAATGAAATTGGAATTCCAATTTACAGTGCAAAGCCAAATAAGAAAAATCTCCACAACTTGAAAAGCAAGGGTCCTATTAATTCATTTATTTGATTTTATATCAGTCTTTTTCATGTCCTGCCACATTTGCATTTCATTTCATGTACATATTAATTTTGGGGTTTTAAAAATCAGCATCTATATTTGTATATGAAAACAGATAATTTTATGTTCTTCTTTGCATTTAAACTTTTTTGAATTTGGTATAAGTATTTTGTATTAAAGAATATATGAAAATATTTGTGCAAAAGCTGGTAAAATAACTACATCTTCATTTGTTCCTTAATTTAGGACAACTTGGTGTAATGCCCTTCACAAGAGAAGTCATAAAATAGGCATGTTTTCAAAATAACATGCCTATTAGCTATGCTACTTGGATATAATGGAGATATGGAGGGTCTCATGTTTGGAAATACTGATCTATGATAAGCTGATCTTATCAATTTATATACTAATCATTTTATTCCTTAAACTCCTTGTATCTTCTCAGAGTGCTATTTTCCAGATAAGTCTTCTTTTCATTCTTTGGCATACACACACATACACACACACACACACACACACACACACACACACACACACACACACACACACACACACACACACACACACACATGCCAATAGCTGGCTGGCAGGATATTATTAATATAATAATATAATATTATTAACATAATATAATGTTTAGTTTGAATAAATACATACAGGGGTGGGTTCTAACTTACCTGGCCGCCGATTCGCTTCCTCCTGTGTCGTGTGGCTGCGCGTGCATTGTGTGCATGCGCATGAGCAGTATTGAAAACCTGGCTTCTGCGCATGCGCAGAAGCAAAAACCAGCTTTTGTGCATGTGCAGAAGCCAAAAGCAAGATGGCAGTGCCTATGGCACTGCCAAGAGAGCCAGTTCGGGGGCGTGGCCAGCCGGCGATCGTTCCTTGTTTGGTGAGAGGGGGGAAATACCGCTACTGGTTCTATAGAACCGGTCCGAACTGGGAACAACCCACCTCTGAATACATAGTGTCACATATTGTGCTCATAACATCCACTACATGGGTAATTCCAAAGAGTAGTATGATTAAAGCTTATATTACATGAGACATACTGGCGCAGTGGTTAGAATGCAGTATTGCAGGTTACCTTGCAATACTGAGGTTGACCATTTTTCGGAGGTCAGGAAAACGAAGACCCAGATTGCTGGGGGCAATATGCTGACATTTGTAAACTGATCAGAAAGTGCTTTAAAGCACTATGGAGTGGTATATAAGTCTAAGTGCTATTGTTATTGCTATTGCTCCACTGGCAACATTATTTCACCTAACACTAATTGGCTTCAATTTTGACTTTCAACCTTGAATTAAATTTTGAAATATTTTGAAATATTTTATTTGAATAATATTATTTGAAATATTTTGAAAATATTGAATCTTGAATTTCAATATTTTTAAAAAGTCCTGTGGTATAGGCAGTTCTTAATAAACCTTTAGCTGAGACATATACAATTACCTAACAGAGAAATTAGTATTTCCCTTTTGTGCGTGCAGGACATGAAAAGCATGTGTAAAATGGCTTGCATCCTTCAGATGGCTTGTTAAATCATATCAACTAGCACTTTTGAGTTTTGGTTTATAGAATAAAGTGTTAGAAGATCTGCAAACATATGCCAACATAAGAATTCTGTATCACTTTCAAAGAATTTCAGGCTCTGACAGATTTCAGGGCTACTATTTCTAAATAAATAAAAAATAGGCTAAAACATACAGTATATTGTTATGAGGCTTCTTCCAATTAAATTTGAAGTATGGTTTCTTAATTCAAGTGCTTTGTTATAATTTGTAGACAATTCAGTTTGGAATGTGAAAGCTATCCAATTGGAAGTTGTCAAAGAATAATTATAATTTCATATTAATTATTGCATGCATTTATTTTCTATACTTTTAGGCTAACACACATTCAGAGCAGCTTACAAACTTCAATTAGTAAACCGCTTACTTTAAAAAATGAGATGACCAATATGAAAAGAACAATAGGATTATAATACATTAATAGTGTCATTGTAGGCATGTTTCAATAGGTGGAAACTTCATGGAGCACAATGGAGTTTATGTCCAGCTAAATGTGTATAGGATTATGGTATAGGATCTTAATAATACTTTGGGAATAACATGATTTTGATGCCTTACCACAGTGTATCTTAATCCTGGCAGATTTCCAGAATTCTGGGAGATGAAGTCTACACATCTTAAAAGTACCAGGGTTAAGAAACTTTGCCTTACCAAAACGTGCCATTTGATATTTTAAGGGTTACAACTGAAATGCCTTTCTGTGCCCTATGAATACTAGGAGAATCAGAATTTTGCATATTTCTATTGCTGCAGCAGTTTATGATTTTTGTTTAATCATTGGAAAATCTTCTTAATTTTCCCCCTGTGTAAAAGTGACCTGTGGTTTTCTTCCTCGTTTTTAAGAACTCCTTTTGGGTTGTTGGGAAGTACCATCAGTGCTAGTTCTGCTATGGTTTTGTGTTATCTCTGTCTATCATTCTGTGACCTCTTTAACTGAGCAAGTTTTCCAAGGTTAAAAAAAAGCCCTTTGGGAGAATTGAATTAAAGTGTTGGAAAGATACTAGTGATTGTACAATAAAAGAGAGGATATTCATCCCTACTTCTTCCTCTATCAGTTCCCCCTAAGTGCAAGAAACCTCAAATCGATCCATTAAATTCTCCTGAAAAATTTATCTAATTCATAAAGAAACAAATGCATGCACACACAAGCAACTTCATCCTATCACATGAAATGAGAATTGTAAAACAAATTAGATCTTCAGCTTAGCACTTCTGTTATTTTATATTTTAGTTCTTCATATTAAATTAAAGTAGTATTTTAAATTGTCAGTTGAATGTTTTCATTCTTATCTTTAGCCCCTTTGATTTTTTAAATAAAGGTAGTATATAAATGTTTTAAAATAAACACAGTGAAAATTTGAAATGGCTAAGAGCAAACATTCATATTATTGTGTCTTTGAAATCAAAAGCCTATGAGGATGATATTTTCCAAAAGGCTGGGTGAATATTTCATAGCAGGAAAGCAAAACCAAAGTCTACTTCAAAGAATAAATTTATTCAAAGTAGCAGTTAGGCTGAGCCCATGAATTGGTTATGTTATTTGTGTATGGGTATGTCTATCATGTCTATCATCTCTCTCTCTCTCTCTCTCTCTCTCTCTCTCTCTCTCTCTCTCTCTCTCTCTCTCTCTCTCTCTCTCTCTCTCTCTCTCTCTCTCTCTCTCTCTCTCTCTCTCTCTCTGCCATTCTCACCTAAGCAACTCTGGGTGGCTCACAAAACAGATAAAAAGAACCCCATAAAAATAAGTTAAAAAACAGTCTACAAATATATAAAAACATTTTAAAAATGTCCACAATCAACACCACAGCAGAAAAGGCTGAATCCTGAAAGGCTGAATCCTGAAAAGGCTGAATTCTGAATCCTGCCGAATGATACTCCTTTGTAGATGGCACCCGTAACATGCCTCTCCTGCTGGTCCTGAGGGGATGAGTTGATGTAACTGAGGGGAGTCAGACCCTCAAATAACCCAGGTCCAGGCCATATAACCAGGCCATATAACCAGCATCCTTTAAAGCGCTCCATGGCATTGGACCTAGGTATCTCCGAGACCGCCTGCTGCCATAAACTGCCTCCCATCGACCAGTGCGCTCCCACAGAGAGGGCCTCCTCGGGGTGCCATCAGCCAAGCAGTGTAGGCTGGTGATGCCCAGGGGGAGGGCTTTCTCTGTGGGAGCACCCACCCTCTGGAATCAGCTCCCTCCAGACTTAAGAACAATTCACGACCTGTCCACCTTCCGCCGTGCCCTCAAGACGCATTATTTTTATCAAGCCGGGCTGGCGTGAAAAAGTTTTTGGGGTTTTTAAAATGTTAAGATTTTACTAAATTTTAATTGTATTAAATTAGGGCCATATTGAATATTTTATTTTAAATGTATTTTAATGTTTTTATTTGGCTTAAATGTATTTTAATGTTTTTTACTTGGCTGTTCACCGCCCTGAGTCCCCTGGAGAAGGGCGGTATATAAATTTAATAAATAATAATAAATAAATCTTGAACTGAACCCAGAAGCAAATTGGAAACGAATCACAGATCACAGAGCAGAGGTGTAATACCGTATGTGCAGATCGAAGACCATAACTGCCTACACTGTGACATTCTGTACTAGAGGTTTGTGTGGCTTCAACTCAGTGTTGCCTCCTAGTGACTGCCTGGCCAATTCCCTGTAGTTCTCTTGGCAATATTTTTAGAAGTCATTTGCCATTGCGTCCTTCCTAAGATTGAGAGACAGTGACTAGACCAAGGTCACCCAGCTAGCTCTGTGCCAAAGGTAGAATTCTCATTCTCCCAGTTTATATCCTGGTGTTCTAACAACTATACTAAATTGGCTGTCTTTATGGTAAGTTTATACCACAATTATTTGTATACACTTATCTGATCATATCCTCAAGTTCTGCAAAATTTATGCCTACCTACTGCTCTCCTCTTTGTTTAATCTTGTCCAAATAGTTTGAAGTTCAGTCTTTTAATGTGATACTTATTTACATTAAAGTAAATAATAATCTGGCTTCTACTAGGCATGATCACATAGCCAAGTGCTATGTGCCATTTTTATTGGTGCAACTCATCAACATCTAAAGCAGGTTTTCTTCTGAATGTCTTGCTTTGTTTGTTTATATTTCTGAACACAAATGTGCAGTGTCATTCTGCTCTCTCATGCCCAGAGCAGGACTCTTGGGCAGCTGAATTGAAGGACGGTCCCTTCCTTCCTTCTAGTCGCACTTGGAATATGTAGATCACTTCAATACATCATCTCAGATCATCAGTGCCATGTGATAATTTCGTAATAATTTTTTTAAAGTCAAATCACTATTCACGCAATCACTATCATGTAGAGTTTTCCATATTTCTCATAGCTTTATGCTTTCATATACTCCAGGGGTGGGTTCCACTTACCTTTGCCACCGGTTCGCATTGCGATGATTCGCGCTTGCGTGCACACGTCCCCTCGCGCAATTTGGCTTCCGCGCATGCTCAGACGCAGGAATGAGCCCAAAACGCAGCTGAGGAGCTCATCAGCTGTGCTTCAGGTGAAGAAATAAAGTTCAGAATTCTCCTGCGGGCGGGTGGGAGGGCCCTTTTCAAGCCGCGGAAGGGGAAAAATTTGCACAAAATTAAAAAAAGATGGCAGCGTGCATGGACAGGCACCAAAAGTGATGTCAACAGCAATCCGGTCTGAACCGGGAGGAACCCACCCCGATATACTCCTATGTACCATGATATTTTTACACAATCCCTAATACAATTTTTAAATCAATAATAATAATAATAATAATAATAATAATAATAATAATAATAATAATAATAATAATAATAATAATAATAATAATAATAATGATAATGATAATGATAATGATAATAACAACAACAACAACAACAACAACAATAATAATAATAATAATAATAATAATAATAATAATAATAATAATAATAATAATAATAATAATAATAATAATAATAATAATAATAATAATAATAATAATAATAATAATAATAATTTAATTTCTATGCCGCCCAACTCCCTAGGGACTCTGGGCGGCTCACAATAAAAATAGACATAAATTGGTATAAAACATCTAAAAACAAATTAAAAAACACATCTTCAATTAAAAATACTTTCAGCCATCCATTATTTATTTGAATGTGTCTTAGTTCTAACTTGTTTTCCTACAATGTTTTCAATTGTGCTCTGATTTTATGCCACTTTTCCAAATGTATGTTAATAATTAATAGACTTTGCTGATGGGATGGCTGCTATCTCAACAGACATTGCCGTGGTGGATCATGCTGTTTGAGGTAAAAAGAAATCTGACATAAAAAATTCTTTCATTCCTTACGACAGGCCCCATTAATCCTTCTCCTCATCCTTCTCACTATTGCCAACTATTTCTTTTGCTTTCTGAGTTGGATAACTCTAGTAATAAGCAGCAGCAACCATGGCATGTTCACTATCATATGGAAGTCCAAGGGACGGTGATCGATAGAGTGTGCATAGTAAAATTATTGAAGTTAAAGAGGAAAAGTAAGTACAGGTAGTCCACAATTTATGACTAGAATATTTATTTAACAACTGTGATGACCAATCCTTGTACTTATGACTGCCACAGCATTACTGCACTTTAGTTATGTGATCAGAATTTGGGTATTGGCAACTGGCATGTATTTATGATAGTTGCAGCATCCAGAGTCATGTGATTATTATTTATAACCTGCCCAAGTGGTTTCTAACAAACACAGTCAATGGAGGAATCCAGATTCAGTTAACAGTTCTGCTAAGAAAGGTCATAAACTCAAGTCTGATTCATTACCAATGGAAGTTCCAGTTCCAATTGTTGTCATAAATTGAGGACTATCTGTAATATTGTTAATCCTATTAGCCTGTATTTACTTACCGTATAACAAGAGACTTGTTCAAATCAAAACATATAGGCAACTTAAACAACAACAACAACAATTAAATGTAAATCTCTTGACCAGTGATTGGTCATGGGATTCCTCAGACACTGCCCAAATGATTTTGCTTGATTTTTATTTATTTTTACTGGCAGCTTATGACCGTAAAGGGCAAATCTCACTGAATGCTTCAGGGGATTGCTTTTCTTTGAGATGCTTTTGTTTTTAGAAAGTTTCATAATTACTACTGATTGCTTATTCAACATTTTCAAACTTAATTTAGAAAATAGGTCAAATACATCTTAGAAAATAAGGGTTTCTTTCTTTCTTTGTCTGTAATTAGGTCAAAGCTCCCAATCTTCTTTTCCAACTCATCTTCTCTGCTCATCTGAGGTCATCTGACAATATTAGGCCAGGTAAAACTGCAAGAAAGCTGACCCCACAGTCTTGTCCAGCCCGCTGCACATGGTCTCATCCAGTCCATTTCATTATGTCTATCCTGGTGGTTAAGGCACTGTGCATTCTAGTCCCAACTTTTCTTTCTTTCTTTCTTTCTTTCTTTCTTTCTTTCTTTCTTTCTTTCTTTCTTTCTTTCTTTCTTTCTTTCTTTCTTTCTTTCTTTCTTTGTCAAACATGTACAAGATAACAAGTATAGATATGAACATAAACATGAACAAAGGAAGTAAATACAGATAAATGGGGACAGTAAGACAGGTACGGGAGGCCCGCTGGTGCGCTTATGCATGCCCCCTTTGCGGACATCTTAAGAATTGGGTGAGGTCCACGGTAGACAATTTGAGATTGAAGCTGTGAGGGTTTGAGGCTGTAACAACGGAGTTGGGTAGAGCATTCCAGGCGTTGACCACTCTGTTGCTGAAGTCTTATTTTCTGCAATTGAGTTTGCAAAAATGTGCCCCCTGGTATTATGACCTTCCTTTAAAAAAATCCCATTTAAAAGGTTTTCATTCGTAGTATCTTTCGTCAGCAGACCTCTTAGACCAGGGGTGTCAAACTCAATTACATTGAGGGCTGCATCAAGGCTGTGGTTGACCTTGGGGGGAGGGGACGTGGCCGACTGAGTGGGTGTGGCCAGCTTGACACCACTCTCCAAAAAGGAGCCGAGGTGGTGCAGTGGTTAAAAACAGCGCTGCAAACTACTTCAGCTGACTGCTAGTTCAACAGTTCAGCTGTTCAAATCTCACCGGCTCAAGGTTGACTCAGCCTTCCATCCTTCTGAGGTGGGTAAAATGAGGACCCAGATTGTTGGGGGCAATATGCTGAACTCTGTAAACCACTTAGAGAGGGCTCTAAAGCACTATGAAGCAGTATATAAGTCTAAGTGCTATTGCTATTGCTATTGCTGGCTCCCCTTTGCATTATGTAGACCGGGCCGAAGCCACGCTGGCCCAATGTTTCCTCTTCGCATTGGGTAGACCGGGCAGCAGTGATGTGGGCCAGCCCCTTACGTTTTCCAGGACGGCACCGTGGGCAGGATCCGACCACATCATGGGCCAGATGCGGCCCATGGGCCTTGTGTTTGACATCCCAGTCTTAGACTGTAGGACCAAGATACCCTCTGACTTCTGTACCTGGAAGTCTGCTCTAACTCAGTGAAAAAGCTGTAGAAAAAAAAGCCAATGGAACAAACCATTGGCTTTTTTTTTCTACAGCTTTTTCAGATGTAGGCTGGAGATGCAAATGATAGCCCTCTTTGTTTTTCAATGGTTCTGGGTGAGAACATACAACTTAAAGACCTAAGAGTGAAATGAGCCTCTTGAAAGCCATCTGCAAAACTTCAGCATAACAATTATTCCAGCTGTTTTAAAATTATCTTTGGCAGTCTTAACATTGGTTTGAAATGATACATATCTATGAAAACAAATACTTGGCATCATTTCATTTGCCTCCTTAACTGGCAAGACATGCCTTATTTTCTTCTTATTTATAAAACACTACACTAAGAATAAAGTAGGAACCGTTTAGTAACTCACTTGAACACAATAGAGTTTATTTCTGAAGAACAGAAAGACCATGCAAATTATTTATGATATAGCCTTAGAATTAATTAAATAATTAAATAATTAAATAATTAAATAATTAAATAATAAATAAATAAATAAATAAATAAATAAATGAATGAATGAATGAATGAATGAATAAATAAATAAATAAATAAATAAATAAATAAATAATAAATAAATAAATAAATAAATAAATAAATAAATAAGTAAATAAATAAATGCCGTTAAGAGCTAATCGGTAAGGTCGCCCCTGAATGAATGTAGTGATTGATTGTTTTAAAATTTTTAAACATGCTTTTAAATTTTGTTGTGATGTTTTTTTTTCTGTATTGATTCATATTTGTCCCGATTGTGAGCCTCCCAGAGTCCTCTGGGAATTGGGCGGCATACAAATATGATCAAACAAATAAATAAAATGAATAAACCATGGCATGGCTGAAGAAGTACTACCTTTCTGTGTTAGATATTTTTCTTCTAAATGTATATTTGGAAATTAACTGGATTAATCAAACAAATCCATGAAAATGTTAACCACATAAACTGATGGTTTTATTATACTGTATATAGACAATATAATTCCTTCTCTGAGATAAGAACATTTTTTGAATAATTTTAACTATTTTTTTAAAAAAAATGCATTCCAAAATACTTTTTTGTAAATTATCAGTCAATAATTGTGTCAGGAGTTATAGAGAACAGTAAGACCCTTGCTCCCAGGAAAACATCTCAAATCAGGCAGCAGAGGAAGTCAAAATGGGGTGTAAAATACAAAAAAGTGCAAAAGAAACAAACAATCACTCCTGCCACCTTACAACAATAAAATAATTCAATTTATTCATTAGATTTATATCCTGACCTTCATTCAGAAGTTCAAGTCTGTGTGCTGTGTGCTTTCTTCTACCTTTTTTTTTTCTTTTTGTATAAATAATCCGAGAGGTAAGTTGGGCTAAGAAAATGTAACCAGCACAAAAAACCCCAAAGTAAGCTTCCTGGGTTGAGGAGGTAGTAAGCCCAGGGTTCCTCAATGGATCCAGCAACTTAACTACTGTATTGCTATATCTGTATATATATTGAAACTAATATTAATTTGGGATAAACAATTTCATCTATTTATAATACTGTATATTGAGCTATGAAGCAACTTTCCTTAGAATCACTATTTCAGAATAGTTAAAAGTTTGTAGAACCAAAACTTCCACTTTTACATTTTTCAGTAGAACCAATAGAACTGTATGAAATATTGAGACTTACTCAGACTGTTGCAAAACATTAAAAAGTATTGATATGGAAACTACATATTTGTCAATTAAACACAATAAACACCATCATATTAAAAAAAAAGTCCTATGTTCTGTGAACACTTATATTCATTAAAGTCTGTTCAGTGGGTCTGTAAGGCCGGCCATTGACATTAACGACAAAAAGGGCATCTTTGTTTAGCTTCATGAGTCATCTTTATAGACGAATAACTGAATAATTTGTAATATCATAGAAAGAGTTGGTTATTATACTTAAATACAATGACAGAAATCCATATTTGGAGAAAAATGGTGTCACAAACTTTCATTATGCTTTTTCACATCTGATAAAATAATGACTGTTGATTTTAGCGATTCTGAATGAATGTACAAAATACCAATGAATAATCTAGTATTTGGATATTTGTCTACTTTTCATAAAACCAGACTGGAAAGAATAGATAATCTAATGTAAGATTACCTGTATTCTGCTGGCTATGGCTGCAATTGCTATTTTGGTATCATTTTTAACTATGAAAATATGTTTTAGCCCCAATATCCTTTATAATAAGAATAATATTACTTAGTTGTAGCTATTTTAATCATGAAGCTAATAAGTTACAGTCTTTCTCCTTGCTCCCATTTTTTTGAACGATTCAATAAATATTCTGTACCAAGTACACAAGAGGAATTAAGTTAACATCCATAAAAACTTTATATACCTCTGATGTAGTTGTCTTCAAAAGTTCCCTCAGCAAAAAATCTCTTTAATTCCCCCGTCCAATTGTCTTATTTGAGGTCTGTGTGCTATTTATCTTTCTTTTTCCATGAAGCACAAATAACCATATAAGTACATATATATGTCTTAAAGGTGTTCCAAACCACCATTAGGCTCACAGAGTTTCTATGTATATAATCTAATCTATAATCCATATTCTTTTGAGGAGAATTTAAGAAGGATTTAAGGGATTTAAGGATTTACAAGATTTAAAGGATTTAAAGGATTTAAGGATTGTCATATAGCTGCCAAACTGATTTGATGTATAAGTTTATAATATTTTAAGTACAAAATTAAACTTAAGTAGAATACAATTATGATCAAAGGATCTAAAACTTTATTAAAATTCCAGCCATAATTATCTGACCCATATAAAATGAAAACATGCTGAAAACACCTGCATCATATAACTGGACAATCTTTAGTGGGAAAATAACTAATAAATGACAATATATTTATTAAAACTAATTACCAATATTTTTTAAAAAATATTTCTGTTAAGCATTGTTTAGCTCTTGTTCCACCACTATATTGCACATTCATTAATCACACCCCAGAAGGTCTGAAATTTCTACTGACATATACTTGGCCAATCTATCTCCTAGTTAAGAGATGTTTCTTTTTGGAATAAATTTCTATATATCTCTTGGAAGGACATCTAAAGCCTTTTACATTCCATTAAAAAAATAAAGAGGTCATGCTGAATGAAGACTAAGCAAAGAAAAGAGAAAAATGGCAAAGACCAATGTTTATTTGGGTCATGGGAAAGAAAAGGAAAATTGTCTAGTGATGGAAAAACTTTTTAAACTAACTCAAAAATAGCCAATTAAAAAAAGAAAAGAAAAAGAAAGAAAACCTAGTTCACAGAAAAGTGGGGGGAAAAACTAAACTAAAACTAAAATAATTTCCTGCCGTCTCTCTCTATCATTCTAGTCACTTCCATCCCAAATCTACTGTTGTTAGGATTTCAGGATAATATACGCTCAAATTTTAATACAGGAGTTCCCCATAAAAAAGGACCATCTATAAATATTATTGTGGTGTGTGTGTGTTAAAAACTATTTAATATATAATGCATTACAATAACCTTGTTTTCCATTCCAGAGATCTCACATGTCACAATAAACGCAGTATATTGTTCTGAATACCAGAACACAAGAGTCTCACAACAATGGGACTAGGATTTTGAGCTTAATAAAACAAACAAAAAATCCACACAGTAAGTGATTTCATACTTAATATTGTATTTACAGGGAAAAGAAACAAATTACCCTCCCATATTTTCTCCATAAAAGCTGCCATGTGCCGATCACACTCATTATTAAGAGGAATATTTGGCAATCCTAAATTGTTCCTGTATGCTAGATATAGTCCATTCCAAAGATACATATTGACATTCAAAACAGTTTTCACCCATAGAGTGCCGTTTATGAGAATTTTAAAATATGAAATATTCTCGTTTCATTTGAACCAACCATTAACTTTTTTTTCAGCTCCAGCCTTTTTTTAATCAAAGCCATGAAATCTTTAATTGAAATCTAGACATCCCTGCCTCAAATCATGCATAAAACATTTTATTGCATCAATTTATTCATTCCAAAAGTTTATGAATGATGCAAAGTTGTGGATAAATTGCTTCCAAACACTTTACAAAAAAAGGTGTGAAAGGCACAGGGATGGGTTCTAACTTACCTCGCTGCCGGTTCACTTCCTCCCACACTGCATGGCTGTGCGTGCATTGCGTGCCACGTGGCTGAGCCTCGCGGGCGGGCGTGCATTTGCAGTGCCGAAAACCAAGCTTCTGCGCATGCACAGAAGCAAAAAAACAAGATGGTGGTGCCCACCGAGAGGCAACGACAGAACCAGCTCCGTGACATCATCACCGGCTTACTAACGGTTCTAAAGAACCTGTTAGAACTGGTAGGAACCCACCTCTGGCAAGGCAGGATCACAATATTATATCTGTCAAGCTCTTAGCCTTCCAGTCTTTTCCAGTGTTTAGGTATTAGACTTTGTAATGTCCAAAGAGTTAAATGAAAGAAAGCTAGCAGATGTTAAAGAAACCTGATATAAAGAATGGAAAAAGGGAAATGGGAACAAAAAATAAAGTAGATAGGAGGAACTGGATAATAAACTTGTGCATTCATGCTAATAGGCAAAAATGTGCAAATGACATATTTTAAGCGACTTATACAGAGATGATCCACTTTATAAAATTTTATATACTGTATAATGAAATAAATCCACTACGTTGAAGGCTAGAGGACCGTACTATTGGCAGCTCCCGTTAGTTCAGCATTTAAAGCAAAACCATAGTAAAATATTCCTTCTGAGAGATTTATCTTAATGTTATTATTTTCTGATGTCTATCAGCATAGCTGTCAAAATATTATTATGAGTGAAAATGTACAATAATTGTGTAGATCGGTGTTTTTTAAACTTGGCAACTTTAAAATATATGGACTTTCACTCCCAGAATTCCCCAACCAGTGCAGTGCAGTGCAGTGCAGTATAGACCATATATTAAACCCATCATAACTCTATATTATGGCAAGACTTCAAGATTAGGACTTATCATTTATGAATAGCAAGATGGGGAGTTGTGCTGACCTTGTTACCATTTGACTCCAGCAAGCAGGAGTGAAGCATGGAAGCTTCTTTCTGCGACATATAATCTAGGAACTCTAGTTTTTTCCCCTTCAAAGGACTAGAAACCTTCAACTGGTCTTGGGTTCTACAGCATGACTTGTTTGGAAGTGGAAAATTTCAGTGATGTTAAGTGCCAAAACTTTTGAATTTTTCATTGAGTGCAGATGCAGGAATTGGAAAGGAATTGGAAGTCTTTGCCTGTTCCTAATTTCATTTTATTAATGGAAGTGAATCGATAGAATGACATATCATCTAGTGTCTACCCATGAGGCAAGTGGGAATATAACTTTTTCCATTTTCATTGAAAATTTCTGGAATGTGGATGGTAGCTTGTTTCTTTGAGCTCTCTTGTGTCCTCTGCTAAAATGATTCTTGGATGCTGTCCTAAAAGATCAGCTAAACAGATCCTTAAATGCTTAAATGGCTGTGTTCTGAAAATACCTGCCTGGTGCTGATTTACAATAGTTAAGGGGTTTAGTGTTAGTTACCGTTCATACTCATTACAGCTATATTTTATTCCCTTTGTAAATATGCATCACCTAGGAATGTTCTATGAAGGGAAACATCCGCTTTTAGGTATGTATTTGAACATTTATCGGGAACATGGTCAAGCACAGTTGAATTCAGTGTTTGGTATGAAAGGAATTTATTTAGCTTCTTTGAAGGCTCATTCATACACAAATATTTTCCCGAAATTGAGTTACAGGCACAAGAAAATTTCAGGTCTCTTTTTCTTATTCCTCAAAAAGCTTGCTTAACCAGTCTGTTTAGGTCTGAAATAGCAACTTCCATGATTCATCAAGCTAAATCCATGCCTGGGCAGTTGTGAATGCAGTAGTGTCTAGCCCAGTGGTGGCAAACCTTTTTTGGTTTGCGTGCCAAAAGGGGGGGAGCATGGTGGGGTTGCGTGCGTATGTGCCCACACCCATAATTCTATGCCCCCATGCATGCACACATGACACACACACACCCGCTCCCAGCACACGATGGCATGCCCATTTTTCGCTCTCCCCAGGCTTCAGAGCCTTTCTAAGAGTCTGGGGAGGGTGAAAACGTCCTTCCCCCCCCCGGAGGCCCTCTGGAGACAGAAAATGGCCCATTTGCCATCTTCTGGTTAAATCAGAAGACCTGTGTTTTTTTTTTTTTTTTTTTGCTCTCCCCAAGCTCCAGAGCCTTTCTAGGAGCCTGGGGAGGTCGAAAACGGCCTCCCCCTCCGGAGGTCCTCTGGAGGCCAGAAATGGCCCATTTCCCAACTTGAAGTTTCCCATTAATGGGGGGTAAGGCCGTTTTCGCTCTCCCCAGGTTCCTAGAAAGGCTCTGGAGCTTGTGGAGACCAAAGCTCCCCCCCAGAGGCTGGAAACAGCCTGTTTCCCGAATCCCAGTAGGCCCAGAAGGCCCAAAAATCAGCTGCATGCGCCAGACCTGAGCTCGTGTGCCCACCGATATGGCTCTGTTTGCCATTTGTGGCACGCGTGCCATAGGTTCGCCATCATGGGTCTAGCCTATCTTGCAATACATGCTGTCCTGAGTTGTTATTTTCCTGTTGTTGCAAAAGGAATGATTTGGCACTGGCTGAATAAAAAGAAGTGCTTTAGAACACATTTTGATTTACTATTGCCTACTATTAGATGTGTTTAAAATATAAAGGATCAAAATAATCATGTAGACTCTGTTTAATTCATAGTAATTAGACATTAGCTATGAATGTAAATATTAGATACACGTTGTTCAAAACTTTCACACTATTAACAAATGCATCAACAAATATGAATTTTCAAGCTTTTCCTAACTTGGATGTGAGGTGATTGTAAAAGAATCCATTAGGATTCTATCAGACATCAGAAATAGAATATTCCTATTTCCATGTTCCATTAAAGTAAACAAAGAGATTCCTTTCTGATGGCCTAAAATATTCCATGTTGGATCTCTGCAGTGTTTCTAGATTTTAGCAGCTTATACACAGTTATGCGATATATGCCATTCCTTTGCAAATTTTGCAATAATTATTATTAGGCACGTCTTTTTTTAATTTGAAATTGAATTCAGTAATTTTTTGTTGAAGAATAACTCACATTTATATCAATAAAGTGAGATTTTTAAATTATTATCTAAACAGAAATGTAACACATAATGTTTTCTTTTCAAGGTAGACCAGATCAGAAAATTGACTTAATAATACCTAGAATTCTACTGAGATAGGCTGTAGTAACAGAATCATGAAAGCCTGATTGTGTTGTCCTTCCTTTCCTCTTAAATTCCGGGAAGGTAAGGCAGAACCACTTTGTGTTTCTTTCTAATGGGTTTTTTTTTTTTTGTTTCTCAGGCTTAAATCTTGCTTTTGTAACCTCTGCTACATAGTTCCTTCAAATTCATCTCTATGGTTGTCTCCACAAGCTTTTTTTCCCCCCCAAAATGAAAAGGTCAGTGAAATAATTTCATAAATAAACAGCACCTACTGACAGCGAAGGCATATTAGCACATTTTTGTGATAAGTCTGCTGTAAATTTATTCTTATAATGGTATACTTAGTGTTTCTTCATTGCAGAATGTCTACATTGTTTGATGTCTAGAGGTCTAGCCCAATAGAACATATGTATCCTTAAGCTAGAATAATTGTACTAAAGCAGATGTGGGCAATTAATTTTTCCAAGGGGCCACATGAGAACTGGGATTGTTGTGGAGGGCTGCCACTGCTAGTGCCCCACCGTGCTAGAACCCCCCTCCTCACCAATGCTGCTGCACCAATGCCCTGCCTCCCCACCGCTGACAACCTGCTGCCAATGCCACCAATACCGCAGACCAGACTGGCACTGCCCATAGGCAAGATGTGCCCCACGGGCTGTAAAATGCCCAGGTCTGGTCTAAAATCATGTCAACAATCCTGTGGAACAGGACAGGTAAGCTAATTGTTCATCACACTTTTATATATTATTATCTATTATGTATATGTTTATATTATTAATTGATATAATCAATTAATACAATTAATTGATAATATCAATTTCATAAACCTCTTAAAAATAAAATTTTCAGAATAAGTAATTTACTATAAAGATTGTTCTTTAACAACTGTGAAACTTCAGAACCGGGAATGATATCAGGTTTGAATAAGTCAAATAAAAAATGCTTGATTTGAAAAGACTGTTTAAAAGATCTCTAAAATAAGTCAAGCTCAGCTATAAGATCTATTTTTTTCCTTTTAAACAGATTTGTTAATTAGTACAAAATAAGGATAGTGAAATAGGTAGATGTATACAGTGGATATATTTTTAAAATGCTATTAAAATCTTGGAATATATATTATATATTATTATATATTATATAATATATAATATATAATATATAATATATAATATATAATATATAATATATAATATATAATATATAATATATAATATATAATATATAATATATAATATATAATATATATATTATATATTATATATATTATAAAGTCCATTCTAATTTGGGAACTGTTGTGTTTGTAGTGTTTTTCCAGAATTAGGAAAATCTTCTATATAGAGAGAATGATGCTTAAAGATTTGTGAACCCATTTGAATTTTCAACAGTTCTGCATGAATGTGATCTAAAATGTGAACTTTTCTCCATATGAGTCCTGAAACTAGATAAAGAGAAACCAAATACGCAAGTGAGCCATCTGTTGATGAAGTTTTGGGACTATACATTTATTCTACTTGACCGTATCATTTCAGGATACCTACTCATCAGCTGAAGTGATATATGTTCTATATATAATGTGATTAATAAGAAAAGAACAGCAATAACTGTTAGATGATATCGGGATAAAATCTGGAGTGCTCTTTATGACTACTTTTCACAAGATGAGAAACATCTTAACAAATTAGAGATGCTATGAAATTAGAAAGTGAACAATGGCCCTATATTTAGCTACTTAAACTTTTCTTTTATAAGAAACCAGGAAGGAATCTGAGAGTTCTCATATTTGTACCTCCTGTTCAAAACTCCAGGGCAGATAGCCACTCATGGGCCAAATTGTGAAATGTTAGTGAGGCACTAACTTCATATGGAAATAGGTGACATGTTGGACTAAATTTATTACGAAAGAACAGTCCTTTACTAAATGGAGTGGTGACAATTCAGGAACAAAAACTGAGTAATTTGCCTTGTGATTCGCACATCATGTGAGTCAGAGAGGAAGATGCACAGGAAAAAGCATTACTCATCATAATGGAAGATCAGTTGGTACAAAAGAGTTTAATTCTAAAGCCAAGTAGATCCCAACTTTGCCCAAGAAAATAACATACACTCACAATTCTTCAAAATTAGCAAAGCTTAAGAAAACTGTTAAAATAAATTTTTAAAAATGTGAGAATATAATACTGAAACTATAATTATAGGCATTAATAAATTATTTATTTAAAATATGTCTTTAAAGCATGAGGACTGTTTTTGAAATTAAATCAAAGCTCTAATGAAATTCGTTGATGCATTAGAAGATGCTGATATTGTCATAAGGAAATATATCATAATTTGAATGCAGAAAGAAAAGAAAGAGAGGAAGAGAGAAAGAGAGAGAAAGAAAGGAAGGAAGGAAGGAAGGAAGACAGAAAGAAAGAAAGAAAGAAAGAAAGAAAGAAAGAAAGAAAGAAAGAAAGAAAGAAAGACAGACAGACAGACAGACAGACAGACAGAAAGAAAGAAAGAAAGAAAGAAAGAAAGAAAGAAAGAAAGAAAGAAAGAAAGAAAGAAAGAAAAAAGAAAGAAAGAAAGAAAAATTTTCCTCTGACACACATTCCCTAAATATATTGGACAGATTCCCAGAATTTCCAGTCAGTATGAGACCTGAAATCCAAAACATTTCAAGGATGCCAGGCTGAGGTAAAACAATAGAGACATCATTATGATTGTGATTGCCAACAATTCTATCCTATGAATAAGAGGATGGATTTAGACACTTGAGTAACTTTAATGAAATGAGTGGAATTTATTAGTCACAATCAAGTCTTCACTAAGTTTAGATTCAACCCATTAAGATGTCTGCTGAAAAATGGAAGCATTTTAATAGAAAATACTTTGAAGACATCACTTCATATTGTATCCTCTATATATGAGCTGCTTAGATTCATCCATCTGAGAGAAATATTAGATATGGAGCTCTGCCAAGGCAACATTTTTTCTATATCAGCCCTGTCAGTTTGATAATATATCCATAAACTGTCTTGCAACTACATCAGATGATTGTAGTATGATGTTATTAACAACTACACTTACAGGTATATGCACAAAAACACACAATTAAACTATAGGGTTTAATTGTTCAGGGAAAGGTTTGATAAAGTATCTTAGATTAATCTGAATATTACTTTCCTGAAGTAATCAGTTAAAATTTCCATACATCATTTCTTGTAAAGGCAAATCTACAGAGCTTAGTCAGATAATATGACTTCAGCAACAGAGTGATCAATGCCTGGAATGCACTACCTGACTCTGTGGTTTCTTCCCCAAACCCCAAAAACTTTAACCTTAGACTGACTACAGTCGACCTCTCCTCGTTTCTAAGAGGTCTGTAAGGGGCGTGCATAAGCGCACCAGCGTGCCTACCGTCCCTGTCCTACTGTCCAATTGTCCTCTTTTATCGTTACTTTTTACTTATGTTTATACAAATTACTACTATACATGTTTGACAAATAAATAAAATAAATAAATAAATAATAAATATAAGTACAATAAAAAACAACTAATACAATAGAAATTTCAAGAACTAATGTCCCAGAAAATAATTTTAGCTCTTAATCATCCTGTAAGGTTTTTTTCTCTCTCATAAATTTTCCATTTATATGAATGAAGCTGCACAAAAGAAAACAAAACCAACTATACAATAAAGACTTTTTGATTAGAAAATCCACTCTTATCCTTACGCCCAAAGTTTTAATTGTTCTGTGGCATGATTTGATTCTTGTAATACACTCCCTTTTAAAGGCCAAGTATCCTCCTCGGATTTTGCTTTACATGAAAATTAAGACCTCATTTTGTAACACCCAGAAAGCTATGCATTTATATGCAAAGAAAAAATTAGGATCCAAATAAATTTAGTAAACAAAATTAAAAAAAATAGATTCTGTGATCATTTGCCAACACAATCACATTTCTAAAGAAAGTCTCCACTTCATTACCTACATTTGGCTATTTATCAAGAAAATAAATGAGCTATAACTGAATAGTAGAGGACAAGCTTTGTGTGCCAAAACCTGCTACCAGTAACAGTAGATGAGCTGTCACTAACCTGCTTCCATCCAACTAATGTGATCAACAGTCTGTAATTCTGGAAACAATAAATACATCTGTAGGGCATCTGATCTGGGAAAATATGATTTATAATTTTGTATTCCCTGTCTCATTCCTTAAAATGGTATATTTGTACAGACCTGTACAAAATGTTAGGAAACTATGGGCTTGAGGGCAGTTATTATGTCATCCTTTTGGCAACAGCAGCCATGTTTTTAACAGATTAACAGAGTGGGAAGGGACCTGGTCTTAGTCTGGTTTTATGGGACGAATTTGAGCCAGTCACTCCTGATGATGTGGACAAGGCCATGGGAGCGATGAGCTCCTCCACTTGTTTATTGAACCCGTGCCCCTCCTGGCTGGTTTTGGCCAGCAGGGAGGTGTCATGTGGCTGGCTCCAGGTGGTTGTGAACGCTTCTTTGAGAGAGGGATCCATGCCGCAACCCTTAAAAGTTGCGGTGGTAAGGCCCCTCCTCAAGAAGCCTTCCCTGGACCCAGCAGATTTGAAGAACTTCCGTCTGGTCTCCAACCTTCCCTTTGTGGGGAAGGTTGTAGAAAAAGTGGTGGCGCTCCAGCTCCTATGGTTATTGGATGACACTGATTATCTAGATCCCTTTCAATCGGGTTTCAGGCGCGGCTACAGTACGGAAACTGCTTTGATCACCCTAATGGATGATCTCTGGCAAGCCCGGGATAATGGTCATTCCTCCATCCTTGTGCTACTTGACCTCTCAGCGGCTTTCAATACCATTGACAATGGTATCCTTCTGCGTCGTCTCGCGAGGTGGGAGTGAGCGGCACCGTATTATGGTGGTTCTCCTCCTACCTCTCCGATAGGACGCAGTGTTGACAGGGGGCAGAGGTCAACCCCTAGGCCCCTACTTTGTGGGGTATCTCAGGGCCCAGTCCTCTCGCCAGCCTGTTTAACATCTACATGAAACCACTGGGTGAGATCATACGACGACATATACCAGCAATATGCTGATGACACTCAGTACCAGCAATATGTTGATGAAACTCAGTTGTACATCTCCACCCTGTCTCAATTTAGGGAAGCAGTGGATGTAATGTGTAAATGCCTGGACGATGTTAGGGTCTGAATGGGAATGAACAGGCTCAAGCTCAACCCTGACAAGACCGAGTGGCTATGGATATTACCTCCCAGGGATTATGTCGATTGTCCCTCCTTGGTTCTTGGGGGAGAGAAATTAACTCCCTCAGAACGGGTTCACAATTTGGGTGTTCTCCTAGATCCACAGCTAAAATTGGATCAACATCTGTCAGCTGTGGCTAGGGGGACCTTTGCACAGGTTCGCCTGGTGTACCAATTGCGACCCTACTTGGAAAGGGAGGCCTTACTCATGGTCACTCATGCCCTCATCACCTCACGGCTGGACTACTGTAACTTGCTCTAGATGGGGTTACCCCTAAAGAGTATCCGGAGACTGCAATTGGTGCAAAATGCAGCTGCCCGAGCTGTAGTGGGTGTGCCTAGATATACCCACATAGCACCTATTTTTCGCCAGCTGCATTGGTTGCCCATTAGTCTCCGGATGCAATTTAAGGTGTTGGTTTTAACCTTTAAAGCCCTACATGGCTCAGGGCCAGGTTATCTCCGGGACCGCATCCTACCACATACCTCCCTATGACCGGTTAGGTCCCACAGAGTTGGTCTCCTCCAGGTCCCATCAACCAAGCAATGCCGGTTGGTGGGACCGCGGGGGAGGGCCTTCTCTGTGGGAGCCCCATCTCTCTGGAACCAACTCCCTCCAGAGATCCGGATTATCCCCACCCTACTGGCCTTCTGTAAAGCCGTGAAAACATGGCTCTTCCAGCAGGTGGGGTAAAAAAAGAAGATCAGATTCCCCCATGAATGAATGTTTTTTTTAAATAATGTTTTGTTTTTTAAACTGTTATTATTGTTTTTATTGTACTGTTCTTATCTATGTTGTACGCCGCCCTGAGTCCTACGGGATTGGGCGGCTTATAAGAACTTTTATTAAAATTAAATTAAATTCTTCAATATGCTTTCCTTGTTCATTTTTATTTTCAAGCACCTTCCGTAAAGCCATGAAAACATGGCTCTTCCTGCAGGTGGGGTGAAATCAAGATCAATCCCCCATGTGTGAATGATGGTCTGTTTTTATTTTTTTTTTATTTTGTAATTTTTTAATCATTGGTATCATTTTTATAAATTGTTTCGTATTATGTTGTACGCCGCCCTGAGTCCTACGGGAGTTGGGCGGCATATAAAAATGACCAAATAAATAAATAAATAATAAATCTAGTCCAACCCTCTGCCCAAGCAGGAGACCCTACATCTGCCTCTACCTGGGATCGAACTCACAACCTCCTGATTGTGAGGCAAGAGCTCCACCTCTAGGCCACAGCAGCTGCTACTACATACTGTTGAGCAATATCTATTTTACCTATATGACCAGAGGTGGTATTCAGCTGGTTCTATCCGGTTTGTGAACCAGTAGTGGCGAACCAGTAGTGGCGACTGTGGGCGGCCCCGCCCACCCACCTGGACGTAATGATGTCCCATTTATTGATGTTTTCGAGGCTCTAAGCATGCGCAGGCCTTGCACATGCATGGAGGCAGCGCGTGCGAGCAAAGCGAGCACATGTGTGCGCAGGCGCTCACATTTGCAAACTGGTAGGGAAGGTATTTATTTATTTATTTTATTTTGTGAGATTTATATACCGCCTCACAGTGCAAGCACTCTCTAAGCGGTTTACACCAGTAAGCAATGTATATTTATATTTCCCCCAACAATCTGGGTCCTCATTTTACCTACCTTGGAAGGATGGAAGGCTGAGTCAACCTTGAGCCGGTGAAATTTGAACCGCTGACCTGCGGATCAGTGTCAGCTAAAGTGGCCTGCAGTACCTGCCTCTAACCGCTGCGCCACCTTGGCTCATATAGAGGGGTGAATACCACCCCTCTATATGACTCTAGAAAAATGTTAACATTTCCTCCACTCTCAATTGTATTTATAATTATGTTTTCTTACATGGCCCTGATACAAAGTCAAAACTGGGTGGTCTGCAGAGGGAGTCAATAACTTCAAAATAAACAGTCATGTTAATGCCACTCTTTTTTATATTTGTTCTATGCATGAGACACATGCCATATATAATTTCAATTGTCTATTTACATCTGCCATTTTGACATGTGCCAAATGGAGACTCTTTGTGGTGGTGTTGCTATGGTTATTCTATGCTTCACACTTTTTATGTTTCTATCCTTAGCTCTTCTTTTATTTTACAGCTTGCTGTGTGGTACAGTTGACAAGAGAAAGTTCTGTTTGGCACAGTAAATTATTAGTGAAGATCAATAAACAGTATAGGGAGAAAAGTTATATCTCAAATAAGGATCCATCCTTTATAGTCAACCAACCAAGTATTGCCTATATAGTCTTAGAAAATCAACCAACTAAGTATTGCCAAGAGCACAGATGAAGAAAGATGCTAAGTATATTCAGAGAAGTCTGAGAGTCCATCCAGGCAGTCCTATATAGATTTAGAAGTTGAGTTCATTGTTCTATTCATATTAAAATCGTTTTGTTTCTTTCTTGTGAAATTTAAGATAAGTGGTTCTCAACCTTCCTAATGCCGCCCCCCGCCCCCCGCCCCCACGCCCTTGCCACCATTTGGGTTCTTTTACCCCCTGCGCATGTGCAAAGAGTTCTGTGCATGCGCAGAGGGTAAAAGAACCCAAATGGCAGCATCCGGCCGAAGTCTCCCAACCCCTGTGAAAGGGTCGCGACCCCCAGGTTGAGAACCGCTTTTGAAGATAGTTCTGCTATATGAAGCTTTAATCTGTCTGATTCCAGAATGACATAATTGCTTTCCTTTTTTTGTTCCATTGCTTTACTTCTCCTGTTTTCTATTTTGATTAGCATAAAGTAAAGTTAACCAAGCCTCTGGTGCATCCCTTCAGTTTTTGAAGGAGAAAGCTGATAGTTTATCTTTGGTACTCAGGCACTTGGGTGGCGTGGAGCTGGGAAAAAACTTGATCTCTGAATTTGAGACAGAAATACCTTTACAGAGTGGCTATTTTGTGCCCCCCCCTCAAATTATAAGTACTTCAGGCAAAGTAAAAGGTGTTTATTGGGACGTGGTGTCTTTATATTGGGCACAGAAACCAATTATGTTTAATATTTGTGACAAATGTGCCATGAAGCAAAGAACTAAACAATAGAATACATTGATTCTAGATAATATTTCACAAGTGGCAATTTTATGGGTTACATCATTCCCTATCTCAGTTGAGTTTTTTTTCTTAACCCTTGCAAGTGTATTCATAACTCTAGAATATGCTTCATATTGCTCACTTGCTGAAAAGACTAATTTTCGCATATCAAAGGAAATGTCTTGGCTGTGTGAGAAGGTAAGATGTCACCCTTGTCACCCAAACCACTCGCCAAACCTGTCCATCCCTGACAGTATAAATAAATAAAACATACATAAACAAAGCAATAAAACAAAATACTTCCTAAGCCTTTCCCCTCATACAGTATACTTGGGCTGAAACTGACTAAACCTGTCTCTGGCCAGGAGACAGGCAAATATCAGCAACTCAGTCAAAACCATAAGAAATCCCCTCAAGATATGAAAATCCTTCACATACAGACTAAAGATTTTCCAGACCCCAGAATCAAGGTGAACACTAGGTACATTGGGTCTACTGGACTCAGCTCAAACCCCACTCCCCACCTCTGAAACAAACTGTGTTCTCATACTTTCTAAACAAACACCAAATTTTATTTTCTAGGCTTGCCTTTCAATGTGTGGCCACCTTAGATTACAAAGCTCTTTGACCTGGCCTGGATCAAACCAAGAATTTTCTTCTAACAGCTGAAAAAGTGGTTTCCTGAAATTATAAGAGAGACTGCCATGTTAAAAATCTTACTATCACTTTTTAAATGCTAACAATGAAGTCTCAAATTCCCAGGAACAATAGCAGCACAAGTCAGTAATGTTTGGGAAGGACACAGCTTGGCAGTTTTCCTATTAATATCCCTGTAATGAAATATCATACAACTCAATTTTAATTGTTTGTTTCTTTTTGGACAAATGTTATTTTAAACATGCAACTCCCTATGCGTGATCTCCCTTACTCTTAATGATATTTAGCTTTCTATAGTTTAACTCCAAGCTTATTTCATTTCTTTATATTGTATATTAATCTATTAACAAAAACGATCAATTGATTATTTCTGATTTTTCATTTGTTTGTTTCAAAAAGCCCCAGCACAAGATTTTTACTTTCTACTAGAGAAGAAATCTATTTCTTCTTTGCAATTCAGTCAATTAGAATGGCAATTAGAATACAGTTGAAAGCCACATTGTGAATGAGAGTAGAATGTCCAACCTACAAAAGATATCAGATTTGACTTACCGTATGCATAACTAGAAATATGGGTCATTCATTACTCTCCATCAGTCCAGCTGTAATCAGTTGTGATTCACATCTAAAGTAAACATTTCCCTCAGAATTGGAAGGAGGAGACAACAAAACTCTTTGTTGATGTAGCTTGGGTTAACCTTTGCTGATATTGAAATACTGACAAGAGAGGTAGATTGAATATTGTATACTGGAGCTGAATTCCTCTAAAGGTCATGCAGAACCTGAATCTGAACCCAGCCAGAGTTGTCTAGAACAGGGGTCCCCAACCTTTTGGATCTCAGGGACCACTAAATTCATATTTTTAAATCCCGCGGACCACTAATATGATTATACATATAGATGTCAATATGGCCTGTAATTTTTATTGCAAACTTGATACAAAAATAAAAGCACCCTGGCTTATTTATGATTTTATTTTTATTAGCCTGATTTTACAAAATTATATAAGAGTTTTGATTACTTGAAAATAATATAATTAAGTTGTACCACTAAACTTAATATCCAAACATGGTAGAAATACCGGTATATTTGAGTGTTAGTTGACTGTGTAAACTGAATGAGTGTAGGAATGCTTTCAGGAATAATTTTTTGTCGCAAACCTTCTTGGTCTAAGAGGCAGAGATTATTCAGTCTAGAGTTCAAATAAACTAAGATACATGAATCTGACCAGCAATAATTGTTTTTTTAATAATGTCATTGAGTTTTTAACAGAAAATTAAACTTTCTAAGTTTCTTTTGTTGTAGTATTTAACATATATTTGTATATTACTGTATTTCCAATAAGCAAATTCCACAATATGATGGCACTTTCAGTTCTGCTGCATTTCTAACTACCAGCATATTTAAAATATAATTTTTGGTTTAGGAAGAAGAGCGTGGTAATCAACCAAATGTCTTTCAATACTGCTATAAATGTTTGAGAGAAAAGTAATTCAGCTGCTCAGAAAGTTTCATTAAAGGTGTGAATGTTTCCCTTTCATGCAGAAACATGTATTTTATTCTCCATTTTGTTTATGTGCATTGCTAATAAAGTTTCTGTAGATATATCAAGTGAATCCTTTTTAAAATGATTTCTCTTTTGGCAGCAAGTCATAGCTTGCCAAAAGTTTACAAAACTAAGGCCAATTGTGTACGGGATTATTGAAAGCTGATTCCATACTGAATTGTGTATAACAGGACAAAATCACAGTGGTGTGCAATCCTTTAGATCAGGGGTGTCAAACTCAATTTCATTGAGGGTCACATCAAGGTTGTTTGACCTCGGGGAGCTGGGATGGGCGTGGCCAGGGTGGGTGTGGCCAGCTCATCACTCATGTCAGGGGCGCCTGTGGTGGCCCAAGTGCTCTGCCAGTGAAAATGGGCTCCCGAACTCCGTTTTGGCTGTGACGGCCTCCTGCAACCCTCTGCCAGCGAAAACAGAGCTCGGGAGAGCTGCAGGCGGTCCTCCCGAGCTCCGTTTTCACTGGCAGAGGCACCATGTGCCAGTCCTTCGCTGTTTCCAGATCTAAGCACACCGCAGGCCAGATCTAAGCGCCCCATGGGCCGGATCTGGCCCCCGGGCCTTGAGTTTGACACCCCTGCTTTAGATGTTTGCAATATTCTAAAGTGTATACAAAAGCATCTTTTGTTTGAAGCATTGACACAGCCCTGATTTTTCTAGACTTGCACAGCTACTTGAAAACTATTCCCAGATGTCTCCCTATATTTGTTGCAGGATAGTCACTTTTCCCAGCAACAGGCAGCAGCTCCAAAAAACTTCTAAACAAGTGGTCCACTTTATTGATTGAAACACAGATGCTTTCTCCATGCACATTGCAAAGGGGTTATTTTGAAAGATTTAAATTGATCTATTAAATGAAGGCTTTTCGCTGTTCACTGAACTGATTGGTTCATAATCATTGGCTTGGCAAATCAGCCATATATTGTAACAGCCATTTTTTCCTATTCCTAGCTTGAAATGGAAGCCTTCATACATACACGTTGATTGACTTTTTGAATTAAAAAAGTTGATTACATTTTTGTTCAAACCGTTTTTATTCACCACTCGGTTCGTATCAGAAAGTATTTGAAATATGTAAAAATGAGAATCCCCCCCCCCCACTGTAAGGAACTACTGAGTCACTTAATATATCCGCCTCATTCTGTAATGTTCTTTATAGAATTATAAAAATATGGATGCGGTTTTATTATTGTAGAGTTTGATGGAATAACAGTACATACCATTCATAGTTTCATAAGCCAGCCAGGCTATAATATCCCACAATAATGTAAACTAAATATTTTTTTGATGACTGTTTAGAATCATTACTGAATATGTTAACAGTTCTGTTTGACAGAAGTTCCATTTTAGATACACACAAAGATTATAAAATGAAACAGATGACAAATATTCCTTAAAAACTAAGATTATCACAAGTTATTTACATTCTAAATGCATGACTTAATGTTCCTAACGTTTTTCTGAGACACTGCTGCAAGCAATGTGCACTTTTTTCACGGTTAAAGTTTATAGAAATGTTGCCTTTTGCTCTTAATTTAAAATATTGAGAGCAAAATGATGTAGATTCAAATATAATAAGAAGCAGTGATAAGTGAATATACTAGTGTCTTGTGCTTCTGGTTTCTTATTACAGCACAATAAACAGGATTGTGCATGCAGAACATAGTATACAACACCTTCCTTCTTCCACCTGTGTCCCATTACACAGGGGTGGGTTGCTCACTTACCTTGCTGCCGGAGCCATGCGCGCGCATCTCCACGCTTCGGGGGCGCACATGCTCGCTACGCGCACGTGCCCCCTTGCTACACACGCACACCCCCTCGCTACACACGCACGCCCCCTCGCACGATTTTGCTTCTGCGCATGCGTGGAAGCAAAATTGCGCCAAAATCTCACAAGGGGACGCACGCGCGAGATTTCGGCGCGATTTTAGCAAAATCTCGCACGTGCGTCCCCTCGTGAGATTTTGGCACAATTTTGCTTCCACGCATGCGCAGAAGCAAAATCGCCCGAAAACCACCGAAAAAAATGGCGACGCGCCAGGTGGATTGGCAGAGAGGGCTCCGGAGCCGTTGTGAAATCTGCCGCTCCCTACCAGAGCTGCGTACTGGACAGCTCCGGCAGGAACCCACCTCTGCCATTACAGAATGTAATACCCTATTCTGCTTTGGCTAGCTGAAAAGTGGTGGTGGCTGCGGTGTATTTGGGAAACAATTCATGCCTTTCACTAATGTAATGTCAGTACCATTACCTTGAAGGACCGTGACTCAGGCCATGTTTTACCCCCATCCCGGTTCTTCCTGTCTTGTGTATCTACTGTTAAAACATTTATATTAAAATAATTCTTAAATGCTTACATTTGTCTTCCAAATGATATAGAATGAAATACAAAACACTCAATGTCAACAAAAGATGCATCACTTAAAGCCCTGAAAATTGGAAGACTCTGCTGCTAATGGCTTATTGCAGACATTACAAATCAATTTTTGAAGGGCTAGTTGGAGCTGCATGAACAGAAGGCTTGAAGAGCTTTACTTGCTTCATCTTCAGTAAAAGTAGGCATGAAAGTTAGATGTTTTATTTCCATTTCAAAACAAACCACTATTTATTACACAGTGATAATTATATTTGAATTGAGATGTAATGATTAGGAAAAATTAAGATTTGGTAATGTCTTTGTCATCATATATCAAGATCAACATGATGTAACAAAGGAAGCATGAATTACTTACTGGTCATATTATTACAGAGTATTATAAATTCTTGGTCATTAAATATAGATTTAGTATTATCTGTTGTTCTATTTTTTTTAACAGAACAATTTGGTATTCTCATTTTTGGTGAAGACTAAGAGTGGAAATTTTTACAGACAGAGATCCAAGCTCAAAATAAAGAGGAATGCTGACTATGGAAGCTATTACGTAGGGCATTAATAAGTAGGGTATTCAGGCAAACGTTGCACAGCCATTTGTCTGGGATAGTTTGAGAAGTCCCAAAGTCCCTTTCAACCCTAGAATTCTAGAAGAGAAATGATTAGAACATTATTTTGCCTGTAATTTACTTAGATAATTTTACTTAGGTGCTTTACTGTGCAAACATAAATAATGATTAAAATAATTAGCTTGATTATACATGGAACATTTCAGAAAACTCTTTACAGGCATTTTTTAAATATTTATACAAAGTATCTTATACATTCAACTTCAAAATTTACAAGAACAGTCATGGATAGGACTGCCCTACCACACAGAATTTAAAAAGCATGTAGACCATTGAAACATTTACAGGTTCAAATCTTTATTGTTTTAAAATTCTACATGTCTTTTACAGTACAATAATTTGTTATTTAAGTGATCTTTGTATAGTTAATGTACAATGGTTTTTTTCCCCTCCCTGAACCTTAGCCATGAAATACAATTTCATTAATATGATTTTTCTTTTAAATAGATCAATACAAGACTTCTCTGAGGACTGGGAAGGTGTCTCATTTAAATACAAGAGCATAGCTACTTCCTTTCAAGATCTGTGATCAACCCTTCAAAAACTTCAAAGACTGATCCATATTAGCTTAGCAAGATACTGTGGTTTTTTTCCCCTCTCTCTTATATTAAACAGCTTTTTAATGCAATAAAGCAAGTTGCAAGAGTTACCTTTTCATCTATTGAGGCAAACTCATGCTGAAGAAAATTATCTGCATGCAATGAACACTCCTGTATTATAAATAACTGATGGTTTTATACATATTATAAAGAAGCTGTTAAAGAGTGAAAATAGTTTGATAATGGTTTCACAAAAGGACAGATGCTGGTAATGGTAGTTAACATTTAACATCTAATATGAGCTAATGTATATTTAAACAGGCAATTAACATGGCTAGTAAACAAGCCATGATATGTAAGATTTGCCCTTTCAGAAAATGAACTCTTTTGGTCCACATTTCTAAAGTTATCTGAATAAAAAATCGGAACAATTAGGCCAGACATTATGATGAATTTCTTGTTTCTAAAATATAACACATTAAAAAGAGAAAAAAAGGGATCATATTATGGAGCAGTGTCATATGACCTCTGTATTAAAAAAATGGCCTGCTACTTGGATTGATGAATGGGCACTGAGGGACTAGCCAGAAAATATGTTATTGAGTTGAGTTTTCCTCATGTGTTATACTTTCTTATTCCATGGTACTGCTTTTACTCTGTAGAATTTTGTACCCAGAGGAACTTTGAATCGGTTTTGTGCCTAAGGAAGAAAGGAAAGAAAGAAAATTATTCTAAGGCTAGCACCAGATCTATAAACAACCGTAAACAATAATTTTTGTAGTCTGCAATACATACACTATATGGATGGGCACATGCTATATGCATGACATTTTAGGTACCGTGTTTTTCGGAGTATAAGACGCACCTTTTTCCTCCCTAAAAGTGGCTGAAAATTTGAATGCGTCTTATACTTCGAATGTAGCTTTTCCCCCCCCAGCCCTAACTAGGTGCTAACAGATCTTCCCAGCTCTTACCTTGCAGGCTTTTTCATTGTTACTCTCTCAGAAGAATGTTTTTCCAGCCCTAAGTCTTTGCAGGGTTTTTTTCATTGCTCTACTTGCTCTGAATAAGTTTTTTTCTAGCCCTAATTAGGTGCTAACGATCTTCCCAGCTCTTTCTGGCTTGCATGCTCTTTCATTGTTACTCTCTCAGAAGAAGGTTTTTTTAAGTCCTAACCAGGGGATAAAATAATGTGCTGAAGCTGACCAGACTAAGGACGCTAGCCAGATGAATACCTGGTAGGCAGATTGTTTTCCCCTATTTTCCTCCCCAAAAACTAAGGTGCGTCTTATACTCCGGTGCATCTTATACTCCGAAAAATATGGTACTTTATAATTCAGTAGAACATGGCATTTCATATCTTTTTATTTATTGAACAATGATGCAAGTAGGAAAAAAGCTGTATTATTCCTCTCAGAAAAATAATGCTCAAATTCTATTATATAATTTAACTGAACCATGACTAATCAAATAATTTAACCCTTACCTTTTTTGCCTGACAATATTCTTTTTCCATTACTTTCCCTAACACCCAAGGTCTTCGAGATGTTCCAGAAGCTACAAGAAAAATGTTCATGACTTGAAAACATTATATATACATGTAGTCCCCACCGCACATGGGGACTACAGCCAAGAAATTAAAAGACACTTGCTCCTGGGGAGGAAAGCTATGGCAAAGTTAGACAGCATACTAAAAAGCAGAGACATCACCCTGCCAACAAAAGTGTGTATAGTCAAGGCTATGGTTTTCTCAGTTGCAATGTATGGCTGTGAAAGTTGGACCATAAGGAAGGCTGAGCGTGAAACAATTGAGGCCTTTGAACTATGGTGCTGGAGAAGACTTCTGCGAGTCCCTTGGACTGCAAGGCGATCAAACCGGTCAGTCCTAGAGGAGATCAGCCCTGCTCTTTAGAAGGCCAGATCCTGAAGATGAAACTCAAATCTCTCAATCTCTCTATCTCTGTCCCATTTTACGGGTTCCAGATATAGTTATAGATGAAGAATCGATAGATATCACAATCTCTGGAATTTTACACTCCGACGATGTCAGCAGGGGCTGATGAAAGCTTAGTTTAATAAATTTTTAAAACTTTCCGGAGATCGTGATGTCTATCGATTCTTCATCTATCTATCTATCTATCTATCTGTCTGTCTGTCTGTCTGTCTGTCTTCTATCTGTCATCTATCTATCTATCTATACACACACACACAAACCTACCAACTACACTAATGTTTATAATACTGTTCAATACCTATGTCTATGTATTTAACCATTTAATAGGGGAAAACTTCCATATGTGTAGTACCATTTTGATAATAGAGGACACATAATTGTTCCTCTCTCCTATCTGTAAATGGTATGAAGACCATAAGGACTTCCAAAATATTATATTACAATATAAACATTATGACATATTTATTTGTGCATTAAATGTTTCTACTTAAACATAGTTGTACGTTTCTAGTATTACTTAGCTGTGTTTATACATAATTATAAAATATATGTGTGTATACATACCAATAAGTACACAATAGTTCAAACATTTTTAAAATATATCATAAAAACACTTTCCAAGGTGATGACACTTACCACACTCACCTGGTTTGAGATCTAGTGCCGCAAGAGATTCTGAGTGTAAAAAATACAAAGTTGGGCTAACAGTAAATAATACATAGTTGTCATGACGTTCATCCAAGATTATGAGAACCAAATCGCCAACCTGAAAACTAGTTCAAAAAAATAAAAAGTTAAGCAGGCAATACATAATACAATATTGAACAGATATGTATTTACTTCAAAGAAAAATTCCAAGTAACCAAACACAAGATTATATCCTAAGTATTTATTTTTGTGGTCCATAGAAATATACTGTAAATCAGGAAATTCTGGTTTGAACTGAAAAACATTCCTTTGTAAACTCGTAATTTTAAGAAAGGGTTTTTTTTAATGCAGAAAGTGCATTCTAGAGTGGTAGGTGGGTAACCAAAGATGACACTATGGCACATATTTCAAGTCACAGTTATTTAGTACAAAAAATATAAAAAAATAAAATAAGTTTGCATATGTACAACCAGTGGTGGGTTCCTACCAGTGCGGTCCACTCTACCGCACTGGTAGCGGCCGGCAGATTATGCAATTTGTGCGTGACACCGGTCCGTCGTCTTCACCGGTCCGTCGTGCGTCGCCATTTTTTTTCAGATTTTTTGGGCTTTTTTTGCTTCCTGCGCATGCGCTGAAGCAAAATCTCGTGAGCACATGCACGGAAGCAAAAACAAAATCGCCAAAATCACGCACGCACGCGCCCTTGCAAGATTTTGCTTCCGCGCATGTGCGGAACCAAAATCGTGCGAGGGGACGCACACTCACAAAATGTGGAGATGCGCGCGCAGCGCACCGGTAGCAACTTAGAGAGCAACCCGTCCCTGTGTACAATCCTGATATATACTAATATGGGCTAATGAAAGTTAATCATTTTGAAATCCCAGTGCTTTAAGGATGAAGTTTTCATTGATTAGTGGTCTGATTATTGGGTTAATGATGTTATATATATAGTAAATGATAAGCAAAAAGTTCCATGTTTCTTACTACTCTGTGGCTCATGTTAAGAAGCAACAGCCATGGTACACTTAACTGCTTCCCCGCCCCCCGAATGATATATCTTAATTTTCTTAAAATTTTCTGAAAATAAATTACTAAATCCAAGATCCAGGGAAATACGCAAAATGGCAAAACACTCATAATCGGCTTCTATTCTAATTTCACTGTTCCAGCTGGAGAGATACATCTCTATGAATAATGAGTGAGGATTCCAAAATAGTCCTTAGTGATTTTATTGGCAAGAATATGTAGCAGAAGTAATAAGAATGCTGGATTCTCTAAGAGAAAGACATTTGAAAAGGATGAAATATTTTGTATTTTCTAGTAGCGTAATCAATAACAATTATTACTACAACTGGCCATAATCTAACAGGGAAAGAATAAACAACTGGAGGGTTCTTTTAAGGGCTAGGTTTTGGAATCAATAAAGACATAGAACAGCAAAAATTGGATTGTTGCATTCTTTTCATGTATCATTTTACAGAAGGGAAATTTCTACAAGAAATTTCATTAACTGGGATGCCTGAGCTAGATGCATATCTCAATTGAATTTACTCACAGTGCACAGCAAAACTGCTGGACTCCTGAAGAGTTCTGGATGGCTTCAAGGTTTTATAAAAGTGTTAAGGTTTTTTTAACCAATAATAAATATAACTGTCAGCAGTTTGAGGACAGGAATTGTATTAGCAGTGTGTGTAAGTACACATGCATGCTTTTTTTGTATTTGTTTTCAAATTCTTGTACAATTTAATTTGTATCTATCCCAACAAAAACTGCATGGTTACTTTTATTAAGTCTTTAAAAAGTAGTGGCAGGGAAGGGATTCAATTTTTGTTTTTAAGTTTTTGCAAATAAACAAATGTAAATCATTAACCTACTCAATAGTTTCCAGACATACTGATTTTAATCTGAATTAATGATCACAGATACTACTTTTAAAAAAGAATTTTTTTAAAAAAAAATTCATAGTGAACAATATGTATACTTACTCTCTGATAGCAATTTTTTCAGAATGTCTTAGAGAAACTGAAGACATGCTTTGAGACATCTGAAAAATGTAACATTACTATTATTTTCCTATTATAGCAAATATGATAAAGCACATTCTAGGCATAGGTTAATATTGATTTATCTTGTCACAGGCTGACATAAAAAAAAGAAAAATGGCTCTCTGGGTTTTATATCTACTGTTTGGACAAAAAGTATTATAAATTTAAAAGCAATTTCATCATATGAGGATAAAGAAAGTTAGCCATTACTATTATAACTGACTTTAAGCATCCTTATGCTTTTATGAATGTCAACACATTTTTCTTCAATCATACACCCTACATATATACTTATACTTTGTATTTATCCAGATTGCTTGCCAACTCCATTTTTATACTCAACATTCTACAAAACATGAAGTGCCAGAGCAGAAATATTTTTCTGATTTATTAACTGGGGTGGTACAAAAAGTAATCAATCTGGGCTGACTTACTGTTTGCAGCAATAACAATACATACCATTCATTTAAAACATATAGCTGTGATTAATGCCTTTATATCAACCCTTTTAGAATTTCTCCTTTAGAGAACTTAAGTGTATATGTCTGTCATGAAATCAGACATATAAAAAAAATTAAGATATCCTTTTCAAATAACTCTGGAGGAGATTTGATTCAAACTGACATCAATAGGATCCTGAAATGAACTTAAATCCTTAAACTAATGGTATATCTAAAACCTAAGCTGAGGAAATATATATATATACTGTATTTCAGAAATCTTCCTAATTAAAAACATTTGCCATCTTGCTCAGTTACAGTGATGATGAGCTGGAAGATTTGAAAGGCTAGGTTAGATAGAAATAGATGATAGAAAAAAATCATAGAGGTCACTAGGAGTTGAAACATAATCATCATCAAGTTCATTTTGTTTCTTAATATTGTACCAGGAAAATGTGCAGTCGGTATTTTGGTTGCTTTAGTAATTCAAATAAAGTACAGGTAGTTTTTGCTTAGGAACTATCCAGGAAAGGGCGTAACTGGTGCGCAACATGAAGCTGAGCAAGTTGAGCTTCCCAGATATGGCTGCCATCCGCTCTTTGAGCAGGAGCCTTGACTCCCAACAGGACCCCCAAGTTATCCACTGTATCTGCCTTTTCTATTACAGTTGTACCAATGAGCAGTTGCTAAATGAGGCAGCCACTAAACAAGGGCTACCTGCAGTAGTGATAACTGTTGAAGAAGTGGCAAAACTATCTTTAAGTTATTCACTGCACATTTGTATATTTTTTTAATAAAGCTAATATAAATCCTTTTTATAGATATATATAAAAAGAGAAAGTTTTCTTTGTTGTGTGTTTCTTACTAATCAAATACTTTATTGAATTGGACATGAAATGTTTCCAAATGTTCTGTTGGGATTTAAAACTTCTAAAATAAATATAGTTATTTCTAAAAGTCCCCAGTCTTAAAAATTGGAAAGCAAGTTATTTAAATCTATGAGATCAACTTTGATTTTGTTGTGAAGCCACAAAATGGGAATGTGTTGTCTGATGACTCTTCCGAGTCACTACCATTAATTGTGAACTATGATTCAAAAGGTGAAATGTCTATTCCTAATTCCCAGTATTGTGTTGCTAACTAACTCTTTAATTTTAAGAAGGATGAAGTGAAAAGCAGGAGGGAGGAACAAATCTTTTTCTATACCCTCTAACCCCGTGATGGTAAACCTATGGCACGCGTGCCACAGGTGGCACGCAGAGCCATATCTGAGGGCATGCGAGGCATTGCCCTATGTCAGCTCCAGCGCACATGTGTGCGCTGGCCAGCTGATTTTCGGCCTTCCAGATGGTAGGGGGAGCCCATTTTTGCCCTCCACAGGCTTCAGGAAAGCCTTTGGAGCCTGTGGATGGCGAAAAATGGACCCAACAGGCCTACCGGAAGTTCAGAAATGAACTTCCGGTAGGCCCGTTGGGCCATTTTTCACCCACCCCAGGCTTCAGGAAAGCCTCCTGAAGCCTGGGGAGGGTGAAAGATGGCCCAACGGGCCTACCAGAAGTTCGAAAACTGAGCCTGGGGATAGCGAAAAATGATTGAGCCAGAAGTCCGAAGGCTTCAGTGAGGCCTGCATGCATGTGCGGGGGTGCAGCGTGGGGGGGTTGTGCGCCCATGCGTGGGGGGAGGGCATTGCATTATGGGTGTGGGCACATGCGTGGGTGAAAAAAGATTCGCCATCTCTGCTTTAACCCATTGATCCACATTTTCCTTTAAAACTAAAATACAGTGGATACCCTACCTCAGAACAATATATTCTTCAGAATACATTTTTAAAAAATTAAATTGACTGACTTTATCTATTCTTTTGAATAAAGTTTTTAATAAAATTTACACATCTTACCAATCTTTGATTGAGCCTTTTATTTTCCTCCTCTTTCAATTGCAGCGTCTATAAAAAGATGCATGTTATTACTTTACCCAAATATGTAATTATATATTAATATTATATAGCTTTATAAATGCATTCCCAGTATTTTAAATTGCAATCCTATTCATACCCTCTTAACACGAAATAGAGAAAAATGAAAATCTGTTGTCTGAAAATTTCATAGATGAACAAATTTTGTACCTCCCAAATAAGACAACACAATGTATAGATGTAGCATGAATTTCAACACTTTTGTAGAAATTTCTGATGTACTTCACAGGTCAAAAAATAGCATAAACCTAGGAATACATTAGAAAAAAACCCAGATATGCACACACAGAAAGACTGCACATTAGAAAACTTCACTAGTAAAGGACAGAATAAAACCTACAGCTGATAATTTTTGGCAAGGAAAAAAAAAGATAGATGCTCTTCTCTGGGAACAAATATAATCTAGCACAATTGAAATTTGTTCCTGAGTAAACATGGGATTAAAATTCAAGCTAGAATACTTAGATCTCTTATTCAGGAACCCAACTTTACCTTTGTGTGTATATGTATGTGTGGGTGCGCGGTAGTATTGTGTGTGTGTGTGTGTGTGTGTGTGTGTGTGTGTGTGCTAGGATTATATTCTCATGATTACAGCAAACTAAGACATTCAATAAAACTTCAGAGAATCTGAGCTATACATCTGCATTTCAATTCTGTTAAACCACAATGTTTATCTCAAATACCAACCAGTTCATTTAAATTTATATTACCAAATATAGAAGAAGAATGAGAACAATAGAAAATGTTCATTTTTGTAAGCAAGCACCCCAGAAATTCTGATTTTTGGAAAGCAAAGCAGGTAAATCTGGCATGTACTCTTTACTTCTTTACTACAACATGACTAAGAAATGTGTGATAGAATATAAAGACAAACCTTTCTTAGAAGAAAATGTACTAGAGGTGTTTATACCTAAATAATTAAGCTAAATAGGAATTATTAAACCTTAAGGGATTCTGTATATAAAATGAGTGCTCTGTTGCTGAATTATGGAAATATCCCTTAGTCACATAACAGGTATTTATCTATATCAGAAAATAAGCTTTTATATCTTTTTTATATATATCTAGTGTTTACCAGGTGCACTGGATAAATTTAATCACCCTTAAAAAACAATCAAAACCAAATACTTCTTAAAATTAATCTGGGCTCCTAGTGATTACGCAGATATCTTCCTATGGTTTTTTTTTAAAAAAAACTATACAAAAGTAGGTTTTCTTGGTCTTCTTCTAGGATGTTTTTTTTAAATCTTTACTCAGAACCTTTGATTTAAAATAAAATAATTAATTAAAATAAAATATTTCTCTAGATCAGAGAAATCACAAGTACCAGCTTTGATTTCTAGCCTGCCTTCATGCCCATAAAACTCAGAAATCATTAATGTAACAGCAAACACAACTGTGCAAGCAAATTAGTGCAAAATCAGACTGCTGTGAATGCATGTGGGTCTTGTAAGCATGGATGCAAGTGGGGATTGGTTCATGCAAAACAAAGGGGCTAGGTATGGTTAGCACAGAGTTGAAGGACTAATCAGGGAAGTAAGAAAACACCCAGAAGAAGACAATAGTAAACAGCTTCCATAGGGTTATCAAGACACTAACATGGATATATTCATGAAGTCAGCATGTTAGCTCAAATCAAAGGACACTTTATTTTAATTGTTAGTATAGCATGAATAGTACTGGATACACAATGGATATACTATGGGAAGGAAACAAGCTGAATGTAGGCTTCTTCCCAAACCTTAATTCTGCCTAGCATTACCAGTAATGCTGCTAAAAACTGAGACTGCCTTAAAAAACTACTCACTTTTTCTAACATCATTATCCTCTGTTTTTCTTCAGACATCTGCACATTTTCACTAAAAGAAAAAAGAAAGCAAGATAGAAGAAATTAACAAGAAATGAAGTTTTTTTTTTAAAAAAAACCTGTTTGGCTCTTTAACGTTTATAATGATGGTTAAAAAAGAACTTTTAATAGTATAACAAACAACCAAGAAAGATTAACAAACAGCTGTTTAGCATTGGCCAAATGGCCCTAAATACTTTGTATTATAGATGTGTCAAACAAAAATGATTAAAAGTGGCGTGAATATAATATGTTCATCTTTTCCCATTTCATGCAAGCCTCATATATAAAGATAGATACATAGCAGCAATTGAAGCTGCCTTTCTTATATCAAATATTCTGGAGAAGATAAGAGTCTTATTGGGGGTAATTAGAAGTTGGGCAGATAAAGAGACCAAACCCAAAATGGGACAGATGTCATCAAATGAACTGGCTACTGGTAATGGGATAGGATATTGCCTAGATATCAGTCACTGCTCTGAGAGGCCCAGTAGCAGCAAATGATACTTCTGGGTATTTGGGTGACATGTTTCATGTAGGTTATTAAGAAGGTTCTGAAGACTAAGAGACTAGATGTGGGTTAATGAATACATCTGTGCTCAATCCTTGTAATATTTTCATTTAAAAAGGGCGTTGAAGGACAACAAAACTTCAGTATATAATAGAAGTGACTGTGAGAACCGCCCAGGAATGCCTGGCAGACGATTCCTTCAAATCCCAAGGAATCAAAGTACCGGCAGTAATAGAAATTGTTGGGCTAAAAAAAGTCTATTGGTACCAATATGACTGCATTCAATTGGATTAACTTTATTTAATTATGCAGGATAAATTATTTATTGATTAATGCCAGACATATGTAATTCTGAACAGATCAGCCAGTTTAAAAAGATACAGGTGAAACAATTGTCCATCTATTTGTACATGACTTGTCATGGTGAGCTCAGATTTGGAGGCGACTGACAATGAGCAGCCAGCTCCACGGTTACAGGAAAGATTATTGTTATCTGAGCAGAGATGAGGCTGACCAGTAACATCTCTGAAGATGAAGAGGCTAAACTGCCTCCCAAAGCAAGGCCCCACTGTGCGTAGAGGAGGGCAGAGGTGCTCTCAAGTGAGGCAGCTTGCAAGGGAGGAGTCTTCTCCTTCTAAATGAACAACACTAGGAATGCTTTTTAAGAAGGGCATCAAGCTCAAGACTCTCCACTGGTGACAACTGCCCTTAACTCCTACTTCATGCCCGTTGACTCCTGACTGGTAAGCCCTGACTCTGGAATTGGACTGGCTGAGGAACCTTCCATGAAGTTTTCACCCTTGTACTTTGCCTGAACATTTTCTTGCCCGCTGCTTGGATTAGAGCTCTTTTAAGGCAAGCTTGCTAAAACTATGAAATACTGTTTTACTACCACCACATGCATTTGACGTACATTTTGACATTCAGGGATTAGAAACCTCTTTCAGTGATGAATAAAACTGATTTCTGCTGTTCAAAATGCTTAATATAAAACAAATTCCTCATAAATTTGAAGGCTGAAACTTCATAATATATATATATATATATATATATATATATATATATATATATATATATATATATATATATATATATATATATATATATATATATATATATATATATATATATAAAAATTAAACCGATGTGATGAAAAAGGGTGGTTTTTTTCCTCCACTTAAACAGAGAGTCAAATGAAATATGACTAATAGTTGAAGATTTGGCAGTGAGCCACATTCTAATTTTAAATATATTATCTTTTAAAATAAACAGATAATAATCAAGACATATGTTCTAACAATCAAACCTTATATATACATTTAGCATGACGACGATACAAATGTATAAAAAATACTCAGGAAAAAAACTTAGGGCCAGCACTTTAAATCGGGTAGGGGAAACATATTTCATTCATTCTGTAATGTTTAGATATTTATTTCAATGCAAAATGACTTACTTTACAGTCATCATGCTAGTTTCTAGTGTGGAATCAATTTTTCCTTCTTCTGCTGTATCAGAATTCAAACGTTCAGTTTCTGATGTGAAATCAGCTGCACAAGCTCCAGAAGGTTCCAGAATAGGAGGCAAGCATGTTGATGAAACAAGATTGCTATTTTTCAGCTTATTAACGTCTTCTTCAAGTTTCTTCTTCTCTTCAAGTAAACGAGCACGATCTTCAGAAAGACTTTCAATCAGATCTGAGCAAGGCATTTCAATGATTTATATTTAATATTGCACTGAACAATTGCTACGGTATGCAACCCTAATGTATTACATTGCATGCTTACCCTTGTCTCTTTCTTGCTGCTGCTTTATCAATTTCAATTTGTCGCTAAGATCATTGATTATATTTTCTTTTTTCAGCTTTTCTCTTATTAGAACAGTGTTAAATGTAGTCTGAAAAGATAGCATTAAAATTAATTTTGGTAACACAATGAACAAAGTGTAGATGTACACACTCTTAAGTGTGTAATCCTTAATAGTATTAAAACACATTAGAAGCTTTTAGATGCACAGGCTTGGAACAAATCTAACAATACATTGTCCTGTTGCTAGATTGCATTTAACTCTAAATAACATTGTTTAGAAATTGTGGTGTAAAAACATTTCTTCATGAGCAGAAAATTAAGTGAAAATTTTCTAGATATGAATACTTGAGAGATACAAAGATGACATGTAGATATGATTGATTTCTTTACTCAGGTCAGCATCTATTGTTTCAGTCGCACTTCATTTTTTCTGTCTGAGCATATTTATTTATTTATTTATTTATTTAATTTGGAGGTTCTTCTATGCCGCCCTACTCCCTGAGTGTGTGTGTGTGTGTGTGTGTGTGTGTGTGTGTGTGTGTGTATATATATATAAAAATGCTACACACACACACACACACACACATATGTATGTATGTATGTATACTGTATATACTGTATATACTGTATATGTATGTATGTATGTATGTATATGTACATACATACATACATACATACACTCAGACAGAAAAAAATGCAGTGCGACAGAAACAATAGATGCTGACCTGAGTAAAGAAATCAATATATATATATATATCAATCAATATATATATCCCAGGATATACTGTATATGTGTGTGTACGTGTGTGTGTGTGTGTGTGTGTGTGTGTGTGTACAATCATAGTCTGTCCCCCATTCCTGGAATATCAAATCTTCAGTAATGTAAAAGAACACAGTGAAAACCCAGTTGAAATGAATATGGATTCTAAAAGAAAAGGAATGCAGTGACCTTGCCCCCAAAGCCAGGCAATCATACTTTACATACAAAGACATAAGGATATAATCAACTTTTGAAATTTGAGGAATTCGTTATCCAGTCTGGCAAAACCAAAAATGATTCCAATTATAGTATTTTATATTATCAAGAAAATCTAATCTGAAGTCATAGAGCTTACCTGCTGCTCTGCAGTGAGTGATGTTCGAATGTTTTGCATTTCTTCATTTTTTCTTTTCTCATATTCTTCAAGCTGTTCCAAAAACTTCACTTTCTCTTCCTGGAGTTTTTCTTGAAGTTCTGCAACCAAGCTTGAAGCAGACGGTTCAAATGGACTTGAAAAAGGAAAAAAAATATTCAGAATAAAATCAAACAATCTGAAGTAGTAAAAAAAAAAGCGGGGGGGGGAGAACCTCAGTTATCATTTAATCTGGCAAACGTAAATATAGCTAAAAATGAAAGGCTTTGATTAATGTTAGTTGCTTCAGCAATTACCAGATTTTAGTATGTTTTGGGACAAAATAGGTGCTGGCCTTACAATAACAACTTATTTACAAAATCCAAGCCAATTAAAAAAAAATGAATTCAGATCTCCAGCAATCTGGTTTTTCCAATGGTTATCTATATTTACATCTGTTGTCTCCCCTGCCCCCACTTCAACTGTACAAACAGTATATAGCAAAGCAAAATCAATAGAATAAAAGATACTTTAATAGAAACAAGTAACTCAAAACTCAACGGTTTAAGTTCAATTGGAATAACTTTGGTGACTTCAATACATGTATGGAACAAGTCTGGATGTTATTGGCTCAGAAAACAGAAGAGACTGAAACCCGAACCTCCTACATCCGCGGTCTTCAAACTTGACAACTTTAAGACTTGTGGATTTCAACTCCCAGAATTCTCCAGCCAGCATAGCTGGCTGGAGAATTCTGGGAGTTGAAGTCCACAAGTCTTAAAGTTGCCAAGTTTGGGGACCCCTGTCCTACATTCACTCAAATGTGTTTTCTTCTTCTTCTTTCAAGAAAAGTGGACTTTTCAAGAAAAGTGGACTTTTCAAGAAAAGTGTTTTTTCCTTGAGGAGGAAGAAAACATTTCACTACTCCTACAAGCACCTTCATCAGTTCTGACAGATCTTCTTGGATGATAAGCGAAACATGTTTTTCTTGTTTCTCCCCAAGGGGAAAAAACCCCCAGTCCAGTTGCCTTTTGAAGAAAAAAAGCACTTTTGAGACAACTATGACCTGGATGACTGAGAATCTCCACATGCACTCCTACATCCACCTTATCCAATAAGAAAGGATTGATTCATAAAGGTGTTTGAAACCAAAGTAAAAACATGCCTATTTTCTTTTTCTTCAGGGTGGAATGTTTCTTCCCTGATGCCACCTGAGCAGACATCTTTATATGAAGCTAGTAATTAAAGTCAACTGCAGAATTTTCTTAATCTTGAGGATTTAAATGTAGATACTCATACCCTTGGTCAAGCTGTTTAATCATCATAAGACATCTACCAACATACTTACTAGTGATTCAAAATTAAGAGCATATTGTTGCAGAAGAAAAAAGAAAATTATCATCCCGTATTCTTGGTCTGTATAGTTGACCAGCTATTAATATATATTTCTCATTAAGAAGTTTGGTTTAACATCTCTGGAATTTTCTTTTTTGGTTGATTTATTTTTATTCAGTGTCTTATTATATTTTTGTTAGTTGTTATTTTTGTTGTTATACACCGCTAGCACTATACATAAGAGCACAGTGAGCAAAGTGTTTCAACCAACCCAATGACCTCCAATCTTACTAGGTTTTGTTCCAGAGCTACTTTATCTATCTACATTTAACCGTTAATTTTTGCAGCCTTGTCCCAGGGGGAAAAAACATACAAATTATACCATATTGGTTTTCCCTCTCTTTTAATCATAATCTGAAGAAGAATTTATTTTCCACAATGTCAGAGAGAACTAGCAGAGTTCTCCTAGAAGCCCTGGTTTCTAACTTTGCCCTCTCATAAAACTTCAGGTATTATACCAGTAATTCAATGTAACTTCTTTGCTGAAGTCCTGGGTTGAAATGTGCATGACAGAAATACCCAAGGGTCGAAGTTGATTTTCATAGCTTCAGCATGCTACAATGATGTTAAAAACGAGAGCACCAGAACTAAATGGAAACAACTGTAAGCTGCTTTAAAAGTTTACAAATAAATGATATACCAATGTTCTAAATAAATACACAAACACAAATTACATATTTAATGTACTAGTTTCCTGAACAATCTGTATTTTTTCCCAATTTACCTGTAAATCACAGAGGATAATTCTTTTTAATTTTATCTAGATGCAAAGAACATAGTTAAGGAACAAATGTTCTATGGTGTGTATGTCTACATGTGTCTTCTTTTGTGTGAGTAATCATTCTTTTGTGAGAGAATATCTTAAATTCAGTGTTGTATTTTTTTTAGATAAATTTGGTATGCTAGACAGTAGCTTAAATATATTGAACATATATGGGAAAAAGGTGGAAGGATAAATCCTCTTTGAGTATTACCTTTTGTAAGAAACTCTCTTCAAACCAACATTTAACTTGTCAAAAAACCCTAGATGTTTGTTAAAAACTGTATCTGTTTTGCTATGAAAATGTTATCATTGTCTGAAACTAGGTAAAAAAAACATCTAGATGATAAAATAGTTAACACTGTATCTTCATTTTATCTTTCAGTGACAGATACAATTTTAACTATTTTGTAATATATATTTGAAAAACACTGCTTAGAAAAATAAACATAAAATGTAAAGCTGGATAAAATTATTTTAAGTTTATAGAAGTGATACAGAAGGTGGATGAGATATTACAAAAACTGCAACAAGAAAATGTACATTTTAAAACAAGAACATCTTGGAACAATGTGGAATGGAATAAATTCATTTAACATGCTTCCTGACTAAAATCTCAGAACTTAGATGCTGCTAACCCATCAGCCACAATCAAAACTGAACAATTTAAATTATGATAGACAGAATGAATGAAAAGCATGGGATCTATTAGTGATGCTACTTTGCACAGAAAGAATTATAAGAAATATTTGCTTAAAAATAAATTGTTAACTGGAAACTTTAATAATGGTATTCATTTTGTTTTGTTTAGACAAAACCAAGGAATTTCAATTTATAACTGGGTGATTTTGGCATTACAATATTTGATAATGGCAAGAGTTGCATATAGTTAAAGAACCTTAATGAAAACCATCTCTCTGGGAAAATTCAAAATTCTACAGTGAACTGAGATTGTCAATCATCCTTGTTGTCTCAATGGTGTTTTTTCAAAAGGCAAATGTTTTTTTCCCGTGAGGAAGAAATTGTTTTGCTTCTCATACAAAACATGGTCCAGCCGATGTTTGAAAAAGTACCTTTGAGTCTACAATAAACTGTTTTTGCTTTTTTTCTAAATAAATATCTAAATAAAACCTTTTGCTCTTACATCTGAAATTCATCAAAGAAAAAGAGAAAGACACACATATTATAAGAATTGGAAAGTGCAGGTATTTCCTCTGGAAATAAAATATGGAAAAAATAACATTACTGTTTTTTATTTGGTAAAATGATTTGAAAGGAAGAATTGTTAATGTTTTTGTCAGATTTTATGATGTAGCAATTTATTACTTCTGTTGATCAAAATTAATTTTTATCTTAAATATGCATTGTTCCCCATGCAAGCTCAGTTTATGAAATCTCTGAAAATATGAATAAAATACTTTTATTCATTAAATATTGCTAATTAATGTATTGTAGGATTCTTCATGTATTTATTAAAAATATTCAAAGATCTGGATATTAAATCAAATATGAATATAGACAGAAATAAATTATAATACTTTCACTACATTTGTGTCATCTAATCAACAGCAGATTAATGCTATCATGTATTTAGCATCTCCCATTATTTCAACAATTTCAACTAAACTGAATTGGAGATGCCTACAAGTATTTCAGGTGGCACAGTGGTTAAAAGCAGCACTGCAACCTACTTAGCTGACTGCTAGTTCAGCAGTTCAAATCTCACCGGCTCAAGGTTGACTCACCCTTCCATCCTTCTGAGGTCGGTAAAATGAGGACCCAGATTGTTGGGGGCAATATGCTGAACTCTGTAAACCGCTTAGAGAGGGCTGTAAAGCACTATGAAGCGGTATATAAGTCTAAGTGCTATTGCTATTGCTATGTATATACAATCTACATCAATAAACCTTCGGCACTTCTCAGGTTTATATTTTATTATAAATAATTATAAAATAATTATAATTTTAAAAACAAAAACTGTTTGCTGCTACAACAGACACATATTTTCTTCAAACATTTAACTGCTTACTAAATTTCTTGTAAAACCAAGACAAGTTGTCATGAATGGTTTGTGCTTTGTCTTCTGTTTAACATAAATAAAACAATCTACTGGTTAATAGGAGGCCTTATGTGAATTACAACTCCATAAATTATAATCTTTTTTATTTACAGGGGACCAGAATCTCGGTTCTTGAGCAAAAGCGACTGTTAAGAAAGACGACCATGTGATTATTTCACTCAACAGCAGCAATCCTGCCACTCCTGATTGTGAATTGTTAAGTGGATGGAGTTGTTAAGTGGATGGAGGCCCAGGTAAGGAGCATAGAGTGCCTTGGGAGTTTGTGTATGGGGGCCCTGAATCGGAAGGTGGGGGGGGGGGAGAAATTCATCATCAGGTTTCAGGATTGAACTAAAATGAAGCTCCATGCCTGCAGCCTGGCAAATTGTTTCTCCTTCCCTCTTTCCATTGGGGAGAAATTCTTCATTGGGATGCAGGAAGAGAGCTTCAGGATTTTCAGGGTGTGTGTGTGTGTAATAAACTCCATACAGAACTCAGATTCCCTCCAGCAGGAATTCTTTCAGCCATCCCCAGAAACAAGGAGTCCTCTCAGCACGCAGTAGCAGCTTGGAAACTTCCCTGATGGCTTTCCATTGACTTTCTGGGGAAGCGGCAGAGAAGATTGCAAATGGCAATCATATGATCACTGTACATTGGACAATCAGTCGTAAACACGAACAGGTTGCTAAGCAAAGAGATCATGATCATGTGACTGTGCAGGGCAGCAAAATGCAATAAGATGGCTTAAAGTCCTTTTTTTAAATATATAAAGCACTCTTTCTGAGGTCTCATAACTTGTCTTTAAAAGGTTATGGCGGGGTCATCATTTTAGAGATATTTCCTTACTAGATTCCTCATTGCCTTCAACGATGAGAGTAATGCACTGAAAACTCCTTAAAAATACAAGGAGATATTTAACTGTATCTGCCTTAAAAGTAGCCTTTGTTGAATTGTATAGCACAAACATCAGAAGTTGACCACAGGAAATGTTTTACGGCATTGTTTATTATATCATAAAATGTTTAATGATAATTTTATGTGACAAAATGTTTTATAAAATGTGCCGAATTTCAATTCCATGGGAGTCCATGGGATTTTGGGTGCATTCTGTAAGATAGTCCATTTAAGGTACATTGGCTGAAAAAGTTTGACCTATGACCCAGGTAAAGGACCTATGGCCCAGGTAAAGGTTACAGACATGACAATTTTAGCAGTATGTAGATTAAATAACTATGTAGAAAATAGCAAGTACTGAATTATGTTCAACTATACAATTTTGTTCATTTTCAAATCGATAGCAAAATTTTGTTAGCTTATGTTAATTTATATAAACTTGACCCACAAAATAAATCTGAACTTTACATAAAAAAAAGAACAAGCACGAATGGTATGACTCCTAATACAACAGCTTTAGGTAGGTGGGGGATAAAAGCAAATAACAATTTGATTAACATTCTGCAAGAGTAACTAGAAATTCAAAATTTCACCCAACCATGAGTACAAGATGTTTTGTGTGTAATTTGTAGGTATAGATATTTCAAATAATACATATGAGTAGTTAAATCTACATATAAGAAAATCATTTGTTTGAAAAATACCTCTTCTATGAAAAAACTTTCCACATCAAAGGGAAAGCTTTTAAATATCCTTCCTGTGATAGCAACTTTTTAATATGAGATAAAATTTTAATGTGCAACCATTTCTTTAAAAAATCCCATATCTTTGATCCACTAGGACAGGGGTAGGCAAAGTTGGCTCTTCTATGACTCGTGGACTTCAACTCCCAGAATTTCTGAGCCAATCATGCTAGTTTAGGAATTCTGGGAGTTGAAGTCCACGAGTCATAGAAGAGCCAACTTTGCCTACCCCTGCACTAGGATAATGCAGTATAAATCCAAAGCAATATATGTCCCAATATGGGATGGTTTGAAATAACATGTAATTCAGTATCAAAACTTAGAGAAAATAACTCATTTCCCCAGTATAACCCACAAAATATTTGGAATAAAAATGATGATATCTGTGGGAAAAATATATGGTTAGTTGACCAAACAGACAAGCAAACTGACTGAAGAGCTCCTCCTGTAATTTTATATTCTATTTTGTCAACTCATACAAAATATATTCAAGGTTGTTGTTGTATTTTAAAATATTAGAAGGTACACTAATTCATACGATACCTCTGATTAACTTGCATCTCAAGTTGCTGGATTTTTTCCAAAAGTTCTTTTTCAACAGCATCCCTCTGTAATTCAAATTCTTTAAGAGCATTTTGTACTGCATCTTCTTTTTCACAACTGAGTTTCTGTACCATCTCTTTCTTGTCTTGTTCATGGGTAGCTATTAATAGTTCCTTTTCTTCTGTGAGTTTCTCAATGGTGTCTTCATATTTCTTCTGCTGTTCACGCAAAGCTAAAAGCTCTTCTTTATGTCTCTGTACAGCATTCATTTCTAATTCCAGCTTACCTTGCAATTCTTTAATTTGTTCTTCCAGGTTTTTTTCTGCTTCCAGTGCTTTCTGATGCAAGGAGGTTGTTTTATCCAATTCCATTCTAAGCAAATTTGCTTCTCCTTCATGCCTGTCAATTAATTCTGAAATGCAGTGATCTTTCTCAACTGTTATTATAGTCCTCAGATCTGCTAGACCTACCTGATATTCATCGTCACTAACCTGAATTATATGCCTTAATTTATCAGTCTCTTTTCTTAGCATTTCAGTTTCTTTGTCAACTAGGGTTCTGAGATTACTTTGCTGCTGAGCTTGGTTTGCTTCGATAAGTACTTTCATTTCATCTGCTTCTGCTTCTTTCAATGCAAGTTCAACTTCGAGCTTACATCTCCAGTCGGATAATTCAGAAACCTTAATCTTTAAATCCTCAATCTGTTGTTCTTTTTCAAAGACATCAGCAGCATGAGATTCCTGCAGTTTTTCAAGTTGGTGTTGATGTTCTTTTTTTAACTTCTCTAAACAATCATTGTGTTTGGCTATTAATTCTTCAAATTCTTGCATATGTCTGACATGTAGATTAGATTCTAATTCCTTTAGATGATCTTGCTCCATAGTTTGACATTCTGCTTTCAGAAGTTGCAATTTTTCCTCATTTTCAACATTAAGTTTTTTCAAATTTTCTAATACTCTTTCACGTGACTCTGTCAGTTCTTTAATTTCATGATACAGCTTCTTCATTTGGCATTCCACTTCAATCAATTTCTGTTCTTTTTCATTTTGTAAGAACACAACTGCTTCCTTTTCATTCTTTACTATTTCAAATTCATTATCTTTGTCATGTAAAATTTCTTCAAGTTCTTTTAAGTCACAATGTAATTTAGCAATCTTTTTTTTGTTTTCTTCACTATCTTCAACTAAAATATTTATTTTACTTTCATATTCAGTTTTTAGAGACTGTAGTTCTTTTTGATGCTTCTCCTTTAAAGATTTTTCAAGAGAAAGTTTGACTTTCTCTATAATATTCCTTATTTCTATTGAAGTACATTTTAAAGAGGAGGAAAAGTTACATTGTTCTTTTTTTACAAATGTTCTAAAGTGGTAAAGGTCTTCTTTGATATTCATTAAATTTAACTGAGATTCTTGGGCAACATCTCTGCATTTGTCCATGTAAACATTTAGAGCAGGGTTTTCTAAAACTGCATCTTTTACACATATATTTGTGTCTTGCATCCTCCTACTATCTATTGCATTGATAACTGAGGAATAGAGGGATTCTACCATCATTTCTGGACTTTGAGGGTCACTTATCACATTTGGAGATGATGGGTTTTCTTCTATTATAAACTCATTCACTGCAGACATAAAATCGGATTCTGGACTTTCAGCCAATGAGTCCAAATCTAAAGATTCTTCTTTAAGAGCTTGCTCTATGTTTGGGTGGCCAATTGTTTCAAAATCAAATGTGTGAGCATCAATACTGTCTGGAGACAATTCTTCTAAAGGAGCTGGAGGACACACAGAAGGGCAAAGAGGACCCTGAAGACTGAGAGGTGATGGAGTTTTAGGAGAGGTAGCAATTGTTGTTCCTGTTGTATTTTCCATTCTTGGTGTAGTGATAGATTGTGGCGAGGCTTGACTGTTGGAAGCCTATAAGAATAAAAAGCAAGTAAGAGTTAAAATAATATTCTTTCCTAACAATTCCCAATACAGGCCCCAACTCAAATACACTCCCACACATGCCATAGGGTTTATGAAGCTTTTTGTATCTTTTAGAGAAATGGTCATGCCTAAAAGCTCATAACAGTTTAAAAGCAGCTACTGAATGCAGCAGGAGCTTTTGTGAGAAAGAGGAAATCTAAGTGTATGCCAGAAAATTCTTATTTGGCAACACATCATAAGTCAGAATAGTCAGACAGGTTGAGTTAAACTAATAGAAAATTATAAAAAAAAGTGCACATTATATTTAAAGGTTTTTTTAAAGCAAGGTATAATAGCTATATTGCATCAGATTACAATTTTATTAAGTGAAAGCATATAAATTATCAGTGAAATCTAGCCATGAATATAAACTTGCATAAGCACAAACTACTGTAAATGTTACTGTATCAACCATGTTTAGTAGAAGAGCCCAAATAAACAAATAAGAGATAATGAGGACCCAGATTGTTGGGGGCAATACGCTGACTCTGTAAACCGCTTAGAGAGGGCTGTAAAAGCACTGTGAAGCAGTACATAAGTCTAAGTACTATTGCTATTGCTAATTATTTGGACTGATTATATAATAAGTTGGCAGCATAGAAAGAAAAAATAAGTTCAGACACAGTATTTCAGGAAAGAGTTTTCTTCTTAAAAATAGAAACAGAAGTACAAGAATCCCTGAAAGAGTTTAATACTGCTAAGGCAAACTTTTCCAAGACATCTTATTATTCTGAAAACTTTACATTTTATGTTAATGTAGGTACACTTGAATCTACTAGTATACAAACACATCACTTTAAGTAATGTAATAAAATTGTTCTGGAAACTGTTCTTCTAACATTTTTAAACTGGGATGCCAATATGACATCCAGATCTTATTAAATTCCAATGCACATCAAGTCTAGCATGCAAACAATGATGGGAAGTGCAGTCTACAACATCTGGAAGGCTGTAATTGAATAATTAAAGTACTACAAATTACAAATGGAATTGTGCTTTTCTCTAAAAACAACCGCTTGGCTACAATTCAATAAATGACCTGTGGATGTATCTGAATCCCCATTATTTAAGACTGTATGTATCCCACATTTTGGTATCCTAACACAGTACTTATTCTGAAATGGCTGTATTCCCCAGAAGGGGTTGGTACAATATTTGAAGGTGTTGGACACTTATAGCTCCTTTGTAAACACCATGTAGAAACTGTGGTGAGGATTTCCCCTATCTCTATTTGGTGTACTAATTAGGGCCCTACTAACCAGCAACAGTAACTCACATCTTAATCAACAATCAGTTGGACTGAGGCTAGCTTTTCATAAGCGGGATAAAAAAGTTATTTTATTCCATTATGCTTTTGGCCTAAGATGAAGGATGGTGGTTTACCAGGATTGTTTTAATAATAATTTAGTTTGTTCTAACTCTATTTTCTTCTATTGGAACAAATAGAACTCGGAATCCCATGAATGAGAGGCCCGTTAGAGTAGCCACATGATCCCAGAAAAAGATTTAAGGATTTACCACGAGGTATTACTTGAGTAATCTAGAGCATTTTGAACACCTTTTTTCCCTTCTGAATTCTGAATAGAAGAAATATTAATTATCAGTACTGTTTTTAAAAGGGTCTTTCAAAATTTGTATTTTTATTATGTGGAGTGGTAGTGTGCAAGTGAGTGCCAGTCATATTATTATATCCTTCCATTGGTTAATTCTCCACCACATTACATTTTCCAGTATACAACGGACACTGTTCAGGAGAGACCAACATTCCCAAAAGGACTTTTTATACTACGGGAAACAGATGTAAAGAAGAAGTCTAGATGCTAGTTTTTTCTTATACATGTAGCTACTCTTTGATTTACAACCACAACCGGGACCGGAATTTCCATCATAAATTAGTGTGATTGCAAAGCAATCACCACGTGACCAAGCCCAATATTATGCTCATTTTTACTGTGGTCATTATACAAATTACTATTAAATGACTGTGGCTTCCCCACTTGATGTTGCTTGTCAGAAACTGGCTGGAAAGGCTGCAAATTGCAATCACGACTGCAGGAAGCTGCAACCAGTGCTAAATGTGAGCCTGTTGTCAAGTGCCTGAATTGTGACCATGTGACTGCAAGGGTGGTGCGATGATCACAACTTCAAGGACAGGCCATAAATCACTTTTTCCGAGGAAGCTGTAACTTTTCACCATTGTTAAATCAGCGGTTTTAAGCCAAGGACTATCTGTATCCCCATGGCTCTATGAAATGAACATAGGACATCTATAGGAGGACATTCCCCAGCCATCAAGAATGGTGCTGAGCTTACATGGACTCCTGAACCTGATTTTCCACATCTTCTCTTTTCAGGACTTGCTGGACAGTCAACAATTCAGAAGCCAGTGGCTGTGACTTCTAATCCCGTCATAGGCATGGAAGTGGGCTGAGTGATTTTGAGCCAGTTGCTTTTTCTCAGCCCAACTCACCACACATAGTTGTTTTGGAGGAAATAATAGGAGGAAGGAGTATTAGGTATATTTACTACTTTGAGTTATTTATAAAAACAATAAAGGGAGCAGGGAATTAAAAATAGAGGAGGGAGTATCCTTTGAGCAGATTATCCTTTGAACAATGCATTGGATTTAATCCAATCTTTAATGATTTTATTGTAGAATTAAATACTGCAAAGGTCTAATGTTTTGCTCTTCCACAAAATTGCATATATATAACTCAGTTCTACCTTTTGTTCATTCAGCAAATCCGTAATGGTCTGGGACATTTCATCCAAACTCTGTGCTGCTTTGACAAGGTTATGTAAAGCAACTACATGCTGGTGGAGAGGTTCAAAATCACAAAGTATGGGAACCCTTAAAAATACAACAGAATTTAAATTGATTATACTTATCAAATCATAAATTATATTACAATCACATTGGAGAACAATTAATTGCAAGGCTTCTGCCTTATTTATTACAATTTAAGGATAACATTTCCTATTTGACTCTTACCATTCATTCTGATGCCACTGTTAAATCCTGAATTCCAAGCTTAGCTAAACCAGGCCATGTAAGAGATTGTATGATAAAATGATGGAGAACCTCAGCAAACAAACTATTCTATTTCACTATTTATACTTTGAAAATACTTTTTGGGAAGTTTAATCAGGAAAGAATCTGAATTTAGTCCAAAAGGAGTAGTATTCTTTAAATGTTAATTTAAAAATACTTCTAATATACTTATGTATTTAATTAAATTTACTGTGGCTGTCCACTTCAAAAGACTCTGGGTGAAATATTTAGCCCACATGTATAGTTGTAGGCAGGGGTGGGTTCCTAATTTTTTACTACCACTCTGTGGGCGTGGCTTATTTTGTGGGTGTGGCTTGCCAGCCATGTGACCGGGTGGAGGTGGGCCTTGGGAGCTTGGCAGCGGCCGGAGAAGCGGGGGGCATTGCCCACCCGCAACGCAGCCCCCACAGCGGGAGAAGCAAGACCGCAGCAGCAGTTCTTCTAGGAGGCTCCATCCGGCCTGAATGCTTCTCCCCATTCGATGATCCTAGGCTCCTGCCACCCGTTCCCCCTCCCCTCAGCAGCTCAAGAAGCCTCAAACGTGCAAAAATGCCTAGGATCATCACCACGTGTTCATGGCTTCTCGGACTGCTGAAGAGAGGTGAATGGAGATAGCTCCTGCCACCCATTCTTTCAGTGTCTCACATGCTCCCTCAGCCATCCTCCCCTGCTTGGACTCACTGTGGGGTAGGAAGGCAGCGCATGCGCAGTGCAGGAAGCTCAGCTTCTGGGCATGTGCAGAAGAAATGTTTTTTTTTTTAAAAAGTGTTTTTTTTTTAAAAATAATTTTTTTAAAAAAAAATGGCAGCACCCAGGCACCGGCAACCGACCGCACCGGTACTGTGACGTCACCAGCGGGCCGCTACCGGTGCTATAGAGTGGACCGCACTGGTAGGAACCCACCACTGGTTGTAGGATATAAATCTATGTAAATAACAGAAGAACACAGGAATGTTTCTCTCTTGTTTATTGCCCAGAATTTCTGACATGGATTTTTTTCTCTTTTGAAATTAGTCCCAACTCACAAATCTGTTATACAGACATTTTAACCTGATTATAAATATGCTATATAAATAGTATTTTAACATTTACAGAGACTGCTGAAATCGGTAGCTTTTTTGTTAGCTGCATATTCATGAACCAGAAAGGGAGGGGCGGAAAGAATTTTTCCTATAATTATCTGCAATTGTATTTCTTAATGGCTATCTATTGTCAGAAGCTTTTTATTTCAGGTAATGAAAATAATACCTTACCTGAGTAATGGTTGCACTTCTGAAGGACAAAAGGATTGAAGAAACTGCAAATCAGATAATGAAATATCAGGAAGTTCACCATCAAATCTGCGAGGTTTTCGAGTCTGTAAATAAAAAAGAAATGTATACATGATTAAAATAGGCAAACATTCAGATACATAAAATCTATAAACAGCTGCTTAATAGCTGCATTTATATGTTGTTCTAACTGAGAGTTTTAATATGAAAAGATTTTTTTAAAAGTAGATTTTATCAATAATTCCATTCTGGTAGTCATGAATGGGTAACTTTCCATCTGGAAACAAGTCTCTCCTCAATACTCCAATCTGCTCTGGAGGATTGCAGGAACTACCAGAGCTAATTTGAGGCATTCATGAAGCTTGGGAGGGAGGGAGGGATATATATATATATATATATATCCTGCTGAACAAACAAGTCTTTTATTTGTGATAAAACAGATTATAAATGGCATTCACAGATCATATTAATGGAGAAATATTATACAAAATATTTTGGAAAATGAATATTAATGCAGAGATTATATACTGTATTTTTCGGAGTAAAGACGCACCGGAGTATAAGACGCACCTTAGTTTTTGGGGAGGAAAATAGGGGGGGGGGGGGAATCTGCCTACCAGGTATTCATCTGGCTAACGTCCTTAGTCTGGTCAGCTTCAGCACATTATTTTATCCCCTGGTTAGGACTTAAAAAAACCTTCTTCGGAGAGAATAACAATGAAAGAGCCTGCAAGCCGGTAAGAGCTGGGAAGATTGTTAGCACCTGTTAGAGCTAGAAAAAAACTTATTCGGAGCAAGTAGAGCAATGAAAAAAACCCTGCAAAGACTTAGGGCTGGAAAAACATTCTTCGGAGAGAGTAACAATGAAAAAGCCTGCAAGGTAAGAGCTGGGAAGATCGTTAGCACCTAGTTAGGGCTGGAAAAAAGCTCCGAAAAAGCTACATTCAGAGTATAAGATGCACCCAAATTTTCAGCCATTTTTAGGGAGGAAAAAGGTGCGTCTTATAGTCCAAAAATACGGTAATTGCTTACATTTTAATTATATTAAATGTTATTCAAAATGTAGAAAGCACTGTCAGATATGTCACTATTAAACTTGTTAAAATTGATTATATAATTGATGCACAGTTCTTTACTGCTGAACACAGTACAATTCAAAATAGACCACATCAAAGGAAAATAAATCTGACTTTATACTGTATACTCTTAAGATCTGAATTACTGGAATTATATAGGAAATATATTTAAATTACTGTAGATAGCTCAGTGAAAATAAATAATACAGCTCTAAATTCTGTAAGAGTACCCAAGCAGCTATAATCCCAAACATATGAATAACAGCAAGTTGTTTACCTCTTGTAATAAATATATTATCTAAATATATAGTACCATCTTGCAAAAATGTAAAGCTACAAAAAGCCCCACATAGTTCTAACATAAATGAAATTAATTCAGAAATCTGATCAGTCCCAACAGGGAGATCTAAAAGTGTTCCTGTTTACCATCTGCCAGCAAGAGGAAAGGGTGAGAGGAACAATTCTTATTCCTATCCCATTTCTGTGGTATTTGTTTAAGCTCAGTTATTTAAGTTATTAGTTCTGCCTCTCATCATTTGAAGAGTCATCGACATGTAAATGCTAATCATATATTTTTAAAAAATAAGAATCAAGTCTTATATATTCTCTATTCAGTTTTCACAGTATAATATTTCCTTACTTACTGCAGAAAATTAGTCCAAACTACAATAAATATGAATTAGCTGTTCATAGTTATTTAAAGCCATATACAAATGAACGTAACATCAATTAATATTTTAAAATATTTTACAGCAATCTATATTATTAATACAAGAAATGCAACAAATAAATTATTGCATAAAAATTTATTTATTTATTTATTTATTTAGTTATTCTTATATGCCGCCCAACTCCCGAAGGACTCAGGGCGGCGTACAACAGGGAAAAATACAAGAATAATCAAAATACACATAATTAAAAAAAACGAGTACAAATTTTTAAAAACAGTATTAAAACAACAACATCCATTCAACATCATATATACTTGGGGGGTGATCTCAGGTGGATTTAGCTGTCCCCCCTACCTGCAGGAAAAGCCATGTTTTAACGGCTTTTCGGAAGGCCAGCAGAGTGGGGATGGTCAGGGTCTCTGGGGGTAGTTGGTTCCAGAGCACGGGGCCAGTCACAGAGAAGGCTCTCCCCCTAGGGCCCGCCAGCCGGCATTGCCGACGGGACCTGGAGGAGGCCAACTCTGTGGGCCCTAACCGGTCGGAGGGAAGTATGAGGCAGAATGCGGTCCCGAAGATATCCTGGTCCTAAGCCATGAAGGGCTTTAAAGATGGTGATCAACACCTTGAATTTGGACCCGGAGACCGATGGGCAACCAATGCAGCTGGCGGAGTATTGGTGTCACGTGGGTGTACCTTGGCACACCCACCACAGCACGCGCAGCCGCATTTTGCACCAGCTGAAGTCTCCGGATACTCTTCAAGGGTAGCCCCATGTAGAGCGCATTGCAGTAGTCCAAACGCGAGGTGACAAGGGCATGAGTGACCGTGAGTAGAGCCTCCTTCTCCAAGTATGGCCGCAATTGGTGCACTAGGCGGACCTGTGCAAAGGCCCCCCTAGCCACAGCAGAAAGATGGTGGTCCAATTTTAGCTGTGGATCTAGGAGGACCCCCAAGTTGCGGACCTGGTCTGAGGGAGTCAGTTTCGCACCCTCAAAGACCAAGGAGGGGTAGTTGTCATGGTCCTTAGGAGGCAATATCCACAGCCACTCAGTCTTGTCGGGATTGAGTCTGAGTCTGTTCCTCGCCATCCAGATCTTAACGTCGTCCAGGCAACGGCACATTACATCAACTGCCTCCCTGAAGTCAGACGGGGTGGTGATGTACAGCTGGGTGTCGTCAGCGTACTGATGGAAACACACCCCATGTCTGCGAATGATCTCACCCAACGGTTTCATGTAGATATTAAACAGGATGGGCGAGAGAACCGACCCCTGAGGCACCCCACATGATAGGGGCCTAGGGGACGATCTCTGCCCTCCTGCCAACACCGACTGCATCCGATCGGCGAGATAAGAGGAGAACCACCGTAAAACGGTGCCTCCCACTCCCAACTCGCCGAGCCGATGCAGAAGGATACCATGGTCGATGGTATCGAAAGCCGCTGAGAGGTCAAGTAGCACCAGGATGGAGGAGTTTCCTCCATCCCGGGCCCGCCAGAGATCATCCATCAGGGCGACCAAGGCAGTTTCTGTACTGTAGCCGCGCCTGAAGCCTGACTGGTAAGGATCTAGATGGTCTGTTTCATCCAGGAGCTGCAGAAGCTGAGTCACCACCACCTTCTCCACAACTTTCCCTAAGAAAGGTAAGTTGGAGACTGGACGATAGTTTTTCAAATCAGCTGGATCCAGGGAAGGCTTCTTCAGGAGGGGTCGCACCACCGCAGCTTTTAATGACTGCGGTACGGATCCCTCCCTCAAAGAAGCGGTGATCACCGCCTGGACCCAGCCGCGTGCCACCGACCTGCTGGCCGAGACCAGCCAGGAGGGGCATGGGTCCAATAAACAGGTGGAGGTACCCATAGCTCCCATAGCCCTGTCCACATCCTCGGGAGAAACAGGCCCAAACTCTTCCCATAATGATGGACTAGGACTTGCCCCCGTCAACTCTATGGACTCTGCCCTGCCAGAGTCCAAGTTTGACCGAATCTGAGCGACTTTATCCGACAGAAACTCAGCAAATTCCTCAGCTCTGCCTTGTAAGTGTTCCTCGCTTCCCCCTTTTCCAAGGAGGGAGCGAGTCACCCTAAACAAGGCGGCTGGACGAGAATCTGCGGACGCAATAAGAGCGGAAAGATAGGATCGTCTTGCCGCCCTTATCGCCACTAAATAAGATCTGATGTAAATTCTTAATAGTGTTCGGTCAGATTCGGCCCTCTTGGTCCTCCAGCGGCGCTCCAGACGTCTCTTTTGGCGTTTCATCTCCCGGAGCTCCTCGGTAAACCAGGGAGCTTTCCGGGATCCACTGCCACGGAGAGGTCGCTTAGGCGCAATTCGGTCTAGAGCCCCTGATGCTGCGGTGTTCCAAGCAGCCACCAGGGAGTCAGCCGAATTGTGTACCAGGGTTTCAGGTATTTCCCCAAGTTCCCTCTGGAATCCATCCGGCTCCATTAGGTGCCTGGGGCGGAACCACCTAGTCGGTCCCGCCTCCCTGCGGGGGAGGAATGGGGTTGTGAAATCCAGCCTCAGTAGGAAATGATCTGACCATGACAGTGGGGTGATGACTATATCCCTTATCTTCAGATCATCTCTCCACTGCCCCGAAAGAAACACTAGGTCAAGCGTGTGACCACCCTCATGAGTCGGACCCTGAATTACTTGGGTCAGGTCCATGGTTGTCATGGAATCCATGAACTCCTGAGCTATCCCAGAGGTTTCGCCAGCAGATGGCAAGTTGAAGTCCCCCAGCACCATAAGCCTAGGGAACTCAACCGCCAAGCCGGCTACTGCCTCGAGCAGCTCAGGCAGGGCCTTACTTACGCAGCTGGGAGGCAGGTACGTTAAGAAAAGGCCCACCTGAACCCCTAAGTCCAACTTCAGAAGGAGCGTCTCACACCCAACAATCTCCGGGGCAGGGATCCTACGAGGATGCAGATTTCCACACGTTATAATTGCCACTCCTCCCCCCCTTCCCTGGGGTCGAGAATGGTGCTGTACCGAGAAACCGGCTGGGCATATCTCGGAGAGGGCTACTCCCCCCTCCTGCCCTAGCCAGGTCTCGGTAACACATACCAGGTCTGCCCCCTCCTCTGTGATTAAATCACGTATCGGGGGGCTTTGTTGATAATTGACCTGGCGTTAAGCAGCAGCATCCTGAGCCCGGGGCCCTGAGAACCCTGGTTGCCAGGTATCCGGGTTGAGCAAGATGGAACCAGATCAGAGGGGCCGGAACAAGGGATCGCTTGTAAACAGCGAGGTCTTATTCCCCGAGAGCGGCCCTCCCCTCTGCTCCCGCCATATCTGCCTTTTCCCATTATGACCGAGATGTTCCGGCTCTCATCCCCACCAGAGACCCCCTCCCCCTCCCTGCTGGTCCTCCTCATTTCCTGCAGGTCATACATACCATTCTCACAGGCTGGGGTCACTGCGCCCCCGCCCCCCCGCTTCTGTTTCTACACTCAGCGAGGGGGGTCGGGATCGCAGCCCCTGGCTTTTCCATTTCTTTTTCAGACACACATTCATTAACAATAAGACACTCATCTCACTCATCTCACTCGTCCCCATACTCAATCACACCCATACCACGTCTCAGAGGAGGAGAATAAGTTAAAAAGTTTTAAAAATGAAGGCAAGTTCGTCCAGGTAAGGGTGTGCTGGGGAGGCAGGTTCCCTGGTTCAGCTTAGCCTCCCTATTGTTCTATAATCCCAGGATGACGGAGAACCTCCCTTACTCCGATGACATTGGGAGTTTATAGTCCTTCCCCCCTCGGTATGCGATCGATTTCTGTCCGAGGGGGGATTTAGCATCTTCTCCCTGTGTGCAGTGGTCTTTAAAATGAGCAGGGACATCCGTGGGAACAGGGGTAAAATTGAGCACAGTGTCCAGGAAGATGTAATCTCCATAGATGTAAAAAGTCTCTGGATATAAGCTGGGAACAGCAAGGGGGGGGGGGGGTTGAAGCACTCAAAGGCAATTTTGGCGCTGGCTGTCCTCAATCAGCACCAGTCCCAGAATTCTTTCACAGGCTCACAGAGCAGATGGTAATAAAGGGCTTCTCGTGATCTTTTCTGTTTCTTCGGGCTTCTCAGAATGACACTAGTGCCCGGAAACGTGTCTCCCCTCTCCTAATAATGGCGGCGGGAGTCTCAGGACTAGAAATTTCTAAACTGCCAAACAGTGCTCTCGCTCCTGACCAGGGGGGCCAGTTCACCAAGTTTCACCTAACACCCCCCCACAGAGCACAAATCTCCCCCGCAGCCACCAAAATCCTCCAGCTGCAATGCCGGACCAAGCAGCACATACGCAGCAAGCAGAAAGTTTAAAGGGCAAGGCACGGTGAAGCTCTCAGCAACCGAAACAGGCACACTATCCAAGTTCCCCGTCCCTCCTTCCAAAGCTGTAAATCAGCCCCTCAGTTTGTCAGTCTTCGTTCGAATTAATCCTCCAAACCTGCAGTCAAGGCTAGCAAACTAGCCCTCACGGCATCAATGTCGCTCCTAAAATGGGCAATGGTCTTCCCCAAGCGCTGATCGAAACGGGAGGAGAGGCAGTAACAGCGGGTGAGTAAATTGATCCTGTAACACCCGCCTGGTGCCTCACAAGTTCTTATCTCTCTCCGAGGACAAAAATCCACAAGGAGGGGTCTCCCTTCGGCAAAAAAGCCTGAGGAAAGTTCAAAGTTTTCGGGGAGTGAGATCTTTCTCCACCATCTTGCCGTGGCTCCTCCTCCTTCAGTGGAGCCTATATATTTCTTACTTACAAGTTTGCCAATACTATATATATCTATAGGCTTCTTCCCAGGAGGCTATTTATTTAAAACTCTTAGAAAAGAACTAGATTTCTTCATTTTAAAAAAAGATAAAATACTCACACAAAAGGATGGTGGCCAGGCATCAAGTCCCCTGAACAAACGATTTCTTAAGAAAGATTTCCCTGTTGAAAGAAATAAAGGTTGCTCTTTTTATTCACGGGTAAGAAAATCTGTTAATATGAAAGAATACTATCTATTCTTTCAGATTATCTATTTCTAAGGAAAGTAAGTTTTCACTTTGATCAAATTTCAAGACTAAAATTAAACAACTTTTCAAGAAAATGAAGGCCTCAAAAGGAAGCAGAAATATCAAAATATTTTCAACGCAAAAGTATATGAATATTTGTATAATAAAGCTGGCAGAAGAGATATTTTATTAACAGTACAAAGGAAATATCCTTCGTTTAAGTATTAAAGCATTAATTAAAGTATTAAACCTTTGGTGTAGTTGTTTGTCAAAGCTTTGTCAGAATGACCGGGCAGGTGGGATTGCAAGGTAAATGAAGTGGCTGGGCACAGACCCATACAGACAACTAGGAAAGCCATCTAATCAGCTACCCTAAGACTTGTGGAGAACATGGCTGCTTTAATACTTTAAGAGATGTTTTCCTTATGCCTCACCACTTTGTGAAGTGCTCCCTTCTAATGCTTTACAAAGCACTAATATTTCTCTATTTAACCAAGAGATCTCCTTCCTTGTTTTGTTTTTTTAAATCATTTTGATTAGAGATATTTTGCCTGGGCCTAGAACTGAAACACACATTTTCGGCAGAAGTGTTTTAGGATGGGAAGAGAAGGGAAAAAGTTAGGGTGATATTGGCTAAGGGGAAATAGGTAAAGGAAAGCATAAAGAGATTAGAAATGGCAAGCAGGGCAGGTGGATATGCTACACTTGAATTCAAGGATAGTGGCATTAGATTGCTAAGGGGAGAAAGGAAAGCACCAGGAAGACGGGGGTGATGAGCAGGCCACTGACCTTCCATTCAAATGTAATAAATACAGCCAGACTTCCTACCCATCCTCCTACTTGTTATATGATACTTAAAGGGTAGTGATAGTTAAGGGTAGAGAGAGGGGGAAAAAGGCACTGGGAAAATTTGTGAGATCAGTACACAGGCCATGTAGCGGAGAGATGAGGCACACCAGCCTTGCTCCAGAGGTCCCCAACCCCCCATCCATGGACCAGCACCAGTCCGTGGCATGCCAGAAACTGGGCTGCGCAAATAAGCAAAGCCCCATCCACGGGATGCAGGCAGCGCATGAAACCACGTCCTTTCCAGTCCACGGAAAAACTTCTCTTCACAGAACCAGTCCCTGGTGCCTAAAAGTTTGGGGGCCATTGCCCTAATCGCCCTGTGAGACTCCTCTGGAATTTGTCTTGGCCAAAACCTGGAACAATCAAAAATGTTCCTGGTTTCAATTTGGGCAAATTTCTAATTCACAATATGTTTGTTTCAGGATTCAAACAAAACATATCTTTAATTTATCACACCCCTCTCATGAGTATTACATTCTTCTATTTCAAAATATCAAGGTATCTGAAGAAAGAAAAAAGTAAAGCATTTAACAAATGCCTGATTAGTTAAAAAGCTAAGTTCTAGTCTTAGGTTTAATCACAATTCTAGTTATATACCTGATTTGCTACACACCACCATAATTTTCACTACAGCACTAAAATAATGTGCAGGAGAAATGAAACAAACTGTGCAAGCTAAGTCACAGAATTATAAAATAAAGCAGATTTTCTTTCTCCCACCAGTTCTTTCTTATTGTTTAGGTTCAGATATAGACCAGGCAATCCTATCATCTCTTCTTCAATGTTTTGGAAAATGAAATAAGACCACAGAAGAAATGGGAGTTGAGGTCTGCCATCATTATTATATTGTTCCTCCCTAAAAAGTTCTCAAGTTCTCAAGATCTGCCTGATATGTACTGTATATCCTTATAATATCAATGGGTTGTTTTTTTTAACCTCACTGACCAAATCTTCATGCTCATATTTCTGGCTTTCTAGATGTGGGGCTTTTTTTTAAATTAAAAAAAAATACCCTTCTTCCCCCCTTTTATCTAGCCTATTTCTTTTTGAATAGGTTATATCCCTCAATCCTTCTATTCCAGTCATCAGTTTTCCCCCCACAAGGTTTTACAATGCCTACTAAATCATACTTGCCCTCCTGCATTAAAACTTGTGGTTGTCTTTGTCTGTCCCCACATTCTGTGCATTTTTATGACACCTTGGACACAACATAGGTCAAATAATTTAGCCTATTCTTCATTGATATTTGTATTCTCATTATTATTAAGGTGCTTCTATATTCTGTGTTATCAGTACAGTTCCATTCCCAGTGCCCAATGTTGCAATTTCAATCTTTTCTGAACTCTCTTCTAATGGATTAGGGCCAGAATTGCAGAACAAAATTTTCCCAGCACATCTCAGGTACAACTCATCATCCATCACCACAAAAATATATCCTACGATTGAAGAATATACTTCATTCTCACTAGCACCATGTCTATAGCCATCTCTTGTTCACTTTCAGTATTTTCTCTCTTAATGGATCACACACCTCTTTAATAGGAGAAAAATAAAGACAATAACAGATCTTTTGAATATGTATTTTTTCTGGTCTGAATATTATGCTGAATCAATGAAGCTCTGCTTTTTAACAGCAGTGTTCCTGAAGAGTAAAGATTATTCTATGTTTGATGTGAAGTCTAGCATTTTTATTGAATCAGTGTTGTGTCATGACTCACCCAAACTAAATTTGCATTCATAAATCACAATTATTCATATGCCTGGCCTCAGTCATGCAATCACATTATTGACAAAAGGTGTGGGAGTGTTTGCATGTGAGAGAAAAAAAGTAAAGAGCAGCCATTTCTCCTTCTCATCTTACTATCCTGTGCTATATTGTCCTGGGCACTTTTCTTCTGGTTTACCTCTTATATCAGGACTGTGCTAGAAGGGGCGTTGGTCTTACCTGATATGCCTCTTCTCATAGGGTGGATCCAGCATTCGGGATGTGTTGTCCTCGTCCACTCAGAATGAGAACCGAGTCTGTCTTTTTTTGCCAGGATCTGCCCTGCTAAGACCCAGCTTTGAAGAATCCGAAGACTAGATTCGACATGGCAAAACTAAGGTAATGTCCAGTAATTGTAGGCTCCCATCCGGTCAACAAGTGCTAATCGTCCAAATCCTCAGTCCAAAGGAAAGTTCACACTAGAAGTCATCCAAACCAGACTGTCCATGGGCGGGACTGAATGTTGGCTCCACCCTATGAGAAGAGGCAAGACCAACACCCCTTCTCCATTGTGGGTGGAGCCAGCATTCAGGATGGGACATACCAAAGCCATAGGTCCCCCTCGGGTGGGAACAGTCTGATACTGTCTAGGAGACCTCCTCGACCACTCTCTGCAACACCCTTAAGCCGAAGGCAGCATCCCCGTTGCAAAAATTTCAGGACCTTTGGCAGTGGGACTCTCAATGGTGAAAGGCCCTCCGATGCGCACCAGGAACAAAAGGATTTCCATGTCGCGGAGTAAATCCTCTCAGTGGATGGCCGGCGGGACGATTGGATAGTGAGGATCACGTCTGGGTCATAATCCTGTCGCCTTAGGGCACGCCACTCAACCGCTAGGCAGTCAGTTGGTACCACCGAGGATTCAGATGTACCAACGACCCCTGGCTGAGCAACGTCTGGGACGGAGGCAATCTCCATGGTAGGGCCACCGACAACGCCTTGAGGTCCACAAATCAGGCCCGTCTCGGCCAAAAAGGGGCCAGCAGGATAACCTCCACATGCTCCAACAACAACTTCTGGACGACCTACGGCAGAATAGGCAAGGGGGGGAAGCGTAAAGGAGGCCTGGTGGCCAATGGCTCCGGAGGGCGTTCACCCCCTCAGCTCGCTGGGACTGAAACCAAGAGAAAAACCTCGGGAGGTGGGTGTTCTCCGGGGTTGCGAACAGATCGACCTGTGGGAGGCCAAACCGACTTGTGATGTCACGAAAGACGGACGGATGCAGGCTCCACTCTGCATGGTCCAACGTGGACTGACTGAGCTAGTCCGCCTGGGTGTTGGAAACCCCAGAGATATGGTCTGCCGACAGCGATAGCAGGTGTCGCTCCGCCCACAGTCCCAATCTCATCGCCTTTCATTAGCATCCTGGAGCGAGTACCCCCTTACCAGTTGACATGAGCCTTGGTCGTAATGTTGTCTGTTAACACCAGGACATGGGTGCCGGACACTTGGTGTTGGAAATTACAGAGAGCCACTCGAAGTTCCAGCCAATTGATCGAGCATTTGGCCTCCGCCTCCGACCCTGTGCAATCTGACCCAGGGAGTGGGCCCCCCAACCGGAGAGACTGGCGTCCGTGGTGATGACTGTCCTGTGAGGTTCCCTGAAGAGGCAGCCCTTGGAAATAGCTGGTGATCGCCACCAGGTTAGAGAGCGAAGTACTGCCGGAGGAACCAGGACCATGTGTAGCGAAGTGCTGCGGCCCGCCTTCTGGAATGGTAAAAGGAACCATTGAAGTTCCCTAGAGTGAAGTCGCTCCCAAGTTGTTATAGAGATACATGAGATCATTTTCCCCAGGAGAGTGGACAAGAGCGCCAGGGGGACCCTGCGTTCCTGTTGGATTTGAGACGCAAGTCCCTTAATACTATCCTGCCTCTCCTGGGAAAGGGAGACCTTGCACTCTATGGAATTAATGGTTCCCAAATGGAGAATAGAAGTGGAAGGGGAAAGGTGGCTCTTGTCCAAATTGATGCAGAACCCGTGCTGTCTCAGAGTGAGAATGGTTACCTGGAGATGATGCAGCGTGAGGTTTTTAGATGGCACATGCACCAAGATATCATCCAGGTAACACTGGACACGCATGGGCAAGGACCTGAGGTGAGCTGCTAGAGCTGCCAGAATCTTGGTGAATACCCTAGGGGCAGATGACAGCCCAAAGGGTAGAGCCATATACTGGAAATGCCTACCTGCATAGCAGAACCGAAGATATTTTCGATGATGATGGTTAATCGGAATGTGCAGGTAGGCTTCAGTAAGGTCTACAGAGGCCATGAAGTCGCCCCGGCGGATGCAGGCCAGGATAGACAGGAGGGAATGCATCTTGAACTTTTGATACTTAAGGTATGAGTTCAGACGCTTTAAGTCTAGAATCGCCCTCCATCCCCATAGGTTTTGGAGACCACAAAAAGGATAGAATAGAACCCCTGTCCTTGTTGTTCCAGGGGAACCTGCTGGATGTACAGCAGGTGTTGTATTGCCTCATCCATGAGAGCCCTTTTTGAGGGCACTCTGGACACCGGGCAATGGACAAAAAACCTCGGGGGAAGGGAGAAAAACTCTAGAGAGAGACCGAAATGGATTGTCTCCCGTACCCAGAGGTACTGGGTGGTCTCTTCCCAAATGAGAAAAATCGGGCAAGACGACCCCCTATGGGAGCGTTGTGCCACTCAACATTTGGTCTGCCTGAAGTGACGGCTTCCTGTACCACCCCAGAATTGGCACCTAAATTGTCTCCTCCTCCCAGATCTATCCTGAGGCTGAGGCTGCCTAGATCCATACCGACTTGGGGCCCTGGGGAAACTGGAGCCCTGGTCAGCTGGCCAAAAGGGCTGTCGGTAGTATGGGGCCTGATGAGGGTTTCCCTTCCTGGAAAGAGAGAGATGGACCGTCCTCCTGTAGCGCAACTCAACCAGAATCAGCTCTAGGGACTCCCCAAACAGATTCTGACTCTTTATTGGGCCTGAGGCCAGACGCTACTTATGGTGGGTATCCATGGGCCACTGGCAGAGCCAGTGCATGCGTCTGGCCACCACTGAGGCTGCCATTGCCTTAGAGGCAAAGCTGGAAGCATGCAGGGTAGCATCCGCCAGGAACTGAGTAGCCGCGAACACTTTATTCAAGTCCTGCTGGGCCCTCAGGTTCGAAGCAGGGATGTGGTCTTGTATCTGATGAAGCCAGATGAGTGATGTTCTGGCAAAGAAGGAGGACGTAGAAGAGGCTCTGACTGCCCAGGCGGCCGCCCGGTGAGCTTTCATCAGGGCCCGTTCTGTTCTTCTGTTCCTCCGGTTTCAGCAATTCTTCCGACTCGCCCAGCATGGTGGTAGGAGAAAACGGCCAAAACCAGAGCGCCGACCGATGGGACGGTGAGCAGGTCAGAAAGGTCCGAACCCACTTTGAAAAATTTCTGGTCCGTCGATGATAGAATGGGACCCAACGCCGGAGCCAACCACTGCCTCCGAACAGTGTCCAGGAACAGTTGAGGAGCAGGAATGAAGTCCATCTCTGGTGTCACCTCTGAAAACAGCGGGTCAGGTTGAGCCCCTTGGGACGTGGTCACCTCTGAAGAGGGAACATCAAGTCTTACTGTGGCTCGAGCCTTGAATAGGAGGGATTTAAAAAGGCCGGGTGGAAAGAGGTCAGAGGAGATAGGCTGATCTGGAGGCATTCCCTCATCTTCCGAAAGCTCAAAGGCTCCACTCTCTCCCTCCTCAAACCAATAATCTTGGCTGCCAGCATCGGAGATGTCAGACAAGCGATCCGGACTGCTTAATCGCATGCTAGGACCCGGAGGGACTGTGGGCCTTGGTGCCTTGGTTGCGTGGCCGGGATTCAGCGGAGCAGGTCCACTGAAGGACTGGGGGCTCACTGTTAGGCCCTGTTGCACCGCCGCTGCGATTAATAAGTGCAGGTTGGCAAGGTCAAAGACTGCAGAAGGCCCTGGGGCCTGGAGCTGCTCGGTGGCTGTCGGTCTGGAAGTGGGCTCGGCTAGGACCGGGGCCACCATCATGGAAGACTGGCAGGGAGCAGTGCCAAGCCCAGAAGGCCCCCTGAGGTCTGAGCTCGGTTTGGGTAACCCTGGAGCATCTAACACCAGGGGATCATCTGCTGTCCCCCCTGAAGATCGGGCATCAGGGTCCCAGAGGACCTGGTCCCTATCAGGGGCCACCGCTCCCCTGGCAGATTGATCAAAAATCTTCTACAGGGCCTTGTCCCTGCGCCGTTCCGCTTTTTCTGCCACCTTGGAGGTGGCGGAGTGAGCTCAATGAGGTTTGGACGGTCGCTGCCCCTTAGGGATGGGGTTGGTCATCGTCTGTAACCTGGCGGTTAGTCTTTTTAAGACGTTTACCGCCGGGCTTGTCGCTTGAAGGGGCCTTGTCTGCCATTTTGGGATAAGCGCACCAATTAGCCTCCAAAATGGCCGCTCTAACTGACAAGCTCAGTTTCTGGCGCCAACCGGGCGAACGAGCAGCCTAGCCCACCCGATCAAGCTCTGAGGGAAATGGCTACTAGAGATCAAGCGTCCTGCTGAGGAGCGAGTTGAAGCTGGGTCTTAGCAGGGTGGATCCTGGCCAAAAAAAAAAAGACAGACTTGGTCCTCATTCTGAGTGGACGAGGACAACCCATCCTGAATGCTGGCTCCACCCACGATGGAGAAAATCAAGAAGCTGGGATCATGAATAGTTTAGGTTTTTTTCTTGACCTCTTCTATGTCAATGGAGTCTTGCTCAATCTTTTCCAGCCTTCCATCTGTTCAAAGTTTACATAATGGTTCTGTCTGGCAGGATCCTGCTAATTCCCACCTTGCCAGCTTCAAACCTTATAAAAATCATCATATGTTATAATTATGCTGCACATAGTTGGGCATAATATAAAAATCAACACTAATTTATTCAAGATACACATTTCTTCTAATGTTATGATGTTGTTTGTGCCATTGTAGCTTGAGAGCAGAGAAATAATTACAATACTTACTAAATAATTTTCCAAAAGATTCCCTTTTGGCTTTTTCTGCATCATAAAGATGTTTACCATCTTTTACTAATGCACCAGCCCACTATAAAACAAAAATTTTTAATTAAACACAAATGTACAAACACATTTTCTCTATAAAGCAAAAGGTATTAGACACAAATTTATAAAATATTCTAGGTTTAAATTATCTACTCAAATTACTTACCTGTCTGTAGTGTTTCACAAACATTTTTCTTCTTACAACTTCAACAACTGCCAAACAGTACATCTGTGGGACATTACTGAGCTTTTCTACAATTTTCACTCTTTCTAGCAGCTCTGTTACAAGGCGAAGCAATGCTTGTAGTTTCTCTCCATCTTGGTCAGCATGAAGCATGACGAAGCAGCACCACCTTCAGAACAGGTGAAAATAGGCGAATTTGGACTGGTGATTAAAATAAAAATCCTATCCTAAGAAATAGCTATTTGTTAAATATATATCTTACCTTTTATCAAGGGGCTCATGAAGACAGTTTCAGTTTCAAAATCTATTTTTTTTTCACAACAAAAAATCTGTGAGGCAAATTGGACTCAGAAGTACTGACCAGCCTGTAGCCACTCAATTCTAATAATTGCCAACCAGATATTTGCTTATTTATGATTTGAAAGCTTTATAAACCTCTCAATCACAGAATGTTTCAGATAGGTTACATCAGTGACCCCCAACTTTTTGGGCATCAGGGACTGGTTCGCTGGAGAGAGGCTTTTCTGTAGACCGGAGGGTCTTGGTTTCTCATGATGCCTCCATCTGACAGATGGGGCTTCGCTTGTTTGCACATCCCTGTTTCTGGCATGCCACAGACCAGTGCTGGTCCACAAACCAGGATTAGAAACCTCTAGGTCATACAATTAAAATCAAAGCAAACAAACTAATCTAAGAATGTAACTGCATTCCATGGATAGCTATTAAAATCCATACCATTCAAATTTCTAATGTGAATGTGGATTCACCAACCACAATGCTTTGTGGTTCTGCTCTAGATAATTGTTTCATATCTTCATATAAAAATGAAAAAGGCCAACTGTTCAAATAAACTATTATACAGATAGTCTTCAACTTATGACTGCAACTGGGACCAGGTTTCCAGTCATAAATTGATATGATCGTGAGTCAAAGCATTTGTGTGACCAGACCCAATTTTATGCCATACTTTGCAGCAGTTGTTAACCAGACGCCACACTCATAAGTGCAAACCTATCCTTCTGAATGGAGATCTTTTGCTGGAAGCTGGCAAAAAAAATTGCAGTCATGTGACTGCAGGACTTTGTAAGCACTCAGAAAGGTGAACTAGTTGCCAAGCACCTAAAAAGCAATTAAAATGAGAGTGTGCCTGTAACAGACAGCCACTATTCACCAAGGAAAGATTCTGGCTTTCCAAAGTCTTTATTCATGTGGAGAGTCTCAATAGAAAAAGGTTTTTCACAGTAACTTTTATTTGCTAATGACCGAGGTCAACATGTCTGCTTCCTTTTCATATACTTTGTTTCTTCTGCTTATTCACTTATTTTTAATAGTACTTTCCCCTATTATCATATACACAGGAAATGCAAGATTTCCCCATTAATTTGAAGCTGGGAAAAAATGCAACTACATACATTCAGAGATACATTTTACTAGTGCTAGGAACCTATTGAAGACATTACAATAAAAGAAACAAAAGCCTATGCACTTAATTGCAAAGGAAGTTTGCAAACTTAGTGGATAGGACATGGCAAACTAAACAGGTGATTCCTGAATATAATAATTACACAGTTCTGGGCAATTCATTCAAAGAAAGAAAGAAAGATTTGGGATATAATTTCTAAACAGTAATTATAATAATAGTACACATACAATTTAAAAAAATACATGGGGTGAAATAAATTACTCCAATAGCTTCACTTACTTCAGTCGGACTTGTAAATTATTTGCAAGTTCTTGTTTGGCAGTAGTACATTTTTGTTTAATATCTAAAAGTTTCCTGTGGTTAGTTAACATGATCATCAGTTGATTTGCATGGCTCAAGCACAAGTCAGGCAGTACAGAAGGATCTTTCAAGTTCTCTGCTCTCTTCTGATTAGCCAAAAATCCCTTAATAAAATAAATTGATGTAAGAATAGAAACATTTTCTGTTCTCTGTGCCAAATACAAATTATGTTAATTCATTCCCAATAACTTCAGAAGACTTTTTTTTTTTTTTTTGCAAACCAGAATCACCTATGGACATCCATACTAATAGCTAAAATTATTTCAGAACACTACAGTAGCCCTCCTCTAAGATCTTGCAAAATGATAGATAATAGTTTATATCAACGGCCCCAATCTTTTGGGTGCCAGGGACCCATTCCATGGAGGCAGGTTTTTTCGGGACTGGGGGCATGGTTTCACACACTGCCTGGATCCCGCACATGCTGGATGGGGCTTTGCTCACTTGCACGGATTGGTTCCTGGAGGGCCATAGACTGATGCCACTACGTGGCATGGGGATTGGAGACCCCTGCTCTAGATAATTGTTTCATACTTTCATATAAAAATATTCTAAAGGACACCAAATGACTTTATTATCAATAAAAACAGCAGGTAATTTTGGTTTAACAAGGTTACATTGTGTTAGAAACTAAGTGAAAGAATCCTTATAATATATTGCCACCTACTGACCATAAGCTGTTATATACACATGTAATTATGCAATAAGAAACTACCTACATTTTCTTATTTTTGTTTTAATTATATCCAACCTCACTTAAATACAGAAATAATTGCACAGTCATTAACTGTATTTTGGTTAGTTTTCTCACCTTTATGAATAAATTACTGAATACTAAAAGTCTTTATTTCTACTTCAGTAATTTATTCACAGATTACTAATTCTACTACTGGTTTTAAATATTTAAAGTTTTTATTAACAGTTTTTTCATTAGTATTCTATTATTTGCATTTATGGTGCTATCATGAACTACTTTCTTAACTCATATTGATTTTACAAATATTTATACATTTTTGTTGGAACTTTTTAACTTTTAAACAGTTTTGTACAATTGTATTCAGTGATATTAACACAAAATATCAAACTATCTGATTACACCTGCGACCAACGTTTCAATCTTCATTTTCCTGTGGTTTTCAATTGGCATATTAGTAAATTAAATTAACACTGTGCATGCTCTGGTTTTTAAATGCATTTTATTAAGAACCAAATAAGTGCTCCAGTGGTTCTAGAGCAAGAGAAGGCCCAAATGTGCTGCTTGGGGAAGAACTTTTGAAAAGGACTCACACAATGCTTTTTGTAGTTAAGATGGACCCAGGAAAGCTACTCTTAAAAGCAAATAAATAAGGAAAACCTTTAAAACTTGGGATGTTTAGCTTTTGAGATCCCAGCCCCTGTATCAGATTGGAAGAAGACTGAAAGTCAATCTAACCTAGGAAAAAGGAAGATTATATAAACTGGTATATGTTAGGACTATGCAAGTATTTGAAATGGATGTTTCTCTGAAAGGTTCAGCATAATTAGTTTGAAGGCTTTTTCTGGTTATCCAAATTGTGTATACAGTATGTGCACAGGTAACTCCTCCAATAAGACAACTAAGTTAAATCTTCAAAATAGACATGCTGAGCCTAAGTTCACTGCCTTGAGTTATTTATAAAAATAATAAAGGCATGTGTGTGTGTGTTGGGGGGGATCTAAAAGAAAAAAGATGCAAAATTTCAAGGACAGGAACTGCCCTGTGCATTATGTATAGCAACTCTTTTTAATTGTCTATTCAGCCATAATATTAACTTTATTATTAATATTCCTATGGTGCTCTATTCCCCATGGCTCCAATCATCCCTCACAGAAAAAGCAGAGAATTAAAAACAAAAGAATAATAATAAACAATATACATCACAATGCTACTGAATAATAGGGGTAAATAAAAAAAAACCTTAACACACCCCAAATGCTTCCATCTAGAATTAAGATTTTAATACTTTACATTTAAGAAAGAGATAGTTCTTACATATGAGGCGAACTATTTGATAATATTATAGAATTAAACTATTTCCAATTGTTGAATTGCAATTTCCTTATGCTTGACTATAATGGCTGATTCTTTGGATAATTTAGTTCAGCAGCTTTTGTACAACAAACCTCTAATTCAGAGAAATATTAGGAAATGTATTTGTGTACATCAGATGAGCATTATCTCAGTATAAGTGGTCATTGACTTCAATCATGAGAGCAATGCTAAATAACACAAAAAAAGTGGGATTACATCAGAGGTACAGAACTTAAATCTCCTGACTTGAAAACCTCTGGTGATGCCTTCAAAGACTCCCAGAATCACTGGGAGTTGGGCAGCAAATATATTTATACTAAAACGTCAACACCAAAATCAGTGCCTGAATTAAAGAATGAGGTAGTGAATTTCATACTGCACACCAAGACAAATAGACACAAGAATAGCTTTTCCCTGAACGCCATCACTCTGCTAAACAAATAATTCCCTCACCACTGTCAAACTATTCACTAGGCTGCATTACTATTACTATTAGTTTTTCTCATCGTTCCTATCACCCATCTCCTCCCACTTATGACTGTATGACTGTAACTTGTTGCTTGTATCCTTATGATTTATATTAATATTGATTGCTTCCTGACTGCTTACTTGAACCCTATGACAACCATGCTTGACAAATGTATCTTTTCTTTTATGTACACTGAGAGCATATGCACCAAAGACAAATTCCTTGTGTGTCCAATCACACTTGGCCAATAAAGAATTCTATTCTATTCTATTCTATTCTATTCTATTCTATTCTATTCTATTCTATTCTATTCTATTCCATTCCATTCCATTCCATTCCATTCCATTCCATTCCATTCCATTCCATTCCATTCTGTTGTAGGAAGATATCCGTATCTGTGATTTAAAAAAAGTTTAATTTCAAATTTATGTTCTGTTAAGATAAAGGAAGCAGCTTAATCTAAACAAATCCAATTTATTGAACAATTTTCAGACCATACTATCATTATAAAAAAGGCTATCTTGCCTTATTCAAAACAACTACCACTTACCTGAGCAAGTTCTTTTTGTTCATTAACGAGCCTGCTGCAGCTAGCTATCATCTGGTCCAGCGCATAAAGCCTATCCTCCAGTCCCTTAATAGCCTTCATGTTCTGATTATCTAATTTGGCAATCGTCTGTCTACATTCTGCCAAAAAAGGCTGAATAATTCTTGGATCAAGCTGAAAAACAAAAAGACAAATTTAATGACTAATCACTTCTTATGGAAAGGAAATTATGGGGAAATTATTATCATGTGTGGGAATCTACAATGAAACTCACAGTCTAAGACCATTGGAAACGAAGTAATTCAAGTCCTGACTAAGGATCCAAGAATTTTTAAGGTAATGTCTAAGAATATACTGTAGGCAGTTCCAAGCAGGGTGGTCTTTTGTAAAATTAGGGTATTCAGGTCCAAAAAATTCAGTATTTCCTGATATTGATGAAGCCCTTTAGATAGTACTCTGAGGATTCTAAGTAAGATTGGTACAACAGATTTCTTTTTTCATAAGGGTTCAATTTTGATCCTCAAGTCCCGCTATTTCATAATTTTCCAATTGTTTTTACTCAATCCTAGCATCACCCAGAATAGCAATGTCAATGAACCAGACTTTCTCCTTTTCAATAACTATTATATCAGGCATGTTAGGTACAAGGTGCCTATCTGTTTGAAAGTTGAATTTCCCCTAAGATCTCAACCTGCTCATTTTCCAAAATCATCTCAATTTGATGGTCCAGTAGTTTTAACTACATTCAAATCCAAGCCTCTGGAAAAGTTTCCAATGAATTCTGACAACTTGGTCATGATGCTGCTTGTAGTCAGTTTGTGAAATTTTGCGGTAGCCACTGATCAAAATGGTAAAATTTTTCATCCTTTTTACTACAAAGGTGACATTGGCTGTTGTAACATTAGAATTTTTGCCTTCATGAAATTAGTTGGCAAAGTTTGTTGTGAGTCAGGAGTGTTTTTGAACACTCCTGATCTTAACTAATTCTATGTGTGTTTTTGTTAGCTTTTCCTTTTATATCCTTCAAATATTGATCACGCATTGGCTTTTTCTTCCAATTAACAAATTGATTTTCAATTGTTTCTTTTCTATATCCGGCCTTCACCTTTATTATTTTCAAGAGTTTTTCCTGATCGACTGCCTTCATCAAAGGCTCTTCCCTTTTCTTAATGTAGTCATTTAGGCCATGTTTTCTTCCTCCAGTTTGTTTAATTTGTACAAATCCTCTATCCGTTTTAGCTCTTCGCATACAGCCAATCAGTACTACTTTTTGGATGCAAAGCATGGTGCATTGTCATTAGTTTTCTTGTTTTCCGATCCAAATTATCAAATTCTATCTGGGTCCAGTCAAATATTCCTGCTGCATATCAAATAGTAGGGACTGCTCAGGTATTAATTGCTTTAATGATATGTCCATCATTTAGCTTTGTTTTCAAAATTTTCAGAACTCGTTGATTCTCTGTAGCACCTAAGCTCATTACAGGGAGATTAAACTTGAAAATATGGAGGAATTTCCTGACAGTGAGAACGACTGATCAATAGAACAGCTTGCCTTCTGGAGTTGTGGGTGCTCCATCGTTGGGAATTTACAAGACAACCATTTGTTCTGGATGGTATAAGCCCTTGGCAGAGGGCTGGACTAGAAGACCTCCAAGATCCCTTCCAGCCTTATGATTCTACAATATATTTAGTAGAAGTATTTTGACTTGATTTTGTAATAAATTGGAAGCTTCCAAATCCCCAAAATATTTGTAGCCTTCTTCGGGTACCACTGCTGTTATCAAATCTTCATTGTTAAGCTGTATTCCATCAATTTTCCTGCCATTATGACTATAGTTGCACACTTGTTGATGCCAAATTGCTTTCCAATATCTTTATTGCACTCCCCAACAATACTTTTAACACCATCAAGCAACATCGGCTTATTCTTGGGAAGGACTTGATAGGTAAATAGAAATGCCAAATCCAGATGCCAAAACATCTGGCTGATTGTGGGACCAACCATAATACACATCTGTATCCAAACACATATACTGTAATTAATGTGATATAATCTGAAACTTGTACATTTTAAACTAGATTTTCTTAATAAAAACACATAACAGATATAATTGACCTTCATTTCTTAAGCAGAAGAGATTTTCCTTCCCTCCTCTTCCACTGGAGCACCATAAAACACTGAAAAATGGCTTCTACAAGATAGCCCAAAAGGAGTGCCATATAGAGAAACCTATTATAAAAGTTGCAGGAGGGTAGAACTGGATTTAATGAGATTTATATTATGAAATTGTCTTAAAAGCGCAACTTTAGTAAACTATTTAAGTCGTGCAGTATTCACAGAGATTAGTTCTTTTAAACCATACAATCCTGGTTTCTTTCAAAACAAAACCTCTAACAGTGTCTTATTCTGAATTTTTCTTCAAAGCAAATGTCTACATCATGCCCATATATTAACATGTTAGTATTTAATATTATTAATCTACCTCATCTAATGAAACAGACTGAAATTTGAAGTTACCACTTATAGTACCATCCCTTAATCCATAAATTAATTCAGTCCAGTAGCTATTTAAAATATTTAAAGGACAGCATAGATCAACTCAAAATCATTTGTATTTTTATACTGGTCCTGGATATCTTTATGCAATTCAATTTACTACATTCTGCTCTCTGTCAAAACACTTGTTTTTTTATAATAATTTTAACATGTTGAATTCATCTATCCAGAGATATTCTTAGGGCACTTACAGAGCAAAACATGTCTTAAGTGTTCTATAGAATTTACAATAACTTAAGGTAGTCAGGTATTCCTTCCAATGGTTGGATAAACGGTATTCCTTGAAAACCATGTGCATTTGAAGGACAGAATGCACATTAAAAAAAACCATGAATGCATCTTTAAAAAATAAAGGGCAACCTCAACAACAGTGACAGCTGTAAGCCATGCTAAATTACTTTGGGCCAGTCACACACTAGGGATGTTCACCATCTTGCCTCTCTATATACATATGCATATAACTAGTAGTTCTGCTAGTTCGGCAGTTCAGCTGTTCAGATCTCACCAGGTTCAAGGTTGACTCAGCCTTCCATCCTTCTGAGGTCGGTAAAATGAGGACCCAGATTGTTGGGGGCAATATGCTGAACTCTGTAAACCGCTTAGAGAGGGCTGTAAAGCACTATGAAGCGGTATATAAGTCTAAGTGCTATTGCTATATGCATATACTTTTTTTTATTTTTAGTGCCCTTTGTTTAAAAGATAGTTTGAGAGGGATGTGGGGATCTTTAGAACATCCATAAATACTGGTTGCAGTAAAGACAGTAATTGATAAAAATCAGAAACTGTTTTGATCAGTTTCAACCAAGTTTAATTTCACACTGCCATACAGTTAGGAAAAATGTCTCAATGTTTTATCTCCCTACATCCTGGAGGGAAGAAGGGAAAGGAAAATTAAAATTCGCTTAACATTAATTTATATCCTATCATATTACACGTTAAGCAAACAACTGGATATTCACAAAAATTATATTCAAATTGCTAGAGTCAATTCTAGAACAAAAATTAACCAAGCCAATAAAAATTAACAAAAATCGCATTTGGGAAAATATGATTTTTTTAAGGTTCTGGAGAACTTATAGGTCATAGAATCTAAAAAAATAGTTACTACTTTTTATAATAGATATAAAATTAATTACAATTATACATTGGCTAGCATTCCTATATGACATACAAAGTGGTCTAGGGCAAAATCTGGAATAAACATTTGAAACACAGAAGTACATGGGAAGACATAATTGTCGAATAATGAACCAGATGTTTATTACCAATATACCTGTAGATATCAATGTCAGATGCCACACAATTGTAGAACATATATTACTAAGATCAACTTGCATCTATGTGATAGAATATAAATTTCAGAAACGGATTAAATGCAGCTCTCTATCACAAATTTGTTACTGTACCTTTACCAACTTTTATGCTGAATAGGGCTATGAGTTTTAAAGCTAATATGTTTGAACTTCACCAGTTTGAGAAAGATATGTCCCACTGCTGTTCCCAAGGATTCAAAGATCAAACCTACAAATTTTGCATTTTCTTTGCTTGCAAGCCCATCTTTTTGGTGCTGTGTACTTATTATATCAGTTGATAGTGGATTGAAGCTTGAATGGGAAATGAGATTAAGTCAATTGCTACATGAATAATCTAAATCTAGGAGAGTCAGCTTCGTTTTTCATATTATTGATAAGAAACTAGACTAATGTGCAATTAATCAGAGAGCCAGACCATTTTCTAGTTCAGATATGTTATTCACTTGAAATTTTTTTTGTCAATCTATCATGCTACATATGTTTGCATAGAAAGCAACATTCACCTTTTTTTAACAGCATGGAAATTCAAAATATCAGCCCTTTTAGCAGGCTACTAAGAAAAAAAATCTTTTATTATCAACATTGGAAATGAAGGAACTCAACTGAGAGGCAAACGAAATAAAATAACTTGGTGGAAGAATGGAGAGGTCTGACAGCATCATTGATTAGCCTTCAGAGAACTTTTTCTCGTCTATGGCTACAAAGTGAGCAATATAATATAGGTAGTCTTCGACTTATGATCACAATTGAGTCCAAAATTTTCATTGGTAGCAAGGGTTTTTTTTGGGGGGGGGGGAGTTTTGCCCCATTTTACAACCTTTCTTGCCATAGTTAAGTGAATCATAAATACATGCCATTTGCAAAGCATCTGAATTTTGATGATGTGACCACAGAGATGCTGCAATGCTCACGTGTGAAAAACAGTCATAACAGTCATTTGAACATTCATTAAATGAATGGTTGTAAGTTGAGGACTGCCTATATAAAGATACTCTCATCCTTACCTTGAATGTTTGACACTGCTTTAGTTGTTAAGGTAATGGTATATATTAAACTTTTCTGGAAAAAAATATGCAAGCAGCCTATCATATACATATGGGAAAAAAACGTATGTATCCACAAAATAATTCTATTGGGAGAAAATGCCTGGGAAAAGAGACCATGGACAAAAAACATCTTCCTCTTCCACTGATAAGAATCTATGCCGAATTTCAATTACCATTTTCAAACCAACATCAAAAGGCCACTTTAGATCTAACATCCTCTTTGTTTCTTACAAGAACAGTTACACAAGATAAAAAGAATAATTCAAAAGGTTATAAAACAGAAACACAATGACATTTAAAAAAAAACATTAACTTACTCTGCTCATGGAATCAAAACATTTCCTGACCAAGGACTCAACATCATTAGGTCTATCTTGAACATTTATCCAGTCTAAAAGTGAAACATTAAAAGAAGGCAGATCATTCTCGTCAAGCTCCATTGAAACATCTCTGTCTTGGACTGCATATTGACTAGCTTCCCTATTTTCATTCACTTTTTCGAAATCTGGATCGTCTGAGGTTGGATGTTCCACCGACTTGCAAAATGATGCTATCAACAATTGTTTGTTCATTTTAAGTGTCTCAGGAGAAAGCATAACTTCAGCCGACTTCTCATTTTCAGTGCCTTCGCTTTCTGTTCCTCCATGATCAGTGGAATAATCCATTCGTTCCAAACACTCCCTGTAACTATGTCTAGTTAGGCACTCCAGCAATGGGATCTTGGCCATAATAGAAACAGCAGCCCCTAAGCTTGAGAAAATAAACAAACAATGTTAAGTATAAATACACAAAGATGATGCTTTTCAGTGATTTCTTAATCACTACGTTACCTTAATTCTTCTAATTTTATCCAAATGCTTTATCAGACAATGAAATATTAAATGTGTTTCGTCTTAATCATCTCTTCACTACAACTAAAAAATTTAATGCACCGGTGTACTTTAAAAGAGTTTATCAAATAATCTGAAATGTTTATCCAAATTTAAAGTAGGAAATCAGGTAGGTAAAAATTAATATTTTGCCCTATTTTATCAATCTTATGTATTTTACGTGAATCTGCCATTGAGTCAGTGTTGACTTCTGATGACAAGTCCCCACGATTTTGTTGGCAAGATTTTGGAAGAGGTTATTGCTGCCTAAGAAAAAATGACTGAGAAAAAATGACTGACTCAAAATCATCCAACTGGATTTGTGCCTAAGGCCGGACTAGAACTCATACAGGTAGTCCTCGACCTACAACCATTCGTTTAGTGACCATTTGAAGTTACAATGGCACTGAAAAAGTGACTTATGGCCGTTTTTCACACTTATGACCACTTCAGCATCCCCATGGTCATGTAATCAAGATTCTGATGCTTAGCAACTGGTTCATATTTATGAGAGTTGCAGTGTCCCAGGGCCATGGAATCCCATTCTTCAACCTTCTGACAAACGAAGTCAATGGGGAAGCCAGATTCACTTAACAACTGTGCTACTAATTTAACAATTGCAGTGATTCACTTAACAATCTTAATTGTGGCTAGGGGGGCCTTTGCCTGGTGCACCAGTTGCGGCCATACTTGGAGAAGGAGGCTCTACTCACGGTCACTCATGCCCTTGTCACCTCCCACTTGGACTACTGCAACGCGCTCTACATGGGGCTACCCTTGAAGAGTATCTGGAGACTTCAGTTGGTGCAAAATGCGGCTGCGCGTGCTGTGGTGGGTGTGCCAAGGTACACCCACGTGACACCTATACTCCGCCAGCTGCATTGGTTGCCCATCGGTCTCCGGGTACAATTCAAGGTGTTGATCATCATCTTTAAAGCCCTTCATGGCTTAGGACCAGGTTATCTCCGGGACCGCATTCTGCCTCATACTTCCCTTCGACCGGTTAGGGCCCACAGAGTTGGCCTCCTCCAGGTCCCGTCAGCCAAGCAATGCCGGCTGGCGGGCCCTAGGGGGAGGGCCTTCTCTGTGGCGGGCCACGCGCTCTGGAACCAACTTCCTCCAGAGACCGGAACCATCCCCACCCTGCTGGCCTTCCGAAAAGCCGTTAAGACATGGCTTTTCCTGCAGGCTGGGGGTAGAGCCTAATCCATCTGAGCTCTCCCCCGGGTATGTCTGGTTGTTAGATGGTTTTTAATATTAAATTTTTAATTTTTATATTTGATTTTAATGCAATGTTTATTGTTGGTTGTTCTTGTATTTTCTCTTTGCTGTACGCCGCCCTGAGTCCCTCGGGAGTTGGGCGGCATATAAGAAAACCAAAATAAATAAATAAATAAATAAACAACTGTGGCAAGAAAAGTAATAAAATAGGGCAAAGCTGATGCTGCAATCACTGCACCAAAATGGCAGTGTTACATATATAGCAACGTTAATTATACAGTAATGCAGTTTTCTTCCACATTTTGAATGGAAAGTCTGAATATAAATTGTGTCTGAAGATTAGCTTTCAAAACATTCAAACATGTAGCCTGCAATTATCCATCATCAACATCACCATATTAAATAATGAAGCCTTAAAACCTATTGCACTGTATGGGACATTTCCTTATTAAAAAAGGCTATCATAATTTGTATTATGATTTAGTGCTATGCAACTGATCATATAAATGCTTTCCAAGTTAAGTATTAGTACACAAATAATAAGCCAGCAAATGAAATCCACTGCAAACCTATTTGCAGTCATCTATTTTTTGAATAATACACCAATGACTATGTTCCATTGAATTCAGACGAATCTGGTCTTTTACAAGTGCAAACGAACATATAATCACATTTTCAGAATTCCTGAGTAATAGAATTACAATCACTCACTGCTTTCCTCTCAATTGGTATTAAATCCCAAGCACAAGAATTAATGTACTGAATAAAGTCAAAACAAATGTACAAACTCATAAAAACTTAATTTTCAATAGCAATAGCTTCTTACTGAAGAGTCTAAATGCAAACTTACTGTGTAAGTTTCAGTTTAATATCATCTATGGATTGCAAGTAACTTGAATATGCATTTTCAAATTTGAAAAGCAATTTTTGATAAGAATATGTGCAATCTTCCAAATTTGCCATTATAGCAGCCCAGCCTTGGTGCTGAAGATGTTCATCATGAACGAGGCCTTCACAGAAGGAGCAAAGTTTTTTGGCTATTTCATACATTTCCTGTATAAACAAATATGTTAAATATCAATAGCCTATATTTTCTAGTTAAAACATATAAACATAACATACATTTTTCCAAGGAAAGAAATATGGAACATAAAAAGAATGTAACTCAAGAAAAATGTGAGTCTTGTATGACAAGAAATGCCCTTGAAAGCATTTGTGAATAATAGTTTTAAACCTTCAGGAGAGATAAACCACCTAATATTTTTCAATAAACCTTCTCAGAAGAAATGTATATATGACACTAGCAATACAGTTCTCATTTTTATGCAGTATCCTTTGCCTTTTTTGTAGATAAAAAGAAAAGCAATGTTCATATGCTGATGTCTTTCATTAAACTCCCCCCTCCATACGAGCAGTTTCAATCTCAGCTAATTTTCAGGATAGATAACTATTTTAATTTCTTTGTCTTTCTCATCCATTTTGTCTTTCCATTACAAGTAATCCTAAAGTTACAATCATTCATTCAGCGACTGTTCAAAGTTACAAGGGCACTGAATGCATGGTCGTTGCAGTGTCCCTGTGGTAACAGGATCATCAATTCTGATGTTCCTTGCCAGCTTCCCTTAGCAAAGTCACTCGGAAGGCTGGCAGGAAGTTAGAACTCACAGTCACATGAGGTCCACACTTAACAACCTGTGTGGTCCTTGCTTAACAATGGCAACCAGGACTGCCAAAATTGCAATTGTTGAGCAGCACAGAGGCATAACATTGTCCTTTATAACCCCATTGCTTAGTAATAGCAATTCCGATCCCAATTGCCATCATAAACTGAAAACTTCTCATACCTACCTTTTAGCCTGGGTTTGTTGGGGGTATTTCTGATGTTGAAGAGGATCAAATTAATTCAATAAATGTATTTATATTACATGCAGTCCCCTGACTTATAATTTGAGTCAAAATTCCATCACTAAGTGCTGTGGTTATAAAACACACCTGCATTGGTTAGTGATAGCAATCCTGGGAAATCCAATTGCCATAGTTAACTGAATCCCATGGTCAGTAGGCAAGCAACTTCCTGCAGCTACCCATATCCAAGTCAGTGGGGAAGCCAGCAGGAAATTGCAGGTCCCAGGACAGCAGCTGGTAAGTGGCTGCTGCTGGCTGGGGGAGAACACAAGGAGGTGCACAAGGGTGAATAAGAATATGTTTGGGGGGAGGTAAGTGGCTGACACAGTGCAAATACAGAGAGGCTGAGGTATGGTGTTCGGGTGGGAGAAACTTACTTCAGCCACTTGCAATCTTTCCTGTCAATATTAGCCTTACCAGGTAGACCAGAGGGAAAACACAATCGGATAAGTTCATTCTGTTTTATTGTAAATCTACAATAACAGAAGCTTGCAAATCTGAAAGCACACACCTCCCATTGTCTCCTTTACAGTATGAGAAGCTAGAAAAGGCCCCTTCTGAGTCTGTATGCGTTCTCTTAGCTGACAGTTCCCTAGGCAGCGTTTCTTTGTGTCATCTCTCAAAGTCTTTCTCACATACCATTACAATTGGTTTCTCCACTGATTTCCTTGGGAAACCAGCAGGGATCATAGGATTGTGAAGCACTGCAACCAGTCATAGGTGGGAACTAGAAGCCAAGGGCCAATGTCACAATCATGTGAACATGGGGGTATTGGGACGGCTGGAACTCCTAGGACTGATTGCAACCACATTTGTTCAGTATATCAAAATTTTGAACAATCACTGAACAAATGATTGTAGGTCAAGAATTACCTGTAACAGAACACAAATCAGTGATAAAGAAAAACAGCCTGTTCCTAATATATAATTTGGGGAAAGGGATGATTTAACAGCATTCCCAAGTGTCTTTCACAGCTTTAGTTCCAAAGACAAATATTCAAGAATATTGTTAAAATTACCCTCTTTCCCAAATTATATATTAGGAACAGACTGCTTTTCTTTATCACCGATTTGTGTTTCTATTAAAATTACTCCTGGAATAAACAAAAGCATGCTGTTAAGAAGCAAACAAACAAAAATCCTCTATCTGTAGGGGGAATTTTATCCCTTAGCATAGATTTAGATTTCTGGTAAAACACACTTGTCCTTTCATAAGCACCAGCACTATAATAATTTATATATGTGAAACCAACATTGTTTCAAAATAATAATATGACTACCCATGTTTATTTTGCTGCTACCCGACAATTTTTTTCTACTAAATACGAAAATTCATTACATAATTTCAGTTATTCATAGGAGAAATAATGAATCTATAAGGTCAGCAAAAAAATAAAATCCATATATAAAACCGTCTCAGCAGCTTTCTTTCATTAACGTTGAATGTTATGACAACAAAGATAAGTTCATTTTTGAATTATTGCCATGTTCTTATCCTAGATTATTAACAGGGATAAACAAAACAATATGAATATTTAGTAAACTATATTGAATCACTGATTTACTGATTATTGTTTCCCAGCTATCACAGGCAAGGTACTCCCCTATTATCTACTATTTGACATGTCTCACTTGAAATGCCAAAAATTGAAAAATACTTACTCTTATCATTTCCATTATCAGTTGCTACTTAAATTTCTATTTTTAGGGATAGTGCTGGGGAGCTCTACCTGAAAGAATTGAATTCCTTAGTGCCAAAAGTTTCTTTCTCTACTTGATGAAGAGAAGACGTATGAAATCTGGGTATCTTAGGTTTTTTTTATACCAGTTTTCCCAGATTTTGTAGTATTCTGTATCTTCTTTATCGTGTAGTTTCATTGTTAGTTTGCACATTTCTGCACAATCTAATATTTTGGTTATTATAAACGGGTATAAATGGTTGGAAAACAAAAAAAAACCAACTTAACATGTTAAGGGTGATGAGTAGAATAATAAGTTAAAATAGATTGATGATAAATTAGGGAAATAATAACTTAGATATCGAAACGATAATGATACGCAAAAGCTGTACTATATATTTATAACTATTATTTCTTATTTTAAAGTATGTATTTTTTTTCTTCTCTTTTCTTGTGTGTGTGTGTGTATATATATATATATATATATATATATATATATATATATATATATATATATATATTAGTTTAGACTATACTGTTTATGTAACTATATATTGCTATATATGCTTAATTTGTATATATATGTATATATTTTTGTATGTCTTTTCTGTATGTCTTTTTCGTATTATGTGTTTTTGTATATTTTAAAACAACTTCATAAAAATTATTTTTATTATAAAAAAAAAGAAAAAGAAATCTGGGTATCTTAATGCACACTCAAGTTTCTTTATTCTGCAAACACAATTAAGGTGTTCACACAACTCAAGAACCTGCCTCTCCCATAGCAAAGAGTACATTTGCTTCTATGCTGCTATTTACCCTAATCTCCCTCTTTAAAATGAGCATTCAAATTTCCATTGAAAGAAAAGAAAAACATTTTTTAAAAACCTAAAGAAAAAAATGGATTTAGTAAGGGCATTAAGAAATAGATATTACAGTAGCTATACTTAAAATACTCCAAGTATATTCACTGGGCTTGTGCACTTCTGAACCATCAATGCCTTTTCTACATCAAACCAAGCAAGCTTCATGTGTGGACTTCAACTCCCAGAATACTGAACAATATCCATGCTTGCTCTAGAATTCTGATAGATGAATTCCACATATTTGGAACATATCCAATTTGGGTAGATTATCATAGCCTTTGCTTTTCCTACAAAGTTCATTCTAATCTTTAACATTTTAGCCTGTAATTATTTCTGAAACAAAATTAATCTGATAATTATTAACACAGGGGATTCAAAATTTGTAATCCAGATGTTTTTGTTCTTTCATCTTTATCTTAATATGTTTTGTATATTGATGTATACTTTAATTCAATTAAAGTATACATAAAGATACAAAACATATTAACATAAAGATGAAAGAATAAAAATATCTGTATTTACAAATGATTTTACAACATTTTAGATTAGCTGTGTTTTATTGAACATTTCTGTCACAAAACTGCATAAAAGTTGTTCAAGGTTTTAAGTCGCTTACCACAGCAAGTATATTCGTGAATTAAAGTTTACATCAATATACAAAACGTATTAACTTAAAGATGAAAGAACAAAAGTATCTGGATTACAAATGATTTTATAATATTTTAGGTCAGCTATGTTTTATTGAATATTTATGTCACAAAATTGCATAAAATTAAAGATTTAAAGATTTTAAATTGCTTACCACAGCAAGCTGTGTTCGTGAAGCTACTGTGTGAAAAACTGCAGGCATCATAAGGGATTCTTCAACTTTTATTTCCATCTCATTTTCTGCTAAAAATGTTGTTTTAGGTATAGCTGGAGGACGTTCACACAAGATCATTTCTTTATTGAAGAGAAAAATTGGGTTTGTATCCTGTATTAAAATAAAATCAGTTATTTCAACTTTCTTTTCATTATTGAATAATTTAAATATTTTAAAAAATTATCTGAATATTTACCGTTCCAGCACTGTAACTACAGACTTTTCTGTCAGCTGCCATACATTCACCTCCATTGACAACCAGTACCTGATATTGAATGGCTATCCTGTATTTGTTTTGGATTGCTTGTTTAAGATCAGCCACACTAATAAAACAACAGAAAAGACAGTGTGCATCAAATGGTTTTGTAAAACGCAAGGATTTTTAGCCCTTATTTAAAGTTTGAGGGAAAATGTCAATTTTCACTTTGCCAACCTTTATTTTGTTAGCAGCAATAATTACACTTTCAGGATCATATTTTCAAGCAAAATCAAAAGAGAGATTTTCTAGCAAAGATTCAAATATGTCTCCATGTAACTACATTAGTGAAAGGCTTATTCCAAACACCGCAGAGAAGTTACCGATGTATTTTAATAATGGTTCTGCTTCAATTCTCGATTTCAGAGTTTGCAATACTTAAAGACAGAAGGTTAATCTAACAAAAGATTACATTTAGAATATTTTTTTTTAAAAAAATGCCTTACTTCTGTACTGCAAGTTCTGTATCAAAGGTAAGGGTAGTTCCAGTGTTGACCAGAAATACATATAACTTCATGGTGACTTCTTTAGGTTTCTGAAGCTTATACCTTTGACTTTGCTATTATTATTTTGAAACTGCAAAAAACAAAAACAAAAACCCAACTCCATAACAGTATTAGTCATAAATACTTAAATTATCTAAATCGTTTAGCTCTGTTCAGATGTTATTCATGCATAGATTACATGACAAATATAGAAGACACAGAACCAACACATATCAGTCTTGACAGCCCTATATGGAGCAGGTAATCTCCAGTCTCCATTCATGAAGAGTTTTATTTCTGTTCAAATAAATAAAAACAGAAACCTCCTGCAGGTGGTATAGACTGCAGTCCCTTTTGTCTTTTCTCTTTCAACCCTCAAAGTGATAGGCTACATTGAGCTGAAGGATAGTGCCTAGTCCAAAGTTACCCAGTGAGTTTTTATACCTAAAAGTGGACTTGAACCAGGGACTTCCCAAACCTAATTCAACCACAATTCAGTCTGGAATTTAGGTTGTAAGTTATTGCAGTCATTAAGTGGGTTACCATGTAACCTGACTCAAGTTTACCACCGCATCCTAGCTTTCTCATGTCTGGACATTAAGCAACCACACGGGTCATTAAACAGATGGAAAGAACTGCCTACTGAAGCGGGGGGGGGGAGGTGGCAGGCATCTCCTTTCCTTGCACAGAAGGGAACTGTAACACTTGGCTGGAAAAGGAAGCTTGAATCTTGGTGATCTAAGCCTTCTTTTCTCCAGCCCAATGCTGCAATTTCCCTCCTGCTTGCTAGAGACACTCCATCCCAAGCAGGGGGAAATCAATCCATTAGGCAGTGCTTTAGCTCTCAAAGAGGCTGGGTGAAGAAGTTTCTTTGTGAGGGACATTCTTCACCCAGACCCTTTGAGAGCAAAAGCACTACCTACCAGAGAGGCTCTGCTACTGCGTGGGTAGAAATCAATCCAACAAGTAGTGCTTTAGCTTTCAAGGAGGCTGGCTTAAAAAAGTCCATCCCAAAATCCAAGCAGAAATCCAAGGTTGGGTTTCAGGATGGATCTTTTTCAGCTATCCCCCATGTGGCGGTGACTTGCGGCCTTCCCTGTTGACTTATTGGGGAAGCTGGCAGAAAGTATTTCAAATGGCAATCGTATGATCGCAGGGTGTTTGGTAACCTGTCTTTAGTACAGAGGGGTTGACAAGCACCCAGATTGCAATTACGTGACTAGAAGGGTGCTGCAACAGACATAAATTTGGCCACGGCTCATAAATCCCTTCCTTCAGCGCCATCGTAATTTCAAATCTTAAATTAAGATAAAAAGAGAATTATACCTACGGTAATGCCATTTACTTCTCAGAATATAGAACAAAATGGAACTGCTACTGAATATAATGTTAGAATTGCATTATCTCCATTTGGAGATTTTTGTTGCCCATAGTTTACACTCAGGTGTAAACATAAGAATGTTCTACCATGTTTCCCCAAAAATAAGACCCTGTCTTATATTTTTTTGACCCTCGAAATATGGCCTTGGCCTTATTATCGAGGGGGTGTCTTATTATTTTCGGGGTGCAGCCATGAAGCGGGATCGGCGTGGCCGGTTCTTGCCCACAGTATTGCGATGATCGGGTCAGAGCAGCTGCCGTCCGAGATCAGCAGGTCAAATTCGGTGAGCTGGACGCACCGCTGCCGTTTGGGAGAAGAAGAGAGGGAGGAGGCGCTGTGAGAGAGCCCATTTCTCATGTTCTCCTCCTGGGTGGTGGCAGCACATTCTGGCCTGCTGATCTCCAGACGCACGGCTGCCACTCAGAAGAAAAGAGAGGAGGTGCTGCGAGGCTCGGGAGAAGAAGAGAGGCGGCGCTTCCCCCCTCGCCGGCCGAGATCGGCAGGCCAGATTCGGGGAGCTGACTTCCAGCTCCTGCCATGCCCGGCGAGCAGGCGAGAAGAGACGGCAAGGAGAGCCCCACCTCCCTCCATGCGTCTCATTTCTCCGCTCTCCCACCCCTCCCCACCTGGCACTCCGAGATCGGCATGCCAGATTCGGGGAGCTGAACATGCTACTGCCGCATGGGAAGAGAACATGAGAAATGGGCTCTCTCACAGCACCTCCTCTCTTTTTCTTCTCCTGAGTGGCAGCAGTGCATCTGGCTCACTGAATCTGGCCTGCTGATCTCTGGACACACGGCTGCCACTCGGGAGAAGAAAAGAGAGAAGAGGCGCTGCGAGAGAGCCCATTACTCATGTTATTTTCCCGGGGCGTGGCAGCTCATTCAGAAGTTTTTCTTTACATTGGCGTTTCCCTGCAAAAGACCAGCCGAGAGTAGTGGCGGAGAGAAGCCAGACGCTGGTAAGATGCGTGTCTCGCGGCCCGCCCCTCCCCATCCCACCTCAACTGCCACCCCCAAATTGTGCCTGCACATCTTACCAGCATCTGGCAGCTTCACTGCTTCTCTTTCTCGGCTGGTCTTTGCAGGGAAACTCCTTGCAATGTAAAGAAAAACTTTTCACAAGTGTGAGAAGTTGTTAATTGCTCGCACTCGTGAGAAGTTTTTCTTTATATTTCAAGGAGTTTCCCTGCAAAGACCGGCTGAGAAAGAGAATCAGCGAGCTGCCAGACTCTGGTAAGATGTGCAGGCACAATTTGGGGGTCGCAGATGGGACAGGGGATGCATGTACGTAGTTGGGGAAGTGGGCTTATGGGGGGGGGGGCTTATTTGAACGCATGCCCTGAAAAGCCCTGTTGGGCTTAATATCAGGACATGTATTATTTTCGGGGAAACATGGTATATATTTTTCTGCCTTGTAGTTTATTGTATAGTCAATAATACTCTAAATGGGCTCACTGGCCAGAGGCAATGTAACTCAATGGAAAGCAAAACTTTTATCCCAGATCAATTACTGAAACAAAAATAGGGCTTAGCCTAGAACTTTGTTATTCATGGTTTGATCACCCAAGTGGCCTAATTTAAATATACTTTATTAGAGAATGTGATTAAGGATCAATCAACAGTGCTGGGCAGGAATTTTAATTGCATTTAGATCATGGTAGTTTTCCCTACAATAATACCAGTAGTTTGCCATTCAAATGAATCACTGATAATTACATTTTTGCAATCGAGGTACTGGGTTTTACTTCAGTAAAGCTATATGGAAGTAACCCTTTCAGGGAGCACACTGTTCACTTCACAGACTCGTTCTAAGAATCTAAGTGGTTGTATACAATACATCCTTCAAATCACATTGTAGCAGCTTAAACACTTATCATCAATAGTCACTATTTCCTCCTCCTCCACCAAAAGGGATATTGTTATCTCTCACTGACCGAGCTTCCCTATAATTAGATCTTCATCTGATGCTATGCCAGTGTACCAAATAAAAGTTCAAAAAATTTCTAAACATTTTTGTCTGTGTGCATTCTTTTCCCCAATAATCACTCCATCATTCAGGCAAAATGTAATGTTTTCTACTTACAATAATTTGCAAACTGTAAGAGAATGCTGGTATAATTTGACCAGAAACACTGCTAAAATTTAACTGCCAGGGAAAGTCATTATCGTAAAATTATATTAAAACAATAAAAATACCACAAAATTAAACCTTAACATAGTAGTGGGAGTTATTATGAGACTATATGAATCTTAGATTGAAAGCAAGACAGAATATTTACCTTCAGGAACTGCATGGAGGTATCCCTGCCTTTATAAATAGCTGGATTGCTAAACAAAGTATTTTCCTCATTAGACTTTGGCAAATGTTTCTTATCAAATATGGAGCATGAAATACCTAACAGTGAAAAACAGAAATTGTGAATATATATGCAAGAGGAAACTAGTTAATAATTACATTTTAGTCAGTGACAACCCTATATATCTTTATTTATAAAGATATAAAATATCTTTATTTTAGAGAACATTAAACTGTGACATATAAAATGGAACAATACAGATATTCATTTAGTGAAAATTGGGTTGGGCAACTCTACTACTCAGCGAAGTGGTCACTAAGTAGGAAATCACAACTGTGATTTCCCCCTCCTCAAGCACTGCGATAGCAGCTAGCTTGAAACTGATAGGACTAATCAGTCACAACTTGGGCTTTTTGCTCCCAAACCATTTCCTTGTCCTTTGGAATGCTCAGCTGACACTGTGATAAACAACAAAAAGGGAATTAATACTTGTATTTACATTCACTGGCGAGGAAGGTATTGCAAGAGAGTAAGTAGGCCCACAATGGGGAATATACATTGAAAGCAATGTTCCTGCCAGCAGCCACAAGCGCTCTACTCAAATACCCATTCTGTACCTACGTCTTCTTTTGTAATCCCTTCCTCTGCAATCTTTCCACTCTGAGTGAGGTGCGGAATGGATCAGGAATAGGAGAGAGAGACAGAAAGACAATAGCAAGGGGTGAAAAAAAAAAGGCCAGGCACAGGACAATGCTTATTATCATGGTGATCACATAATTGAGGGACACCATGAAGATCACAAATGTGGGCACTGGTGTAAAGGTTTTTTTTTCCCCAGCACCATTGTAACCTTGAATGATCTCTGAATGAGACGGGTGAGAACTGAGGACTACGTCTACTCTGTAATTCTTGTACAGAATACTTACATTATACCTTAAATAAAGACTAGATTACATTAGAAAAAAGAACAACAAAAGACTGATAAATGCCAACACTGAAAATGCCATTTAAATAGCACAGCTGTAACCACAAATAGATTTTTGTAAATAAGTACACCCCCATACATCTATCTATGCTAGTAATCTGTTGCTCAGATATATTCAGGAAAAAAAGTTTTAGTCCGTGGATTCAGAAATAACATAACTAGCCTAAAGCGGTTCCATAACAGAAGCACAGATATGTTTCTACACTGCTGTTTATGTGGAGATTATGTATGAAAATAACTTACTTAGGCCAGATTGACCATTACCTATTGGCTAAATAGCTAAATCTACTTGTACAAAACTTACAAAACCCTTTATTTCAGATATGGATATTGATAGAACTAGCAGTTACAGAATCCCAGTTTATTGAAATATGATACCATAATGTGTGTGTATATATATTCACACAGAGAGACACATATAAACATATATATATATATATATATATATATATATATATATATATATATATATATATATATATATATATATATATATATATATATATATACACAAGTGTGTATTACTTTCATTAAAGTAGCTCAAGTATCTTCTAATCATTCCTGAAATTTTATTATTTTAATTATACACCATTCTTCAGTGAATCACAAAAATTAAACAGTACAAAATACCAGAGCATTTTAACACCAAAAGCTTTAACTATTAGAAAATGTATCAGGAAGTTTCAAGCATTTTAATGAAGATGCATAACTTAAGCAAGCAATGAAACTGAACTATGGACAAATGGTCAATGCATCTCTAAAGATACAGTAGGAAGTTTCATAGCAAGAGTGCCATTACCAAGAAGCAGAGATGCAGGTTTTCTGGAAAAGTCTGAAATGAAAATTTCCAAAGAAAAAGTGCATGAATACAATTAGCGTATCATTTATCTCAATACTTGTCTAATTTTCTGTAGCTTCTAATAGCTTCTTCTCTCTTCTTCTATCTCTCAGCCATTGGAACCAGTTAGGGGTAGCCAAAAAACCCCTCCTTTTCAACTTTTTAAAATGAACATCTGAAAAGCAAATTGTACAAATCTGAAACAACCAAACCTGACTGAAGTGGATTTTTTTCAAGCCACATCTCTAGAAGAAAGGTCTTGTTTCACATAAGTAATCGCCACTTATCAAAGATTGGGTCAGTGGTTCCACTTATGCTGAGCAACAACCCTCCTCTGGAGATCTACTCCAGTACTCACTTAGAAAGACATTCAAACAAACTCAAAATTAAGACGTTCTTCTCAGGCCAATAATTGATTTTATTTTTCTTAACTGCAAAAGCCAAAGCACTGTAGGAATGCTTCATGAAAAATACGATTTCAGCTTAATTTCTAATTTGGGAATATATATTTTTAACCAAAATGTACACCACACCACATGTACGTCTTTTTCTTCTGTGCAATTACCGTAGATATATTCCCCCTGTACAGAATCACTAAATACATACTAAAAGCTAAAGGGAATGATTCTAATGAGAAAGATAACTGGGGGCATCAAAGACGTGGCTCTAGAACAGTGTTTCCCAACCTTGGCAACTTGAAGATGTCTGGACTTGAACTCCCAGAATTCCCCAGCCAGCTTTGCTGGCTGGGGAATTCTGGGAGTTGAAGTCCAGACATCTTCAAGTTGCCAAGATTGGGAAACACTGCTCTAGAATGAGCTCTCCAAACATGCTGAGGATCAGAAGCAACTTCTATAAGTAATAAAGGGATATAAGAAAACAAACAATACAGTAATCTGAATAGCTAAGACTACGTTACCACAAACTAACAACTTGATTTTATGGAAAGCATGAAGATGATCAAAGAAGCTTTGCTACAGGAAAAGTATCCCTTCTCTTTATTGTTTATTAACATCACAATCCTATTGTGCTTCTTTCTTCTTCCACAAAAAATATTTGTGTGAAAGTAGAACAATGACATAGAAAGGAACTTACAATTTAGAGAAGAAAGCATTAAAATCCTTTATAAGGCTTAGGTCAGGCCAAGGTCAGATCAATTCAAATTGTTAAAAAAAAGTTTGGGTATTTTATTTAGAGCCACTGAATTAATTTGAAAACAGACAAGATAATTTTTAAAAAATAAAGATGGGAAAAATGTTTGCACCTTTTCCAAACAGGCAAAAAAGGCAAATCCAGAAAACTAGAGCAGTCAGCATAATACAGGTAGTCCTCAACTTATAACCATTCATTTAGTGATCATTTGAAGTTACAATAGCACTGAAAAAAGTGACTCGTGACCATTTTTCACACTTATGAAAATTGCAGCATCTCCATGATCAAAATTTGGGCACTTGGCAACTGGCATTTAGTTATGACAGTTGCTGTGTCCCAGGTCATGTGATCACCTTTTGCGACCTTCTGACAAGCAAAGTTTATGGGGAAGCCAGATTCACTGAACAACCGTGTTATTAACTTAACAACTGCAGTGTCTCACTTAACAACTATGGCAAGAAAGGTAAAATGGGGTAAAACTCACTTAACTGTCTTGCTTAACAACAGAAAGTTTTAGCTCAGTTGTGGTCATAAGTTACCTGTATTAAGAGCAGGTCATGCAGGCCAGATTCATATTTCTGTTCGCATGCTTATAAGCATATATAGCATATATGCTTACTATTATTCAATATGGTAGCTCGCAAGAACGCCAAGGACATGGCGTACATTTTTTCAGCATCTATCTGACATTCTATTCATGTTGAAAAGATAGTAAATATGTAATTGTGTATATACTACTGTTAGATAATTTACTCACTGATTAACTACAAATGCAGGTTCTGCATAAATCTGCAGTTCTTTTTTAATCTGATCCAGAAACATGTGAAAGTATTTGTTAAATCTACAGTTTAAATTTTAAAGAGGATATTGACACTCTGCATTATGCTTGGACCATGCCTTGGATTAGGATAATTAAAGAGCGGGAGAAAAAGTCCAGAAAAACTATTCAACTACAACAGTGGTGAAAGTATGTACAAGATTAAAAGGCAACTTGAGAACAGTGTTAAAACAAGTATATGAAAGGTAGATCTAGATGAGACCATAGTAAATGTTTGAAAGAGGACAGGATAAGAATCAATGAGTAAACACTGCAAGAAAGCAAATTTTAGTTAAACACTTCAGGAGGTGCCTATGGTACAGTTTTAAATGGTGTGAACCAGTTTAGCCTAGTGGTTTAGGCACCAGGCTAGAAACCAGGAGACAATGAGTTCTAGTCCTACCTTAGGCATAAAAGCTGTCTGGGTGACTTTGGGTCAGTCATTTTCTCTCGGCCCAACTCACCTTATTATTGTGGGGGAAAGAGGAGGAGGGAGTATTAGATATGTTTGATGCCTTGAGTTATTGGCAATATAATAAGGAGATAAATAATCTGGGAAGAATTTGAATTTGTTTATCCTGATAACAGGGACCTTGGAATTGTGAATTCCACCTGTTATTCCACCTGTTATTCCACCTGTTATTTAAATCCTGTCTGCTCCTGTCTGATGAAGGCCTTCTAGTAGGTGAAGGTCCCATGTGTACTGGGTCGATGCAGAAATTAATGTTTCTTTGTGATAGAGAATAGTGCCAGCTGTTCTGAAAAAGGCAATTATTTGAATGAAAAAGGCAATTATTTGAATGAAAAAAAATAGTCAATAATCAGATTATTTGCCTAGTAGTTCAGAGATCAAAAACCTGATGCTATGTATAGATATGTTAGATGCTTATGTTGCTTTATTGCAACAACAATGTATAAGTCTTATGAATATTAGCAAAGATGTAAAAATTAGAACTCTCAGTCTTTACTTCATAAATAAGGCATGCTTATAAACCAAAAATAAATAAATGCTATCAGCAGCAATAAATATTGTTTAGGTTTTTAACAGTAATAGTATGCTTACATGCTATAAGAAAACGTGGTGTTTATGCCAATCTCAAATACACTTTAACTTTCTAAAGTAGCCTAAATCATGGGATCATAGCACAATACTAAATATATCACTTCAAAGTAAACGTTACTGAGTTCAGTGGAGCTGACAGTTAGGTGAATAAACATAGGATAAAAATATCAAAACACTTATGGTTAAAAATGAAAATATGTACAGAATGAACAAATCTCAATCAACGCTGAAACTTAAATCAGCCCTCAGAAAATTCTGGAACACACATTGGGTAGCTACACCAAAATAGCATACATGAAAAGAATAGAAAATTCTGAAAATGGAATATTGTTTCTTCATTCTACTATGTCAGATCCTTGCAAAAAAAAATCCTTGCAAATTAAGGAAAGCATTTAAAACTATGAGTCATTTATTTGATATAAACATGAGACCCATGCAGTATCACATGGCAAAGTTGGGCAGCAATAATTTAATACAGTTATATATATAAACCTCAAACATTTGTATGAAATTGCAACAATTTACAGTTGCACACAGTTTTAGGCACCCATGGATAAATGTTATGTTTCAATGAATTTTGAAATGAGCACAAGCAGGGATAACCTCTTCATGGCACAGAACGGAATATGCCATCTTTTAAAAAATCTGAATGCATGTTCATCAACTATGTACAGATGTTCAATAATTTAAAACAAGAAAATTGTCTCTATGGCAGGTGCAGAAGTTTGCACACCCTTTCAAGTCAGTACTTTGGTTCACCTTCTTTGGCAGAAATAACAACTTCCAAATATTCCCTATAGTCCTGGGGGTCCCCAACCCCCGATCAATGTGCTGACACCGGTCCCTGGCATGGCATAAACCAGTCTGCGCAAACAAGCAAAGCCCCACCTGCGGGATACAGGCAGCACATGAAACCACACACCCCTCCTGTCCGCAGAAAAATCTTGTTCCATGAACCGGTCCCTGGTGCCCAAAAGGTTGGGGGCCATTGCTATAATCAGTTAAGAATCTTTCCATTCTTGCTATCTGAGATCTCTATATGCTTATGTTTTTTCTCTTTCAATAATATTCAGATCTATGAATTGTTAAAGCCATACCTTCAGATCTATGAATTGTTAAAGCCATACCAAAACCTTTAGTTTCCTTTTAAGTATGTAATGGTTGTCCTGGGAAATACTAGATCACTCTGTTGCTGGAATATCTAGCCTCTTTTTAATTGTCCAAACTTCTGCCCTTACCATGTACACTATTTTCTTGTTTGGAATCTGAACTGTATATTAATAGTAAGTATGCATTTAAATTTACAGAAAAAATATGTTGAACTTTGTACCATATAAGAATTGAGCCAACTCCAATTGTACTTAAAGAAACATATTATTGGCATATGACAACTCGTATAGATTCTTATCAATATATTTAATTATTTTAATTAGAATTTCTTTTTATAAAATTAAAATATGCAGTTAATATTCTCTGAAAAACAGAATGCATATAGTTACACAATACCAAAGGAAAACAAAACATTTTATGGAAATATTATACAGTAGCTATTGATTTTATAATAACTGTTACTTTATAAAATAGATGAAGCACATTTATAAGAATTTAACATGTAAAAGAGAATGCAAAAGCTTATCAGCTGTAGCAATGAATTCACAAACTAATCCAAACAACACTGTAGGTGTCTAGTTCAGAATAGTGAGAATGACCAATTTCTGGCAAACCCAGTTAAATTTTACAAACCAATGTTATACATTGTGTTATTTACATAAACAAAGTTATAGGGAATGTATCTCACATTGGAGTTACTTCCAAAATATTTATTCAGTATGGGCTGTGTTTATAAATTCCATATATACCACAGCTAAAAATAAACACATCAGTGTAATTTTACCATTGTTGCCTCCAAACTCAAAACAATGCACCATCCACCTGAACTAATAATCCTGATGAAGCCACAAGATTAACATGGAATCTCAGCATGGGGGCTGGTACCAATTTTCTAAGTTGTCTGATCTTTTAACTGTGGGAAAATCAGTCAATAACAAGACTTCAGCCACTACCACCACTACAACAACAACAACAATTTTAAAAAGAGTCAATTCTAGGTAATATTAGCCATGCCAAAAAAAACCCCTACAAACTGATAATTATACACGGGCTTTAACGGGAAAGCTATCTAGTCGGCAGGAGATTAAAAACGCGAAACAATGAAAGGGTGAAACGAGCCATTTCTCCTACCTACCTAGACTACTTTAAATGATAGCGCTTAGTGGAAAACAGAGAAGGGAAGGAAAAAAAATAAATAAACACCACCGCTAAAATGAACACTGCCTTCCTTACACAACAAGGTGGGGAAGAGGCGGAACTACAAAAGTGCGGGACGGCTGAGTCATCCCCCACGGAGTTAACTTCGGGGAAAAGGGAGTCCCGGGTAAGTGAAACGGGACATTTTCGGGACCAGCGTGCCAAGACTCCGGGCCGGTCCAGGGATGGGGTGGGGAGGGGGTTGCGCAGGGGGCGGTCGCCTCGGTGACAGCGACGGGCAATGCCGGAGGGCTCCTCTCAGCCTTGGGACATCCCCCCCTTTCCCGCGACTCACCCCCAGGGCGCCATCCCAAGAGCAACAGCTGGACGGTCCCGGGCACAGTCCCGCGCCGGGACCGGCGGCTGCGGGAGCTCCTCCCCTCTTCTGCGGCTTCACCACACACAGACACAGAGCTTCGGGGGTCCGGCTCCCGGAGAAGACAAGTGGCGGGAAGAAGTACGAGGAACGGCAGCGAAGCGAAGGGACCGAGCTGTCGACCGAAGAAGTCGGTGGGATGGGGATGCCCGCGGGGAGCGGCGAATGTACTTCGAAGGTTCCGGGCTGTGTATCGGGCCCCGCGGGCTTAAGCGCAGCCCTCACTGCCGCTGTTTGTTATTGTCGTCGCCTATTTCCGCCGCGGTGCACCTTGGGTAAACTCACAAGCCGGATAGACGAGTTGTGGAGGTGCAGAACAACCATAGAGAGAAGCCAGCGGCCTCTTGGGTAGAGCGGCGCCCCGAAGTCCTCGGGGGTTGACAGAAGGAAAACTAGGAAGGTAACAAATAAAGGAGAACGTTTGTAGCCCAGGGTTGAAATAAGGGTGCTCTCTGAGCTTGGTTGTTTTCTCGCAGATGTTTCGTTACCCAGCGAAGCACTGATGATGTTACCTAGTTAGGGTAATGAAACGTCTGCAAGAAAACAAGCAAGCTCAGAGAACATCAAGGACTCCCCATAGGAAGGTAAGGTTGTCACAAATACGAGAAAGTGGATTAGTTCAGTTTTTTTTCAAAGAGGGAGGGAGAGATTTGCATGTTTGCCTTCTAGTTGGCTCTTCTATGACTTGTGGACTTCAACTCCCAGAATTCCTGAGCTAGCATGATTGGCTCAGAAATTCTGGGAGTTGAAGTCCACGAGTCATAGAGCCAATTTTGCCTACCCCTGATCTAGTCTATTGTTTCTGAACCTTGGCAACTTTGGCAGGTGTAGATTTCAACTCTCAGAATTTCCCAGCCGCTTTCCTGGAAGCTGAAGTCCCCCACATATCATAAAGATGCCAAGGTTGACTTTCTGGAGCCTGCTGGCAAGAAGAAATCGTGCATGTGATTCTGCAGAGACATCTGATAGCATGATGCTTAGCATTCTTCTAGAAAAGCATTTGATCTGTTTTAAACATAGGCTTAGTATTGCTTTAAAAAAAGTGGTAAAGCTATGTTTAAGAAATGAAGTGCAGGGAAGATTTAAACCAGGAAATAAACGTGGGTTCTTTCAACAGTGTGTTGCTGGTTTTCACCCCAGAAAGGGCATTACAGATTTTCTGTTGACAAGAATTTCTTTTGTCTGTACTTTCTATTGTATTCATTATTTGAGCTGGATGCCCATTTTTCCTATTTTAATATATTTTTGTAGATACTATAGGATACTACTAGGTCCTTCCATCTGGGATCACTTGTTCTTAGCATTGCTTTTTCATGCAGTATCTACTGATTTTGAATATTTAGGAGCTGGTGTGAAATTGACAAGCATCCTCTTGTAACAAGTCCCACACCAACCAAAAGGCATAAAATGAGGTGGAATGGAATGCACCTGATGTTTCTCAGAACTGCTCCATAGTGCTTATAACTTGTGATTTGTCCTATTTCTGATCATAGATCTACTGATCTTCTGGAAGTGTGACAAAGCTTCATCCCAAAATATCCCAGGATGAAGCAAGATGCTCTTTCATTGTACCATATAAGATCATGGCACTCCCACTTTATTTTTCATCCTCCTACATCCCATCAATCTGTCAGTCAGGATTTAAACCCATATGAATAGTGATCATCAGGCTGATTGGTATTCAGAAATATCCCAGCCGATAGATTTCTGGGGCATAAGAGGGGCAAGGGATGAAGCAGGAGGGAAGTGTCTTGATAAGTCCTGGAAGCTGATTGATGCTTCATTCTGTATCTTCCTATGCCCTATCAACATTGCTTCTGGGATATTTTTGGATATGAGAACCCTGAACTTCCAGAAGACCAATAGGCCCATGCCTAGAAATAGTCTGAGTAGCTGGACACAATCACAGAATACTTCTGCAGGTCTTTAAGGATACTTACAGCCTTCTTCCGGCAGCTATCCATAATCCCCTAAGACTGACTCAGTACACACTAAGGACACCCCTATACTGAAATTACTGAAGGCAAAAATAGTCCCAATGTGCAGAATTGAGGGAACTTTCACAAAGCTACCTCGAACAAATTCAGACTCATTTTCAAGAAGCATTCCAAGAACTAATAAGAAAACATGAGACTTTATGGTCAGAGCAGAAAGAGATATCCATTCCGTACATAGGCAATCAATAATTAAAGTTTCCACATACTGGCAGAGGATCTAGCTAATGTATGTTTAGTGGAACAGATAAATATGGCTCAGCCCAATTCCTCGCTAAGCTGACTTGCCAAAGTTGTCACAGAATGGGTTTTCAACCTATATTTACACTCAACTGCCTCCCAGGCAAGGGACATTTTTAAACAGAGTCCTAAATATATCAGTGCCCAAATTGACATGGAGTTCTTGGCAAAAAATAGATCTTCAAATTGGCTGGCTAAGAACAAAACTATTTTCCAATTTGAAAAATATTTGCCAGTGAGTTTGATGAAGTTCTTAAGCAGGTCATATTTTAAAACAAGTTTTGAGTTGTTGGATTCCATGGCCAAATATAGGTACCATTACCTGCCATATCATGAGTGGATATGTAGAGTCTGTGCAGTGCCCCAGCTATCAAATATATAGCTCGTGTTTTGTTTAACTGTCTTAAATATTTAACATACATACTTGAAAGAATAGCCCACTGATATCTGAATCACAGATTATCCTATTTTCTCCTGGTATCTAATGTATACATTGTGAGCATAACTACCGTATTTTTCAGAGTATAAGACGCACCTTTTTACCCCCCCAAAAGAGGGTGAAAACTTGGGTGCGTCTTATACACCAAATGTAGCCCTACCCACTCAGCCATCCGCCACCCTTTTGCCTCTGTCTTCCAGCAATTTACCTGTTTGCAGCAAACAGGGAAGAGCCTGTTAAGCCAAGCAAGTCATTAGCAGCTTCCTGACCCTCAGCTGATTTGCCACGTGGGAAAATGAAAGTGAAACTAACTACAAAGAGGCACATAGCTGGGAGAGATACGCAGATTTTTATTTTCTGATGAACTGGATGCAAGGGGGTAAGTGAATAACTATAAATGTGTAGAATGTTCAAATTATTAGACTTATTTTTAAAGACTGCTTTATTATTGTTCTAGACAACAAAATGAAGATGGTTTTTAAAATAAATGCTTGCTCTGAAGAGGCCCAGTGCTATTGTATCTTCTTTTAAATAATAGAGAATAATGTATACTTCCAGAAATTTTAATTAATTTTAACAGCTCTGTACAAGTATAGTCTGAAATGGAACAGTGTCCTGTTTAGTATTAAGATAAAGCAGCTGAGTTAAATCCTGACTTACCTTGGAGTAGATCTATTTAAATAATTGGGAGGAGTTAGTGTGACTACATTTAAGAAAACTTTCTGGCATAATGTACATTTCTCCAATTCTTTGCTATTTCTATGGGTCAGGCACACATGCACAGAAATACACGGCAAACAGTGTATATCATCTGTGCTGTTTGCTGTTTTGCAGATTGCTTGGAGGCAGAGGCCTTTTTCCCTTGTTTTCCTCCCCCAAAACTAAGGTGCGTCTTATACTTCGGTGCGTCTTATACTCCGAAAAATACGATAATTCTTTGTATTTGCCACATATGTGTTTTATTACTGTATTTTTATCCATTTTACCCTGGAATTAGATCCCATACTTTTATTTTCTTTGATATGGCCATAAGATTAATCAATCAATAAATTATTACATATTAAGGACAGTGGTTGGTAACTATTTCTTCTGCTAGTTGGTGATACTATGAGATGAAAAGAGCACAATAGCAAGGAGGATTCAAAAGTCCCTGTCCTTAACCTGCCCCACATTAAAACAGTAAGGACAGCATTTATCTGCCTTATCTGAGCACAAAGATCACTCATCAAGGCATATTCATCTAGTTCAGGGGTCAGCAACCTGCAGCTCTGGAGCTGTATGTGGCTCTTTCATCCCTCTGCTGCGGCTCCCTGTTGCTGGTCGGCACCACAATTTTGAGAGGAGCTTCCGGTTGGGGAGGAAGCAGGGTGTGCCAGGAGGAGACTCTATGGCAAGGGGCGGGTTTTCCAGTCAGCTCCACAATTGATAGGGCTTTCGGTTAGGACAGGTAGAGGAAAAAGGACACCGTGCTAGGAGGATACTCTATGGTGAGGGAACCAGACTTCCAGTCGGCTCCAGAATTAAACAGGGGGCTTCCGGTTAGGACCTTTGTGGCTCTTTGAGTGTTTAAGGTTGCCGACGCCTGATCTAGTTGATTCAGAGAATGTGGCTATGAGGGACAAGCTCTGTATCAGGCACATGTGTTGTCATAGACATGGTCTTCACAGTGCCCAGACCTAAATAATATTGAAAATATGTCAGCAAATCTCAATGTAGTTCATTCAAGGAGGACTAGGAATATTCCCGAACTATATTGTAAGAATTCTGCAAAGAAAAGTAGAAGTAGAAGGGAAAAAATGAAAAGTAAGGGGGGGAAAGGCTCTTAGCAGACTACAGAAAATAATTGAAGGTAGAGTTGTCACAAATTACCAACTAAAAGACTCTGCAAACGTATGCACCTGCCATGTTAATTATTAATACCATATTAATTTCTTATTAATAACTGCCATAAATAGTAAGTATGCATTCAAATTTATGGAAATATACTGTGTTTAATTTTTTTACCATGTAGAGATTGTCAGCTTCTGTTCACTTAGGAATTCACTGAAGCACATAATTTAACCTAAACAATACTGAGTGGGCCATTGTTGATCTGTTGCTTAGCATGTATAAGGAAAATAGGAAGTGATGTTATGGGTACAATAATATTTTTAACAGAAATTTCAAGTGATAAGATCTCTGCCCCAAAACTTTTCAATCCACATAATCTATCTACAGTAGTTTAGGACTTGGTTGAAATACCTGATTATGTAATTAAAAATGAGCCATTGTTATGGCTGTAATTCTGATATATTAATGTAATCCTATGAAGTAATGTACCCTGTGAAAAAATATGTTTGTTTATATGTGTACTGATTATAATGTTTTGATGAGATAATGGTATCTCAAAGTAAGCCAAATACCTGATTTTTTAAAAAACTATGCCTTGGATATCATCATAGATGCCTTAATTATAATTATCATAGGAAGGAATCTTTTGCCTTGTTTATACATTGCACAAAGCAATGCTTTGTTTAACCACAGCTATTTGAATAAGTCGTAATTGCATGGTTTCACAGCCCACAAAAAGCTATAAGCAAAACTTTTTCAGTGGGAGTGTAGTCAGAAAGATTTGAGTAAACTGCATTGAAACTTCTCAATTATCCCACAAGCTTCAAACAACTGGAAGCTGTTTTTGCCTGCTGTTAGTGTTAAAATCTAATATCCAAAATATTTTGCCTGCCAGAGACATAATTGTTTAGTGTAATATCCTTGTGATTATGGTGTGGTACATATATTTGCAAAGGTAGCTGTCAGCCATCGATCAATAACTAATCCTAGCCCATTTGGCAAAAAAAAAAAAGACAACCAAAATTAGCAGATAATTGATTAGTGTGCAAAACTCACTGGCAAGCAAAAACATTTTGATCCGCAAAAAGGAAACAAGGGTTGATTACTATGTATTATAGTTTTGTATGCTTCAAAAGAGATGTAGAAAAGATGCTTCAGAATGGGAAGGAATATAGTATCTCTTTAAAGCAGCTGGGTCTTTTTTCTGGCTTCCTCGCAAGATACAGCCTTGTCTTTAACCGGACTCCATAAAGCAGCCAGGTTTTTTTTTCAGGCTCATGCAGTGTTGTGCTTTCATTCCTGTACATTCTAAAATTATAATACCTATAGTATATATTATATATGCTATACTGTATATGCACTATACATTATAATACTATATTATAGTATTATATAATATATAATACTAATATACTATTATAATAATATAATAATACAATACAATAATAATATAATTAATATAATATAATATAACAATAATATAATATAATATAATATAATATAATATAATATAATATAATATAATATAATATAATATAATATAATATAATATAATATAATATAATATAATATAATATAATATAATATAATATAATATAATATAATATAATATAATATAATATAATAATAAATACCATACCATACCATACCATACCATACCATACCATACCATACCATACCATACCATACCATACCATACCATACCATACCATACCATACAATACAATAATATATACTATTTATGAACGATATAGAGCACCGGTGTAAAACTTGCAGCGTCACATTGCCATCACATGATGTTTCACGATGTTTTTCCCATTCGCAGAGTTGGGGTGGGCCTGGCCTGTGTGTGACACATCCAGCCCGCGTGCTACCAGTTTGACACCCCTGATATAGAGTGAAAGGAAAACTGATTTAAGGGAAAAGCTACTGTACTGACCTGGTTGACCTGATAAAATGTGATGTTAAAGCCTAGACTATAAGTTAAATATCTTTGTGTTCTGCATTAAATATAGCTTGTACCCATGGTTTGTTTTGCATCAAGCTTAACCATGGTGTTGCCCATTATCCCAATTAAAATCTCAATTTCTCTCTCTCTCTCTCTCTCAGATTAACACTAACTCCATTTCTTCAGTGTTCGGATAATAGGCAACAACATGGTTAAGGCTGATCCAAAACAAACCATCGGTTCAAACTATATTTAATGCAGAACTATTCTATTCTATTCTATTCTATTCTATTCTATTCTATTCTATTCTATTCTATTCTATTCTATTCTATTATTACATTACATTACATTACATTACATTACATTACATTACATTACATTACATTATATTACATATAATCCGGAGACAATAGAAGCAAAATGGGGCTATTCCAGCTGCAACACCTCTGCTGCCCTTAGCTCTGATTTCATTCTCTGCATGTGCAAGAAACAGAAACACCAAAGGGTTGGAGGAGATTCCCCATGTGGGCAGAGGATCTTGGATCTTTGATGTCTTTGCTTTTAACTTCTATGACAAATACATAGTCATAGGAAGTGCCAACTAAATAATCATACCAGTAGTGTCTAGAATACCAGCCAAGATGGGAAGTGACTAAGTCTTTGTCATTTTATCTGACAGGGAACCCAGTACACACCCATTAAGAATGTATTGCATTGAACTCTGGAAATCTGAGAATAGCATATGTTTATCTTCCTGTAGATCATGTTTATGGAGCAGAAAACATGTGCCATTGGGGTCCCACCAGACTCTGATATAGATGGGCCAAAAAAAGAATGTCTTTGTTAGCCTATACCCATGATGGCAAACCTATGGCATGCGTGCCAGAGGTGGCACGCGGAGCCATATCTAAGGGCATATGAGGCGTTGCCGTATGTCAGCTCCAGCGTGCATGTGCGCACTGGCCAGCTGATTTTTGGCCTTCCGGAGGGTGGGGGGAGGGTTAGGCCTCCTGAAGCCTGGGGAAGGCGAAAAAACGGCCCAACGGGCCTACCTGAAATTTTCTGAACTTCCAGTAGGCCTGTTTGGCCCGTTTTTCGCCATCCACAGGCTCTGGAGGCTTTCCTGAAGCCTGGGGACGGCGAAAAACGGCCCAACAGGGCCTACCGGAAGTCTGAAAGCTTCAGTAAGGCCTGCGCATATGCGCGGTGGGGGCAGCATGGGAGTGTGTGTGCATGCACAGGGGGAGGGCATTGCATTATGAGTGGGCACGCGTGGGCAAGCTATTTTTGGCACCCGAGCAAAAAAAGGTCGTGATCACTGGCCTATGCATATCATAGTATTTTTGTAGTGGTTGTTTTTGTCTGGTTGAATCATGCTCTAGGATCAATGCACTTGCTTGCTTATTTTTATTTCTGACATGCATATGTGTGTACACATACCTACGCCCAAACTGTTGTCTTTGCCAAGGATGTTGCACATTGGGAAAACTGGGGCGGCATATTTGTCCACTGTCTGCTCCATATCTTTTTAGTTTCATTACTTGTATTGAATGAAAATTGCTTCTGAAAGGAAATGTTACACTTGTGCTCCAAGGTTGGACGGGGTTGAGAAATAAATAAATCAGTGATTTAAAAAAAATCTATTGTGATATTGAGATGGACCAATGTGAGCATTTTATATTTGACAATAGCCAAGATTGTATTAGGGAATTCCCACATATTTTGATACAGAAAGTCTCCACTTAAAAGGAGAGGGTCCACCCCATATTGGCAAAGATACAATAAAGTCCCTTCCATTATTGACATTCTTATGTAAGTAACTTTTGGTCGTCTTATAATATTTGTGATCCTCCCCTCTTGTAAAACTGCAGATATTCCCTAAAGGTAACAGAAGGGATATCAGTGCTGATGTTAACTTAATGACTGCATTATTTAGTGACAGACGTTCTGGTTCCAATTGTCGTAAGTCAAGGACTTCTTGCACAATCTTTTTTGCCAAAGCCATTAAACGAATCCTGCACTAGTTAAGTGAATCCAGCTTTCCATGTACACTTTGTTTGTGAGAATCTGGCTGAGAAGCTTGCAAATGTTGATCATGTGATCCTAGGATGCTGCAACTTGTTATAAATACATCTCAATTGCCAAGTGCATGAATCATAATCACGTAACCACAGGTATTCTGCAACGATTGTACATCTGAAAATTGGTCCTAAGTCACTGTTTTCAGTGCCATCATAATTTTGAACAGCTGCTAAATGATGGTTGTAGGTCGAGGAGTATCTGTAGGAGTCCATCAGTTGGAAAATACAAAAGGACCAATAAAGGAGAATATTTATAGCTCAGGGTTGAAATGAGGGGTCCTTGATGCTATCTGAGCTTGGTTGTTTTCATACAGACATTTCATTAATCAAACTAGGTAACATCATCAGTGCTAGGATTCTAGACAGAGTTTTGCTAAACGCTGAGGTAACAAGACAAATGGGCAAAACAGTATTTCAATATGGAATTAGTGTATTAAGTTTTCATGCAAAATTATAGTTATTGATTATTAATAACTTTTGCCCAGGAAAAAGCATGCTTAGAATACACAAAGACTGAACAGTCACATTCTGGTCTATCTCACATTAGAACAAACCTTACTGTGCAAAATTACAAAGGGAGCATAAACAGACATGGAATTAAAATCAAATAGTCACAGCCAGACATGGTTACAAAGCTTTTTACTTTGCTTTTCTTGGCATTTCTCAACAGGGAGAATACTGAATATTAAACTAAAGGCCCAGAAGAAAAAACTACATGCCCTGAAGAAGTTGAGAGCAGACTCGGAAGCCAGAAGGAGCAGTTTATCCTATCCATCCAAATTCTCTCCATCCTCTTTTCTCCATTATTTAATGTTCTCATATATCTTTAAATAAACCTGGGAGAGACATTAAAAGACAAATGGTTTTCTCGTGTCTTTGTTTTATTTTACTTATTTGTAATTTATATCTGGCATTTTCTCCTTGTCCTACATATACAGTACCTAGCACTCTTTCCTCCATTTTTTTTTGCTACATCCATCACCTTGTGAGAAAGGTTAAGCTGAAAGAGAGCAATGGGTCTTAAGGTTATCCAATGAGCTTCGATGGCTGAAAATGGACTTGGAACATGAGTTCCCCTGGGCCTAGTTCAACAGGTAGGAATGCATGATGCACAATATTCCCCTCAGACACTGAAGTCTTGTAGCCATCCACTGAACCCTCCTGCCTGTTGCCCCATCTTCGTATGCAGCTTCTGATTTTACTCAAAGTTCTTACGGGAGTTATTGCAGCTACTCTTGTGACGTTCCTAGATTGTTACTGACGCTCTGTAGGGAGCAACGGAAAAATATGTAATAAGGAAATGCGATTAAGACTTCCTCTTGCTGCCAACAAGGCAAGTTGTGGAATACCAGTAATTTAAGGGCATTTTGAGTTGTATGGAGGTTTTACTTCCTTCTGCCTCAGTAACAAAAAATATAAGCAGCATTTTGGGCATGGAATTTATTTGTGCTTATTAAACAACAAGAGCACTTCTTCCTCTGCTCACTGTCCTGAAAAGTAGATGCAAAGTTTAGTGCTGGAAAAAAGACTGGCTCAATGGTCCAGTGAAGCCTGTTATTTGGCAAGCAGCCATGGTCTTCCCTAGCGGTAGATAGGCCAAGAGGTACCGTACAGGGATATTGGCACCTTGAAGCAAAAGGGCTGTTTCTATTTGCCAGCACTGTATTGTTTGGGCTCAGTGGTACAGGTGCTTGTTTTTATACTCCGGATCCCTGAATTGTATTCTCCACATAACCCTAAATCCAGGTGCACCATGTTTCATACTTGAGGAGACACTTTTTTGGGATTCTAGTGTTCACCCTGGTTTCTGCTTTTAATCTTCCTTGATGGTCTGGCTCTTACCCTCTTTGCTGCAATGTGCTCATTTGATTTCCCAGGAAACCCTTTTCTTAGTTTGAAGCAGTGGTAGCCTTGTGGCAATTCCTGAAACTCTGGAAGCATCCTCCCTTTTCTGATAGAACTTCTAAAATCAGTGTCTAAAAGACCTACTGTAAGTGGTAAAAGATTAAAGGAGGGGCACTTCAAACACTCATTCCTATTCCTCTTCATCTGTTTTACTGTGGAAAGCTAGCACTTCCAAACGCTTTGCAAACTTGGTTTATAGCTACATTGATCATCAGAAGGTAACACATAACTGAGTTCATCCTGCTTGAGACTCATAAAATGGATAACTACTGTAGATGTTCTATGACAGTGATGGCTAACCTTTTCGGCATTGAGTGCCGAAAGTGCGCATGTGCACGTGTAAGCGCATGCGTGCATGCGCACACCCATAATACAATGCACATGTGACCTCCCATGCACCCCACCCTGTGCATGCACATGTGACCCCCACTCGTGTGCCCCTCCCTTCCGCGCATGTGCGGTAGAGACCCAAAAACCAGCTCCGCGGCGGAGCTGAGCTGGGGCGATGGCTCGCGTGCCCTCAGAGAGGGCTGTGCATGCCACCTGTGGCACGCGTGCCATAGGTTTGCCATCACGGTTCTATGAGATTTAAATTTTCTACTAGGAAATGAACTCATGGGCCTTTGCACTTCAGATATACAGTGTACTAATTTAGATGCTCTCTGTCAACAATAGCTAATTCTACTTTGTTGTAAGGCTATATTAACAGAACCCTGCAAATCTGATAATACAAACCTTTTTGTGTGCTTTTTACAATCTGAGAAGTTAGAGAGGTTCCCTTCTCAGTTTCTTTCTTTTCCTGTTAAGCAGATGCAGGCTTTGTCCTCTCTTAGCTGATCGCTCCTTAGGCAGTATCTGTTCAACCTATCTCCAGGGGTCCAATCCACATACCATTACACTATCTTTCCTCAACTACAAATGTCCATGAGTTCAATTGCCAGTAAAGGATTTGAACCCTATTGAAAACCATTTATCTATGTTTGATAAGTCCAAATTGGATGAAACCGATGATCTGCTACCTTCTTGAGATCAGTGTATCTGAAAAGGTTCTACATTTAGGCAAGAAAAACAAAATGCACAGGTACAGTATATGTGGTACCTTGCTCAACAGTAGTAACTTTGAGAGGGACCTTGGAGTCCTAGTGGACAACCATTTAAATATGAGAAAGTAGTGTGCAGCAGCTGCCAAAAAAGCCAACACAGTTCTAGGCTGCATTAACAGAGGGATAGAATCAAGATCATGTGAAGTGTTAATACCACTTTATAATGCCTTGGTAAGGCCACACTTGGAATACTGCATTCAGTTTTGGTCGCCACGATGTAAAAAGGATGTTGAGACTCAAGAAAGAGTGCAGAGAAGAGCAACAAAAATAATTAGGGGTCTGGAGGCTAAAACATATGAAGAACGGTTGCAGGAACTGGGTATGTCTAGTTTAATGAAAAGAAGGACTAAGGGATACATGATAGCAGTGTTACAATATCTCAGGGGTTGCCATAAAGAAGAGGGAGTCAAACTATTCTCCAAAACACCTGAAGGTAGGACAAGAAGCAATGGAAACTAATCAAGGAGAGAAGCAACTTAGAACTAAGGAGAAATTTCCTGACAGTTAGAACAATTAATCAGTGGAACAGCCTGCCTCCAGAATTTGTGAATGCTCCAACACTGGACATTTTAAAGAAGATGTTGGATAACCATTTGTCGGAAGTGGTATAGGGTTCCTGCCTAAGCAGGGGTTGGACTAGAAGACCTCCAAGGTCCCTTCCAACTCTGTTGTTGTTGTTGTTGTTGTTGTTATTTATTCACAAAAAATGTAATACACAGCAAACGAGATTTATATGCTGGATTTCGTATCACTATATCACAAGTCGAACACTTCCCAAGCGTCTAGGACTGTGTGATGTATTTTCATATGATGCGTGCAGATCCAAGTATGGTGGCCTTTTGCAACTGACAGATCGTGATTTTGTCAATGTTTATTGTTTTCAAATGCCAGTTAAGGTCTTTTGGCACAGCACCCAGTGTGCCGATTACCACTGGGACCACCTGTACTGGTTTATGCCAGAGTCGTTGTAATTCGATTTTAAGGTCCTGATATCGGTTAAGTTTTTCTTGTTGTTTTTCATCAATTCGACTGTCACCTGGTATGCCGACATCAATGATCCACACTTTTTTCTTTTCCACAATCGTGAGATCTGGCGTATTATATTCCAAAACCTTGTCAGTCTGAATTCGAAAGTCCCAAAGTATTTTGGCATGTTTGTTTTCAGCTACTTTCTCAGGTTTATGATCCCACCAGTTCTTTACCACTGGTAGGTGGTAGTTGTGGCATATGTTCCAATGAATCATCTGGGCCACGTAGTTGTGCCTCTGTTTGTAGTCCGTCTGTGCGATTTTCTTGCAACCGCTGAGGATATGATCAATTGTTTCATCAGCTTCCTTGCAAAGTCTGCATTTTGGGTCATCAGCTGATTTTTCGATCTTGGCTTTGATTGCATTTGTTCTAATTGCTTGCTCCTGGGCTGCAAGAATCAAGCCTTCTGTGTCCTTCTTCAGTGTTCCATTAGTGAGCCATAACCAGATCTTCTCCTTATCAACTTTTCCTTCAATCTTGTTGAGGAATTGCCCATGCAAGGCTTTATTGCACCAACTGTCGGCTCTAGTTTGCATTGCAGTTTTCCTATACTGATTCTTTGTCTGCTGCACTTTCAGAAGCTTCCAGTTGTTTACTCCAATCAATGCAGGTTCTTTACTTTCTTTGACGTATTCTGCCAATGCATGTTTTTCTTCTTCTACAGTTTGTTTTACTTGTAAAAGTCCTCTGCCACCAGTTTTTCTGGGCAGATATAGTCTGTCGACATCACTACGAGGATGAAGTGAATGGTGAATGGTCATGAGTTTTCTTGATTTTCTGTCCAAATTGTCCAGTTCAGCCTGTGTCCAGTTTATTATGCCAGCAGTATATCTTATAACAGGTATAGCCCAGTTGTTTATGGCCTTGATGGTGTTGCCTCCATTGAGCTTGCTTTTGAGAATTTTTCTGACTCTTTGTATGTATTCTTTACTGACCACATTCTTCACATGATCATGTTTGATATTATCCAGTTGTAATATGCCCAGGTATTTATAGGCCTCTGGCTGATGACACTTTATGGCTTGACCATTAGGCATGTTTATACCCACATTTTCAGTGATTTTGCCCTTCTTCAATGCTACTGTGGCACATTTGTCCAAACCAAACTCCATGCTGATATCAGTGCTAAAGATTCGGACAGTGTTGGTCAGAGACTGAATTTCAGTTTCAGTTTTTCCATACAACTTCAGATCATCCTTATATTATATATTATTATTATTATTATTATTATTATTATTATTATTATTATTATTATTATTATTATTATTATTATTATTATTATTATTATTATTATTATTATTATTATTATTATTATTATTATTATTATTATACACCACACAGGATATGTGCTGTAAAAATAGAGAAACAGAAGTCTTGTAAAGCCCAAACATGGGATCATGACGTATTGTTACATAAAGTATGTAATTTTCTGTTCCGAGAGCTTGAAGTATGGTGGACTGAGAGTGACTTTACAGTCTCAGATGTGTAGTATTTATCTAGTTCAAGAGAAACTGCCAACAAGAACAGCCTGCTGGATCAGGCCAAGGCCTATTTAGACCAACATTTTATTTCACCCAGTGGCTACCCAAATATGCATGGGATGCTTTCTAGCATAAGCATAGTTCCCCCCAATTCAGCAAAATATACATTTTCTTATTCCCTGACAAATATAGATAGTGACCACACATATCAATGCAGATGAAAACTACTTAAATGCATATATGGGATACATAACCCCAAAAGATAGTGTTACCTTTTCAAGAAAATTATTTAATAACCAACAATGGATTTATAAAATAAACATTTAAGCCATTTTTTAAATATTTGCTGTTTTATTTTTAATATGTTTATTTAAATCAATTTATAAGGCTCCTGATCTTACAAATGTGACCTTGTGTTTGTGAGAAAAATGAAAAAAAAATACAATAGAAAAATATATTTTATGTTAAAAGCACACCACATTTGAATCACCCCTAGAGGGCACTTCAGTACAATTTATATTTTTTAGAGCTGATACAATAACTTTTTTTCTGAAATGGTTTTTATTTGTTCAATAACTGAATGAAAGTTACTCTAATTCATAAATGCAGCAACTGGGAAATAATATTCTGTTGAACAGATTGATGCATCACTATAACATGCTAGTCAAATTCCATAAGCAGCAGTGTTATAAATTTCTTTCATCTTTGTCTAAAGACATTGAAAGAAATTTAGAAAAGCAAGGCAGTTTGGTCCTTCTGAACTTTATTTAGGTCCTGTTAGAGATATAATTTAACAAGCTGATATCAAAAAATCCATCCAGACTTGAAATTCTGAGCATCCATAGCTTGTGAGAATCCATATTTTTCTGTTTAACAGAATTAAATGGAGAATTTATTAATAACTAATTGATAATTATATATGGATAGGTACAATGCAATCTGCTGCTTGCTCATGCTTTCTTTCTTTTCAAAAGTTTTAAAAAATCAGTCATCTTTTATTTCGTTCCAGAGATAGATTAAATTTGCAAGATAATCTTAGGAGGGGTCAAGCCTATTTAGTTTGAGATTACTATTTTTTCAGAGAATAGTAGACAACCCATGACCCTTAGGTCAGTGTCTTAGAGATATATGGTTACCTAAATGGAGAAACAGGATGACCATGGGTAGGCAAAAAAAGAAGTAGGAGTGAGTTCTGACTTCCTGTCAGGTTCCCCATTGATTTATCTTCCGGAAAGCTGGCAGGGAGTGTTGGAAAGTTGATCACGTGGCCTTTGTTGACTATGGTAGTGTGGCACGGTGGCAGTGCTGAGGAAGTGACCCCTACTTAACCAAATTTCAATCCCGTGGGAGTAATAGGTCTTGGATTTTGGATGCATGCTTTAAGTTAGCCCATTTGAATTATATTGCTACAAAAAGTGTTGCCCCATGATGCACCATTTCACCCAATTAAAGGTTACAAACAGACAAGAGAGTTTTAGTAGAATATAGATCGAGGTGACCCTAAGACATGTCAGAATGATAATTGAGGTGGGTTTGCCAGAAGATTTATTCCTCCTCCATAGCATGTTGCTTGTTTATTTATTTGCAAGCTGTATAAAAATGACACACACATAAAGACACAAGGAACCTACAAAATTTCAGAAAGATAAATGCAGAGTAAAATTACTAAGCTATTTTTTTGTTCTGTTTATTGATGTTAACATTCTGTTGGATTGAATTGGGGTTAACTTTAAGACATGCAATAAGATTAAGATGGATGATGCATGGAAAACAAAACAAAGGATAAGCAAAACTTGAATATTAACATATTTAGCGCTGTAATCAGTAGAATGTGTCTTGCCAAAACTATCTTTCCTATCTTTCCTGCTTGTCAAAATAAAAAATAGATTTCAAGAGTAGTGTAACTGGAAAACTTCATAAAACTATTCACTTTGATGGAAGGTAAGACAATCAGTTGTAGAACTATGCCCTATTTTTTCTTCTTTCCATACCCCAGTTCATAAGTGGGATTCAGCCGGTTCTCACCGGTTTACCCGAACCATTAGTTAATTGCTTATGCAGTTCTGAGAACTGGCTAAAAATAAAGTGCAAAGAGGTTTTCTCTCTCTCTCTCTCTCTCTCTCTCTCTCTCTCTCTCTCTCTCTCTCTCTCTCTCTCTCTCTCTCTCTCTCTCTCTCTCTCTCTCTCTCTCTCCAATTAATAGCTCCGGGCAGACAGCCAAGAATCACTTAACAGTTGCAGCTGGAATGCTGCCAATACACACTGAATCAAGTCAATAAACAACAGAAACTGACAGGATTAGGGCAGAGAAACCCATCAATCACCCATCTAGGGATGGGATTAACCTCTTCCCTTCAGGAAGAAGGACAAGATTACAAACATTTTCATTATAAAGAATATTAAGTAACACTTCTGTGATCAGCTGATACACCCTGGAGTTCCCCAAGACTTTTTATAGCTGCTGCAGTGTTGGCTACTTCTTGTTTCTTCCTGGGGGGAAAGATACAGGAGGGGATAATGATGCAGCTTGATCATACAGGCTGTGAATTTAATGCATGTGTGATCCAGCCAGATGTATTGCTTCTGCTGTGAAGCACCCAATTTAGAACATAGAGAACATAGAATAATAGAGTTAGAAGGGTTAATGACTTTTGGCAGCACACCCAGGCTTTCAATTAACCTGAGGAGCTGCTCTTAGTTTCCCTCTCAGCTACTGCATTTGCTTTGGGGTTGACTTTTTTTAAAAAGGGGGAATGGCTGTTTTAAGTTTTCTGCATTGTTTTAGTGGTTTCTGGCACTGTCATTTTGGGGTGTACTTCCCTTACTCTTTTTGAAAGCCTCTGGTGATGGAGCACCCACAACTTCTAAAGACAAGCTATTCCATTGGTTGATTGGTCTCACCCTTAAGAAATTTCTCTTTAGTCCTAGGTTACTTCTCTCTTTGGTTAATTTCCATCCAGTGTTTCTTGTTGTGCCTTTTGGTGCTTTGGAAAATAGATTGACTCCCTCATTTTTGTAGGAGCCCCTCAAATTTCCTGACAGAACAATTAATCAGTGGAACAACTTGCTTCCAGACGTTATAAATGCTCCAACACTGGAAGTTTTAAAGAAGAGATTGGATAACCATTTGTCTGAAGTAGGGTTTCCTGCCTAAGCAGGGAGTTGTACTAGATGACCTCCAAGGTCCTTTCCAACACTATTATTCTATTCTATTCTAAATATTGGAACAATTCTATTTTATTGTGCTATTTTATTGTGAATTGGACTAAGAAATTTCCTAAGGGTGAGACCAATCAAGTTGGTCATACCCACCCAGTCACATGACCACCCAGCCACACCCACCCAGTCATTAGGGCAGAGAACTGGTTGTTAAATTATTTGAATCCCACCACTGCCCTAGTTGTTTTCTTATTATGGAGAGCTTAGGAGAAATGTGTTCAATTTTGCAGATATACTATCTCTGAGTTCATCTGAATTCTCCTACCAAAAACAAATGCCTATATGTCTGGTATAGTTCAGAAAAACTTTATTCAATTTATTCAGATGTCTTCCAAATCTATCTGAAACAAATGGATTCAATTATCAGAGATCCTAGGTATAGCAATTATTTATAAGTACACCTTGTAGCATAGGATAATACTAAATAAAATGGCAAAATGGTATATGTGTGTATAACACATCTTTGTTAACAAATGATAGCAAAAACATTTCCTGCCACATTATATTCAGATGTTGTCATTCAGATGTTGCAGGATGATTTAATAGTTCTGTGCAAAATTATAAAGTCAAAGTTATATAACTTGGTCAGATATATTTATTAAATTCCCAATAAAACCTATTTCCACATGGTTTGAAATATGTTATTTTATCCAGAAAAAAAAGAACATGATGATATTATCTACGTAGCAATAAAACATCTGCAAGAAAACAACCAAAGTCAGAGAACAACAAGGACCCCACAAAAAAGAACATGTCGATAGAATGCAGCAAAATTCAGGTAAACCTTTGTTTTAATCAATAGCTTGTATACTCATCTCTCCTTTTTCTTTCTTGCAGAAATATTCATATATTTTAATAGCTCTCTGGCTAATTTTCCCTCTTCCTATTTTTTTTAAATGATCCACCATAATACCAAAAATGATTAGCAAGAAAGATGAATAATACAGTCAAAATAGAATTGACTTTCAGCAATTTTCAGACACGTCTACCTGCAAGATGAATAGTACCAGACAAATTAAAATCTAGCTTTTTGAAATACCAGTTTAGTGAGGGTATTTTTAACCTCTTGTTTTGAGGCAGCACATTTTAAACAACTATTACGGATAAAAGATCATACTGTAACTGGCTTACTTATCTGAAGTGAATTCGGTTGAATTTCCTAGTTCATTCTTGGGTATTATGCAGAGTTTGTTTTCCCAAAAAGTTTGAAAATAAATATGATTTTCTGTGCCATAATACAGTTTGAAAAGGAAGGTTCTTTCACCCTATTACCGTTTAACCTTCCAACAGAGTATTATCTTTTGTACTTTTTCCCTTTCTTAGATAAGAATCTAATGGTCCAGGACAAGCAACTTGATTAAACCTCCATTGCATCATGTTTTGTTTGATATCAGATTTAAATTTCAATAGGAAAACAGCTTCATTTGATTTCTGTTGGGGAGTAAATATCTGACATTTCAAATGTTATGTAGCCAAGAGCAGAAAAACCCTGTAAGTTACAGTTCATGAAATCTCCATTACAAAACTATAAATCAACAGTTAGCTTTGCTCCTGATTCCATTGTATGCTAATATAGCAATAGCAATAACAATAGCACTTAGACTTATATACCGCTTCACAGTGCTTTACAGCCCTCTCTTGTGGTTTACAGAGTCAGAATATTTCACCCAACAATTTAAGTCCTCATTTTACCCACCTCAGAAGGATGGAAGGCTGAGTCAACCTTGAGCCTGGTGAGATTTGAACTGCCAAATTGCAGTCAGCTGGCAGTCAGCAGAAGTAGCCTGCAGTATTGCACTCTAACCACTGTGCCACCATGGCTCATATAGTGTCCCATGACTAGTTTTGTCATCCTTAAGAGTAATAATAATTAGTAGGGAAGTATTGCCTAATCTGGCAAATGGTTCTTTGTATTTCTCTTAACATACTGTCTAGCTTATTGGGCAGTGAAAGCTGAACACATTACTACAAGAAAACAATCAGTCTTTCTTTAGGGAAAAATATTTTTTTTAGTTGAGCTCAAACCCTACTGGTTATATGGACAAGGATATGCTGTTTTGTCAGTAGCAATATTCCAGTCAACTCTTCAATCCTGGTTTTCTGGGCTGGTAAGAGTATTTCCCACTGAAGACCATGCTTAACTTTTTTCTTCTTCTTTTCTTTTCTTTTTTTTTCTCTTTTGCTGCTATTGCTATGATTTTAAAAGTCAGTATTAGGAAGCATACCATACCCATATAAATACTATTGTAAAAAAAAGATTTGCAAATGTCGAATTGTGGAGGTCAGTTTAATGTCAGTTGCAGCTCTCCTGAACAATATAAGAGCTTACTTAGAGGGCTACAAAGATAGTAGGAACAAAGAAAATGCTGATGGTACACGTTCGTCTGTTGTGTGCAATTTCTAGTTTGCTATTTTGATGTTGCAGCATCCTGTGGTCAATGGTCATTTGATTACCATTCGTGATCCTCACCACTGGATTCCTACTAGCAAAACCAATGGGAACTCATCAGCAAGTTGCAACTGGCGATTATGAGATGCTGCAACCACATGGGATTCGTCTAACAATAGCAACTGGGAGCGCCAGACCTGACCTTGTAAGACAATGTGATCATGTGACAGTGTGCCTTATGACTGTTGCTTAGCAACAGAATTCTCAGATCCAATTACCATTGTTAAGTGAAATTGTAGCTGCTCGTACAGGTCAACAGGACCATTTTAATGTATTCAGCAGAGTTGTAGGAGGAAGAAAGGAAGAAAAACCACTTGCAATGAAAGGAAGAAGAAAGGGAAAGGGAACCAAGGAAATAGGTAGGATACAGCTAGGATGACTAGAAGGAGCTGGAGTGGGGAAAGATGTCTTGAACAGAAAATAAATTGACACAAGGAACCTACAAGGACTAATAAAGGGTAAAATAGAGTAACAGAGAAGTAAAGAAGGGATTAATCAGGGAAATAAACTCAACCTATTTTTAGAGTCAGTAGAGTTTGCAATTCCCAGAGGATAGAAGGGATACCAAACAAAAAGTTTTGCCATCTTCTTAGTAGATCTTGACTCTTCAGAGGCAATAGTTAATAACACATACTTACAATAACTAAAATAGAAAAAAATAAAAATTGAAAAGATGAGTAATAAGCAGTAATTGTGCTGAGCAGAGCAAACCATCAGCCACCTGGACTTCAGGAACAAATGATGATTCCTTGGGAAAAAATGCTCCTGAGGGGCCTGAGAAGCATCATTCATTGATTTATTTCATTTAAATCTGGAGTGTCCATTCAAGCTCAAGATAATGTAGCCCAGGGGTAGGTTCCAACTTACCTTGCTGCCGGTTCACTTCCTCCTGCACTGAGTGGCCGCGCCTCGTGGGCGCGTGTGCTGCATCACATGTGCATGCGCAGTGCAAAAAATCCCAATTTTTTTTTAAAAAATGCCCAAAACAAAATGGTGACAAATGCGTAGTGCCGGAAACTGCGCATGTGCAGGAGAAAAAATAACTAAATAAAAATCGGGAATTAAAAAAAAAATAAAAAAAGATGGCGGCACCCATGGACCGGCACCGACCAATCTGGTTTGGTGACATCATCGTGACATCACCAGCGGGTCGCTACCGGTTCGGGTGAACCGGTCCAAACTGGGAGGAACCGACCTCTAATGTAGCCCCCAATTTTATCCCTGAAAATCTAGCAATGGCTCTAAAATCGTCCACTTATGTGATCAAGTGAGAACTTGAACTCAAGTATCCAAAGCAATTTAATTACCTATTAACTATCCATAGAATTTAATTACTTATGATGCCATGTTAGCCATGAAAACTTTCACAACAGTATTTCAAAACATAGCACAATAATATTAAGACTTTTGTATAAAAGTCTGACATAGTTGGCAGTCTACTCAACATGAGTCTTTGATCCTGTAAGCTACCATAGCTCTTACTGGGAAAATAACTTCTAGGAGTATATAACAATGACTCCAAAAATTGATCTAAATCTAGAGTGATGTTTAAGGTAAAGATGATTTAAATGGCTTTTTTTTTTACAAAAAGAACAAACAACTTAATTCAAACTCTGGGAAGTCTTTCCACATTTGAATATTTTTTCTATGTCATTGACTGCCACAAGATATTTCTTAAATTGAGAATATTTTTGTTTGTTTGTTTGTTTGTTTGTATCCCACCTCTATTATTTTTACAAACAACACCAGATGGCAAACATATCCAATACACCTTTCTCTGCCTATTTTCCCCACAACAGCACCAACTCTGTACAATGGGCTTGGCTGACACAGAGTGATTGGCCCACTCAGTTGGCTTTCAGAGCTAAGGTAGGATGATAACTCATGGTCTCCACTTTCAAACCTAATACCAGACCAAATTAGCTCTTATTGAATCCAATTTTTCCCAAGTCCATAATCTCTTCTGTTTTGTGTCATTCTATTACTTAAAACAGAACCACTGGTGCAATATCTAGATTCTTCTAAAACCTTTGCCTATGAAAGAATAAAATCAATAAATAAGGAAATGAATGATAACACAACTTAGGTTCCAAAAGATATAGCATCCATTGCAAAGACAGAGTTGGCAATGCTTAAAGAGCCGTGGTGGCTCAGTGGTTAGAATTGCAGGCTAATTCTGCTAACTGCTGATTGCCAGTAGTTTGGCAGTTCGATTCTTACCGGCTCAAGATTGACTCAGCCGTCCATCCTTCTGAGGTCGATAAAATGAGGACCCAGATTGTTGGGGGCAATATGCTGATTCTGTAAACTGCTTAGAGAGGGCTGTAAGGCACCATGAAGCAGTATATACATCTAAGTGCTATTGCTATTGCTAAAATTAAGAGATGTAGCCAGTCAAAGATGTAACAACCTCTTGTGTTGGAAATCCACATAGCCCTCAATTAATTACAATAATTGGGACTGGAATTTCCATCACTAAGCCAAGCAATTGTAAAGTGTGACATCACATAACCATGCCAGTTAGTGACGGCCATTTAGGCACTTCCAGTTGCCATTGTTAAGTGAATTCCATGCCATTTTTAAGTGCAACTTTATGTGATTGCCATTTGTGACCTCCTGATGACTTTCTCATTGGCTTTGCTTGTCAGAAGCCAACAAATGGCAATCACAGGATTATGTGATGCTATGATGTCAAATTGTGAGCTGGTTCTTAAGTGCCCAGATCATGATTATGTGATCACAGGGACATTTGTGATGCCCAGAGCTCCTAGGATCAATTTTAAGTTCTACTCAGTCAGCACCATCATAACCTTGAACAAGTGATTGTTAAGCAAGGACTAACTGTATAGCTGATATGGGAGGCAAGGAAAGGCCAGTTAAACAAGTACATTTATTTATTTATTTGTGAGATTTATATACCGCCTCACAGTGCAAGCAGTCTCTAAGCAGTTTACACCAGTAAGCAATGTATATTTATATTGCCCCCAATAATCTGGGTCCTCATTTTACCCACCTCGGAAGGATGGAAGGCTGAGTCAACCTTGAGCCGATGAGATCTGAACCGCTGACCTGCGGATCACAGTCAGCTAAAGTGGCCTGCAGTACTACACTTTAACCACTGCGCCACCTCGGCTCTTATGCATGCATTATTTAGTAGCTCATCGTCCTTCTGATGTGCTACCTCTTTTACATTTCAACATTATCAGACATTTAAGAAGTACTATAATGGATTTTGCAAGTGGTTCGCTAATTTAGTCTTCTACGGCTTCTAATCAAAATTTCATCATATTATGTTGTGCTGGTAAGAATTGTAAGTGATACCTATAATGAACAAAGCATATTACAAAGCACCTTTTCTTTTACAATGAATTATTCAGTCGTTTATGTTAATACTATGGTCATATCGCTGTTTTTAAAAAATGCTTGGGGTTTACTTGCTTGCTTGAGGAGACATTTCCATGCATGCAGCATTAAAAAAAAAAGCTGTCAGTCCCAGAGAACGGCTCTTTAATTATTTAATTGCTCTGTTTCCTTGCCAGAAGTTTTCCCAAAGAAAATGAATAAGAGATATGCTCAGAAACAGAAACCTGCCATCTGAATTGGATCAGATCCTGTAAGCAAGTAGGGCTTTTTCAGGTAAAACATTTCAAACATTTTCCTCCTTCTTCCATTTCATTCATTATATCATCTTATTCCAATATTACAGTTGCACATATTAATCATACTACAATTCAGTTTTTACATATCATATTTCCCATTCTTCTTTCTGAACTATCCAACATGACCTTATAAACAATTAACCACCTATTACATTCCCCAATATTAATCTAAATATATATTGCTTATACCTATAGATATTACTTTCATTACTTTCATGTATTACAATCATTAATATTACTTATTCAAACAATTTTAAATATATACTACATTTCTTTTCCTTCTTTCCATTTCCTTCATCATATCATCATATTCAAATATTGTAATTAGATATATTAGTCATAACACAATCCATTTGTACATATCATATTTCTCATTTTTCTTTCCCTTAGTTATTCCTTTAACCCTTTTCTTTTAGTCTCCCATACACTCTGCTTCTTATTATTTTCCTTGCATCCTCAAATTCTCTTATCTTTCTTTTCTTCTTTTTTTATTCTATAATTGTTATATCTTTTCTTCTGCCTTAAAGTCCCATCCACTCCCTTTTCTTTTCCCTTTTTCCTCTTCTTCATTTCCCCATTGTTATTCCCAGTGTACTCATTTGCCTCTTTGAACCTAATCTCTTCCCCTTTTCCTTTCTTCTTTGTTTCTTTCCTCCCTCTCCATTTTCACCACTGCTAACCCCAGTGTAATCATTAACCTTCCCCTTTCTTCCCTTTATTTGTTTCCTTTTCTTAATTTCTTTTCTCCTAATCCTTTTTCTTACATTATTATTCCCAATGTCAAAATCAATATTTTTTCTTCAATGCTGAGTTCTTGCTTCTCTTTCATTGTTTCTTCCTTCACTTGAATATATTCTTGCATGCTTTCTGTTTCATCAAGCTTAAATAGTCCACGTGTCATTTTGATCATTTCTTTCAGTTCATTAATAATTTCAATTATTTCCTGGGACATTTTGTTGTTTCCATGATATTCTGACTTCAATTTAAAGTTTTGTAAATCCACCTCCTATTGCCGGGACCAAACAGCTTAAACAAAAACAATCCTCCTTAAAAATTCTCACAGTCAGTAATCCAAGGACACTATGTGAAAAACAAATGCAGTCTTACAGCTCCCAAATTATTTGTTGCGCAATTTATTTTCCTGTCAGTAGTTGTCTCTCTACTCCACAGTTCCAGGCAACAAAATAGCAAAAAAACCACCTTTCGATATAAATCCACATTTTAAATCTTTTAGACTTTTCTTTATTCTTCTTTCAACATTTCAAATTTAAAGTTACTTCCAATCTTCTTAAGCAACTGTTTTCTTTTAGCTTCCTTCTCAAAACGCTTTAATTATCTCACTCTCTGTTTTGGGCTAGTGTTTAAACTTCCACCTCTTTCATTTCCCCCCACACTAAATTAGCTGCTAATTCTTTGCCGGGATCACTTTTAAAGTGATCACTATTTAAAATCCTTAAATAGATTTTTTTTAAAAAAAATGCATTGGCAAATCACTCACCCGGTGTCAATACTCCATTCAATTCACCACTCCTGCACAAAACTTATTCCCATTGCCCCAACTTGTGATGGCCGTCATGGCCACTGCCCTCGCTGCCAGTTCGAACAGCTTTTCCTCCGACCTCCGAGATATTTGCTTACCCCTCTTGATCTTCTGAAGTGCCTCTCCTTCTTCTCCGTCCCTACAGGACGGATCCAGTCCAAAGACCCCCCAACAGTGGTTTGTCAGCCTGGAACTTCACTGGGCTCATCAGAGCCCGCTATTTCCAGACTGTCTTGTCACAATACTTCTGGTTTCTTAGCCTATGATGACTTAAGTGATGCTGTAATCTCCCTCTCACAGTGCCTGGAGTCTATTAAGGGCTGGATGGGGAGCAACAGCTGAAAATGAACTCTGGGAAGATGAAATAGCTCTGGGTTCAGGATTCTTTGGTCCATAGAAAAAGAATGCACTCTACATAGGGCTGACCTTAAAATGTATCTAGAAGCTTCAATTGGTCCAAAATACAGTGTCCTGGATGATTTTGTGCAAGCCTAGATTTGCACCTGTGTCACCTTTCCTGTGGGAGCTGCATTGGCTGCTCATTTGCTTCCAGAGCCAATTCAAGCTGCCTGTTGTCACCTTCAAAGCCCTGCCTGGCTTGAGACCCAGTTACTTGAAGCACAGTATTTTCCCAATCATAATCACCCGATCCATCAGAACAGATAGACAGGGAATGCTACAGGCACGCTCTCCTAAGGGGACCCATCTAGCAGGACCAAGAGAAGGATTTTCTCTGTGTGGAACATCATCTATACAGAAATACGATTGGCTTCTCTCTCCCCCCCCCCCAAGGCTCTGAAGACATGGTTCTGCCAATGGGCCTGGGGACTTCAGAATGTTATGGAGTCCAATTCTTTATTGGCCAAGTGTTATTGGACACATAGGGTACAAATAAGCAATCAGGAAACAATTAATATTAATATAAATCGTAAGGATACAAGCAACAAGTTACAGTCGTACAGTCACAAGTGGGAGGAGATGGGTGATAGGAACGATGAGAAGACTAATAGTAATAGTAATGCAGCCTTAGTGAATAGTTTGACAGTGGTGAGGGAATTATTTGTTTAGCAGAGTAATGGCGTGAAGAAGAGAATTTGGAATTTGAATTTGGAAGACAATTTAGGAATGGTTCCCATGAAGGCAAGGATGAAGCTGCTGAGTTTTCCTTTGCTATTTTAATATAGGTCTGGGGTGAATGAAGGTCTGAACTGGATCTATGAGGTGAGCAGTATCTTTGCAAATAGTCATAAAAAGAAATGACATTTTATATACATAAGCTGAAATACTTATCAGTAATGATCAATAAATGATCAGCTTGAAATGGAAGTTCTCAGATTTTTGCAAGTTAAAATTATTTTAGAATTTTGTACAATACAGGGAGTCCTCAACTTACGACCATAATTGAACCCAACATTTCTGTTGCTAAGTGAGATAGATGTTAAGTGAGTTTTGCCCCATTTTACGACTTTTCTTGCCACAGTTGTTAAGTGAACCCTTGGAGTTATTAAGTTAGTCACACTGTTGTTAAGTGAATCTGACTTCCCCAATGACTTTGCTTGTCAGAAGGTCGCAAAAGATGATCACATGATCCCAGACACTGCAACCATCATAAATATGAGTCAGTTGCCAAACATCCAAATTTTGATCGCATGACCTTGAGGATGCTGCAATGATCATAAGTGTGAAAAACGGTCATAAGTCACTTTTTTCAGTGCTGTTGTAACTTTGAACAGTCACTAAATGACTTAAGAGGTTAATTTCTTAAGAGGTCCCTAACGGGGCGTGCATAAGCGCACCAACGTGCTTACTGTCCCTAACCTACTGTACCCATTTGTATGTACTCGTTTTATGTGTTTATGGCTATGTTTTGCTTCTTTATATCCATTTATTTGTGCCATTTTTTTCATGTGTCCTGTTTTCTTGCACTCGCAAATAAATAAATAAATAAATAAATAAATAAATAAATAAATAAATAAATAAATAAATTAAATAAATTAAATAAATTAAATAAATTAAATAAATTAAATAAATTAAATAAATAAATAAATAAATAAATATTATCAAACATGCGGCAAAGCATTTTGGAATGTGTTGTTATGGTACTAATACACAAAAATGTTGCTTAAAAAGATAAACAACATTCAGGACTTTGTTTCGTGCATACTGAAGTACAATCTGTGCACTAATCAAAGTGTAGATTGATAAATGTTATTACACTCACAAAAATAGCAGCAGTCAGAACAATAATGTAATTTGAACAAGCTTGAAGAATCACATCAACAGGCATCTGAAGGATAATTATTAGCAAGGGATCAGATCTCGTGTAGATTTGCTTTTCTGCAAGTTGAATATACTGTTGAATTCTGAAACAAGCAAGTTAAAAAAATATGCTGAATAAAGACTTCAAGGGGAGAAAGCAACAAGACCATTTTTGCCTCCTATTTTCTCTGAATGTCACAAAATCGATTTAAGCAATTGGCAAGCCTAGAAAGGCCTGGCCTTTCTGGCAACCTCCGTTGATATTCCAGCAGGCACAATGGTTGGAAGGCGGAAAATAATGATTTGTAATGCTCTCCAATTGTTAAAGTTTTTAAATAGAAAAAGTTAAGCGTGTTTTGCCAAGTATTCTGCTATTGCCCTTGTCAATAAAATGTTTTCAATTTTTTTGGCTCTCTTTCCGCAGGCCACCTGTAATATCAACATTATCATCTAAGACAGGGGTGGGAAAACTATGGCTCTTTGAGGACCTGTGGACTTCAACACCCAGAATTCCTGAGCTAGCCATGCATGCACTGTAGTAAAAAAAATAACACAGCTGTCCTAACAACTTGTTTCTGTTGCTTGGCAACACTTAAGGCAAATGTATTGGGGATTAGAAGCAGTTTAAGGAATTTGGGAGCCCAAATCTACATCAACATCAAGGCTAAAGCTCCATGCCCTCCCTTTTCTGCCAGCCCTAAGTTTAAAGATATTTTAAAGACGTTGGTTATCACCTTTAAAGCCCTTTATGGCATAGGTCCAAGATACCTAAATGGAATAATAGGCCTGCCCCACTTGTTCTGGAGGAAAGGGCCCATTGGTCAAGAAATTCTGACTGGCAGGGTCCAGGAGAAGGGCCTTTTCTGTCATGGCTCCTGCGCTCTGAAACCTTGTGCTCCTCAAGGAGAAAGTCATCCCAACCTGCTTGGCCTTCTAAAAGAGTCTCAAAAGCTGGTTCTGCCAATTGGTCTAGGACCCTGATGGGGTGTTCCCAGCTGGAGGTGGTTAGTGGACTAGGGAAAAGATCCTATTCTCACCCTATTGTATTATGGTTCCTAATGCATTTAATTTAATTTTAATATTATTTTTTTAATGTTTCTAACTCTGCTTTTATGATACTGTAAGCTGCCTAGAATTGCCTGACATTGAGATTGGTGACATACATATACATTTAATACATAAATAAATATTGGAAATCTAAATATTTCCTACATCTATTTGAAAACAATTCTTTTTAGACATAAATTGCTTTTGGTTTTGACTGGCCAAGCTCAGTTCTTGCAACCACTCTTTGTTTGTTTTATTTTCCAGTCCCCTAATCATCCTGGTTGCTCTCTTCTGCTCTTTCTCTAGAGTTTCAATGTCTTTTTGTAGCGTGGTGACCAAAACTGGATGCAGTACTCTAGGTGTGAAACACTCTTACTGGCATTCAAAATAGAGAGCCTGCCATGCAGTATGCCTCCCCCCACCCTGCTATGTATCTTCCCTACTTAAGTTTGTTAGTGAAATGAATATAATTTCTTCTTCAATGGTGACCCAGAGAGATTCTTGTGAAGATAATCTGATGCTAAAACTTTCCAGTGCATCCTTTTTTAATCTTTTGCAATTAAAAGAAAATTGAAATATCTTTGAAAAAGAATTTCAGCTGTGATAGGAAGCCAGGGAAGTGGTCCATAACATCATTGGTTCCATTAACACAATAGTATTTCCCTAGAAGAAGTCAGTAAGCAAAGAGCAAATGGGTGTCAGCAAATAAAGAAGGAATACTTGAACAATATCATTTAACTGACAAGCTTGAATGGCATAAATCGATTCCATATATTTCCTATAGAAAGCAGACCTAAAAAAATGGTCTCTCTTATATTTGATTAAAATGGACGACTGGAATAAAGATTAGATGAAATGAGTACTAAGGTTGATATGAAAATCTATAAGTAAGATGGGAACATTTTTTCAGCATTTCATTTATAAAAAGAATATAGTCATGTACTTTAACAATCAAATACTTATGACATCTGTTATAAGAAATTAGTGTCATTAGTTATAATTAGTTATAAGAAAGTCCATTTCTTTAATGTCAACAAGAAATCTATGAAGCTCAAAGAGATAAATCCAAATAATGTACAGTAAATGCTTGGGGGAAAAATAATTTGAAAATGAGAAGGTGCTTAGGGTCAGCTCTAATATGGCTCACACAGTACCCACTGCATACATTTTTGTTGCTGTAAAAGCAACAAAAGGCAGCCTTGGAAACATTCTCAATAACACCATAGATCCTTGTTACTATGGCTGTGAGCAATCAAAGATGCTCTTTCCATAGCATGCAAGGTGATCCAGTTCTTTTAGTATAATTAACAAAAACCTGTACTGTTCTGTTTCTAACTTAGCCTTTTGCATTTGCATATTAATGGATTTGCATATTAATCAGAACTTACTACCAAATTTGAATTTGGAAGCTCACAATAATGTTTTATCATAGACATAATATAATTGTACAAAATTTATTATAGGAATGATTATCTGGTAGGTTAATTGATAAGATTCCTAACAGTATATAACAATATATAACAGAATAACATCAGCATTCATCTCCCACTAATGAGGTGTAAACTGTGTGACTTGGCAATAACCCTTTGTGCACACATGCCCCTTGTCTTGTGAGGGACAAACTTTAATTATTTTTGGCGTATTTGGAATTGAGTTAAAGGGCCAAATGGGTGCTTACAGTCTTACAGAGACTAATAACAGACATAATGGTTCTTCACTCTACCTTTTTTGGAGCATGACCTTGACACATTACAAATCCTACTATAACCCTCAAGCTGACAGAAGTTACCCACTGTTCTTTTAAATAAGTGGTTTTGTAGCGTCCCTGGGAGCCTTGGATACAGAGAGAGGCTCAGCCGATTGGCTGAGGCCCCGCCGGCTCCGAGCGGGAGAATCCGCGAGCTGCCATTGGCTGCCACGTCTGACAGCTCCATATAAATAGCTGTCAGACCGCGGCTGAGGTAATCTTGATGTTCCTGTTATAGTTGGCTGTTATCTGTTGTTAATAAACCTAAGTTCGTTCGAGACAAGCCTCCTGCCTGTTTTTTACCGTGGTTTCGGACACAACAGGTTTGTTTAAAGCTTTTATGACTAGACTATCAATTCTATCTGAAATTCAGTTTAGATTAAACAATCAAAACCATTGTAAAATATTACTAGGTTTCTTCAGTACTGTAACAACAATAAACTGGACATAAACTATGAGAAAACAAAGATCATGGCCTTTGCAAAAAGGCCAAAACTTTACTCATGGTATCTACATGGGCACAAAATTGAGCAGGTAACCACTTTCAAATACCTAGGGGTGGTCATTCAGGCCAATGGTTCAAGAAAAGCACATGGAGAATATGCAGCTGCCATGGGCCAAATATCAGCGAACACCATTCTTACATTTTTTCGCACCAAGGGAGGATACTATATCCCTGCTGCTATTAAGCTTTTTGTGGCCAAGTCGCTAGCTCAGCTCCTTTATGGGTCCTTACTTGGACTGTCAGCTTCAGCTTCGTGTTTTACATCATTAGAAATAGTTCAATCCAAATTCATTAGATTAATTCTTCAGATGCCACGTTGTGTTTCAAATGGTCTTCTGCGCCTGGAGACTGGATTGATAAAAGTCAAAGCAAGAATCTGTATAGCGTCTCTAAATCTTTGGCTAAAGCTTAACTTATTTCCGCAAGGTCTTGCTCCGTTAATCCTCCAAGACAAATTCTCTTCATCATGGATCTAGGCTGTCGAGTCCAATCTTGCCAAATTAGGCTTGTCCCCAGCTTCATTACTCAAGATGGACTATGATCTAGCAAGACAAACCTTGCAACAAAGGGTGGAGGATATCGAGAGGCAGGCGGACTTGGGGAGAGCTCCGCTGTTTCTGGCTCCAGATGCCACTAGATGTGTTGTTGCCCCTGCCAGCTATCTTGGTTGGTTGGAGTCGGCAAACCACCGAAAAGCATTTGCACTTGCACGGTGCCATGCGCTTCCATCGGCCGTTTTGTATGGCAAGTATAAAAGAATACCACTCACGGAAAGACTCCACCCTTGCGGCTCAGGAGAGGTGGAGACTGTGGGACACATGCTCCTTAGATGCTCCTTTTATATGGAGATTAGGAAAAAAAACATATCCTGCCAATAATTGCAAGGTATCATGGCCGTTCCGACACTATCTATCTTCAGTGGCTGCTTAAGGATGAACGGGCCATAACTACAGCACAGGTGGCCAGATTCTGCGCTGCAGTAGTGGGGATTCGGCGCAAATATGTGTCTTCCTCACTGTAGTGTCATATATATCAACTGTGGCTAACTTTTAAGTGTCATTTTATAACTTTTAATTGTATTTTTATTGAGTGTTTTTAGTCACTCTAGTCTCTGGTCTATGACCGTATTAAACTAATTGAAAATGTAAAAAAAATGTATTACTAGGTATGCACAAAATCTTTCAACTTCTTACAACATACACTGTAAAAAAATTGACAATTGTAGTGATTCTTTAAAATGTTACATGAATTTAATTTTTATAAAAACTTGTATGTATCAGATTGAATTTGATTTCTCAACTAATTCACTTTATAGATATTTGAATCATCAGTTTTGATTGTTGTCTGAACAGGAGGTACATAAAAGTAATTTCAAGCAATTTTCTAGGGACATACTTCTTAATGACAGAGCTAGCAGCACACAAAGTTAAATTTTAGTGGCTCATTAAAGTAGGTAATTTAGGGATATAGTGTTAATTTGTATTGTGGCTGTATGATAAAATAGTTGTGCTTAACAAGTCTTGTCAATCAAATAATTTTAGGGATGGGTAGTGAGTGTTTCATTATGCTTTGCTCACTGAGCACTGAGCAGCTGCAGGCATTAATTTTGAAAAATACATGCATTAAACCTGAAGGTTAAAACTATTTAAAGATAGCTCCAAAATGTTTATTCTAATTTTATCAGAACCAACACTGCTGCCTAATAGGACAAATATTGATAAATTGCCAAAAGCAGACCTTTAAATTACCATGTAATTTAATGGACACAGATGCTTTTTATGCTCTAGGCCAAGACACAATTAAATATGCAAATTAATAATTCTTAACTAATGAATCCAAAAATGCCTTCAGCAGAAAATAACTGGAGAAAACGAGTAGAATTACTTTTAAATATCGTTATGGGGAAATGATAATTGAACTTCCATTTAAACAAAATATAGGAATTACCTAATCTCTTATTGCAATTCTATTAAGTGTATTATGTTTTGAAGCTTTATATATCTATTTTTAAGCAATGCAGCTGAAAAATATTATATATACTAAATGGAGAAGTAAATGAGATATATATTATAAGCAGCCATGTATAAAATTGTGTCTCAGTGATGGCTTTCAAAGTTTACATATTTATCAGAGTTCTGCATCAACATTTAGTCAAAGGTTAAGTTTTCAGGCTTTCCAAAAAGAACTATTCTCTCTTAAATTCTCAGGACTCAATTTTGAATCTTCCCAAAGGTTATTAGTGATATAACACTTCAGAGAGTGGAGAAATTCAGACAGGATTTCTGTAAAAATATATTATTCAGTTTTCACGTTTCCACCTACAGAATGAAGAGGAATGTGCCCATCAACAGGGAAAACTTTTTCTTCTCATTTATGGAACTGTTTAATAAGTCTTGTCAATCAAATTATTTTGGGGAAGGTTGGTGTTTCATTACACTTTGCTCATATCTATGACCTAATCATTGAGCAGCTGATCAGCTACATTTAAAACATTTTTATAACTTTTGTATGTCAATATGATTCATATCAAAATGAAACCGTTCACATTACGGTAATTCTTATTCAGCCTTCTAATTTTGTATTCACTTCCTACTTCCTTTCTGTCTATATCTGTTCTATGTTTCACTTCTTATTGCCATTTTTTAAAATTATATTAGAATACAGAAATGAAAGTAGTATGCCTTCTTTCCTCCAATTCCTCCAGCCCTCTACTTCATTTAGCCTCAATTATGCAGGTTAGGTTTTATTTAGTATCAATTAACAGATTTTCCCTCATTAGAAAAATACATTTAGGAAATATTTTAAAGTGATAAAATAAAGATAGTTATAGTACTTGCCCACAAGGGGCACGGTGACTCAAGAGTTAAAGAAGCTGTGCTGGTCAGCTGGAACCCAAGGTCTGTGCAACAGCCTGGGTTTGAGACCTAAGGGCTGTGAGCTCCTGTTATTTGTTCAAACCCACCTAGTTGTTCAAAATATGCAAATGAGAATAGATGAATAGATACCACTTAAGTGTGAAGGTAACAGTGTTCCGTGTGCCTCAGAATATAGTCATGCTGGCCACATGACCATAGAAATGTCTTCTGACAATGCTGGCTCACTCGGCTTTGAAACTGAAATGAGGCCTGCCCCACTTTTAAGGTCAGAAATGAGTAGACAGGGAAAGTCTTCACCTTTATAGTACTTGCACAGGCCATAACAATGATAATTGTTAAATGCAATGAATGCTAGCATGTATATCATCACAAATAACTAAGCAAAGTATGATTTGCTTAGTATAAGCTCAAACCCAGAATTCTAGGTTTTGATCTCACAAATCAGCCAAGAACAAGCTATCAGCTTTGATGTTTAATAAACATTTAATAAATAAATACAAGTTTCAATAAATAAATCACAGGAAATCTTCTATAATTTGTTTAGTCACTCCTATTTGAAGGAGTGGCATATCCTAATATGCTACTTTTTAGTCAAAAATTTGAAGAATTCTGAAATGTAAAGTATTTGATTTATTTATTTATTTATTTATTTATTTTGTTATTCTTATATGCCGCCCAACTCCCGAGGGACTCGGGGCGGCTTACAACAAGGAGAAATACAAGAATAAACAAAGAAATTGCATAAAATTTAAAAACAAGTACAAAAATTTAAAACAATTATTTAAAACAGCAACATCCATTCGACACATACATACTTGGGGGGTAGGCTCAGGTGGAATTAAGTTGTCCCCCCCACCTGCAGGAAAAGCCATGTCTTAATGGCTTTACGGAAAGCCAGCAGAGTGGGGATAGTCCGGGTCTCTGGGGGTAGTTGGTTCCAGAGCACGGGGCCAGCCACAGAGAAGGCTCTCCCCCTGGGGCCCGCCAGCCGACATTGTTTGGCCGACAGGACCTGGAGGAGGCCAACTCTGTGGGCCCTAACCGGTCGGAGGGAAGTATGAGGCAGAATGTGGTCCCGAAGATATCCTGGTCCTAAGCCATGAAGGGCTTTAAAGATGGTGATCAACACCTTGAATTGGACCCGGAGACCGATGGGCAGCCAATGCAGCTGGCGGAGTATCGGTGTCACGTGGGTGTACCTTGGCACACCCACCACAGCACGCGCAGCCGCATTTTGCACCAACTGAAGTCTCCGGATACTCTTCAAGGGTAGCCCCATGTAGAGCACATTGCAGTAGTCCAACCGCGAGGTGACAAGGGCATGAGTGACCGTGAGTAGCGCCTCCTTCTCCAAATATGGCCGCAACTGGTGCACCAGGCGAACCTGTGCAAAGGCCCCCCTAGCCACAGCAGAAAGATGGTGGTCCAATTTTAGCTTTGGATCTAGGAGGACCCCCAAGTTGCGGACCTGGTCTGAGGGGGTCAGTTTCGCACCCTCAAAGACCAAGGAGGGGTAATTGTCATGAACCTTAGGAGGCAATATCCACAGCCACTCAGTCTTATCGGGGTTTAGTCTGAGCCTGTTCCTCCCCATCCAGATCTTAACGTCGTCCAGGCATCGGCACATTACGTCCACTGCCTCCCTGAAGTCAGACGGGGTGGTGATGTACAGCTGGCTGTCGTCAGCGTACTGATGGAAACACACCCCATGTCTGCGGATGATCTCACCCAACGGTTTCATGTAGATGTTAAACAGGATGGGCGAGAGAACCGACCCCTGGGGCACCCCACATAATAGGGGCCTAGGGGACAATCTCTGCCCACCTGCCAACACCGACTGCATCCGATCGGCGAGATAAGAGGAGAACCACCGTAAAACGGTGCCTCCCACTCCCAACTCGCCGAGCCGATGCAGAAGGATACCATGGTCGATGGTATCGAAAGCCGCTGAGAGGTCAAGTAGCACCAGGATGGAGGAGTTCCCCCCATCCCGGGCCCGCCAGAGATCATCCATCAGGGCGACCAAGGCAGTTTCAGTACTGTAGCCGCGCCTGAAACCCGACTGATAAGGATCTAGATGGTCTGTTTCATCCAGGAGCTGCAGAAGCTGAGTCACCACCACCTTCTCCACAACTTTCCCTAAAAAAGGTAAGTTGGAGACTGGACGATAGTTCTTCAAATCAGCTGGATCCAGGGAAGGCTTCTTCAGGAGGGGTCGCACTACCGCAGTTTTTAACGACTGCGGTACGGATCCCTCCCTCAAAGAAGCGGTGATCACCGCCCGGATCCAGCTGCATGCCACCGCCCTGCTGGCCGAGACCAGCCAGGAGGGGCACGGGTCCAATAAACAGGTGGAGGTCCCCATCGCTCTCATAGCCCTGTCCACATCCTCGGGAGAAACAGGCCCAAACTCCTCCCAGGATTATTATAAAGAAGTACTAAAATGGTTTGTAATGGAACAAATGATCCCTTGTCCAATTACTGTTGTCTATTTTAAATGATACTTGCAAAATGCTTATTGCATAATTTTATTCAAAAATTTATTATCCACATATTTTATTATCTACTATATTTCAGCTCCTGAACTCAATTTAGTATTGTCTAGCCAATACAATTTTGTGGAGTTCAAAGTACTAATGATAAAAATGCATATGAATACAGAAATTCCAATTCTAGGTATTTAACAGTTTATCAAACGAATATTTAAATAATCAACTCAGAAGATGAGAATCCTCTTCCCAAAATCCCAGCAAGACTTTCAGCCCCTGAGGAAGAAGAGATCCACACACATGGCCTGTGTAAACCCTCTCAGGGCTTCCCCTTCAACTGCCTGCCACACTTCTTATCTTATCTCTCTGCCTCTCTGCTGTCTGCTTGGATTTTGACTGCCTCTCATCTCTATGGATTGACTGAAAGAAATGCCTGCCAAAGGATATAGTCTCTCCTTTGCATGCAGAAACGAACACCTATAGTGGGGTGCAGGAGCAGAGCTCCATTTCTCCACCCCACCGAAGGAGTTCAATTCCCCTCCATGTGTAGAAAGGAACTCCTTCCACAGGGTGCAGAAATAGAGGCCAAATCATTAAAATCAGAGTTCCGTTTTTCTACTGTGCTGAAGGAGTTCAGCTCCCCTTAGCAAGCAGCTCTTTAAGCCAACCCCAGAAACAAGGAAGTATCCTCTCAGCAAATGGCAACCTTTCCTGCTGGCTTACCCATTGACTCTTTGGGGAAACCAAAGATTGCAAATGGCAATCACATGATCATGAAGCACTTGGCAACTGGTCATAAGTGCAAACAGGTTGTCATGCACCAAGATCATGTGACAGGGAGGCACAATGTTCTATGATGGCTGGAAGTGCTTTGTAGGCTGTAAAGTACCCTTTCCAAGGCTGTCGTAACTTCAAATCTTTGCTAACAACAGGTTGTAAGTCAAGGACTACCTGTATAACTTTTGGAACACTCTCTCAGGAACCACAAGACTGTATCTCAATGAATTTAAGTGAAAATGCTATCCCTTACTGTCTTGTATGTTCCAGAAAATTAATCCACAGGGGGGAAAATGTTACAGCTGCTGCACTAGGAAAAAGTATTATCTCTACTCTTATCTATATATATTTAACTTTCAGTTGCTAGATGGTATTTCCTGATCAATGTGAGATGTAGTCAGTGAAATATCAATTCAGATTTAAACAAATGAAATCAATCTAATTCTGAGAAAATTTCTTCATTGGGTTTAGCAAGCTCCAAACTGTAAATAAAACATTACAGAAAGATTAATGATGCAATCATTTCTTTATTCATACTTCCTTGATCTCCTCTTCTTAATTATTTTTAGCAAAACTGAAAACAGTTCAATACATCAAATGTGACACACTGTGAAATAGGACTTTGCTGGAGTCTAGTTTGATCATACATTCATGCAGTAAAACTATTATCATCTGTTAAAATTATGTTTAAATTTAATATATTCAAAGTTCATGAAAGGTTCCATACTAGTCCACCTCATATTTGGACCACAATATCTATTCCTTCCCTAAGGCTACCATGTTATATTTATCTTTTTCAATCCTTGCTTTACTATACAAAGAAATTGACAACTGGTCTATTAAATGAAGAATTGGTCTATCTGGGTAGAAAAATCCCGGAATGTTATTTTCATGAGAATATTATTGAGTTTTAAAACCCAATAAGCTGTTTGACTGTATTCCTAACCTGGAATGTCAATTATTAATGCTTAAGAATGACCTACCACATACCCCGAATGAATGACTAAAACAGATGGATTGGATGGCTGAGACCTACAATTTAATTAGTTAAGGTGATTAATTAATATCCCAGGGAACTGTTCTCTAAAATATTGCTGATCAGAGGGCTCTTTGGTACTCTCTGAGCTTGCTTTTTTTCTTGCAGATGTTTCGTTACCCTAACTAGGTAATATCAGTAACAGCACTGATGATGTTCCTAGTTAGGGTAATGAAAGGTCTTTGCTTCTGAATGGTTTTGCATTTGAAAGGAATACAAAGGAGATGCTTTGGATGCAGTCCTATCAACAGAAGCTTAAATAATCATTGGGGCATAGGAAGACTTTTACTAGTTTTGATGCTATAACAGCTGCGACTCTAGCAATTGGAAGCTTTCCTGCAATGCTTCATGTTTTGGTAACCTGTTGATCATCCAGCAACTTCACCTAGTGAACTATAACCCTGTCAAGGTAGCATGCTCATATTGCTGCTCTTTTCTTGCTAACATTTTGGCTTTTGATTCACTTTACAAACACTTCAGAACTCTGAAATATTCTGTAAAGGGAAACCTATGTACAGTACTGCATATTTTTTCCATAGCAGGTCAACATTTTTCAGTTCATTGTAAATTATTACAGCGTAATAATTATGCTTGTTGGCTCTCCTGTTTTGCCAAAATAGCACTAAAACAGCCATCAGCAGGGTTACTTGTCTTGCCTCCTCTAATTTATCTTTACTTAAATTTCAGTCCATTCAATTTTATTTTTCTTCCATTTTTCTGTTCTTACTGGTAGTTATCTGTGACTTTTAGCCACATATTGTGCAATTAGCCTAAAGAAATAAATCTTGGAATGCTTCTACCAGCTGCCTGAAGGGGGAAAAGTAAAACACAGCATAAATTAGTTCAATAAATAAAAACAAATAAAATAATATACCCATGTGTAATCTGCCAGGAATCCTAAGAGCTGCCTATAAAATAGGATACTATTGTACTAATATTGGCATTATATTAAGCTAGTACAACATAAAAGAATTTTGCAAGTTGCGATCAAAGGTATTTTGATGATAATAAGCTAGAGCCTGTTTGAACTATCATTGTTTACAATTTCTTTATCAACACATATACACTTATTAAACAATGCCGGTCTTTGTACTTCTTTTTTTAGCATAATATTAGCTGGCTGGATAAAACTCCCTAGATAAAACTCCCAAGATAAAATTATAATTATGTGAGTCTTAACCCTGAACATTCAAACTGCAATAATATTTCAACACCAGTCTCAACCTGGTCACATTAGCTGGCAGTTAGAGAGTATCACAGCTCATTAACATACTCATAAATTAGCAGTGTTTAGACCAGATGGTCAAAGTAATCCAAAGCCATTGTTTTAAATCTTGCTAATCTGAAAGAGAATTATGCTGCTACATTTTTCCCTTTGTCTCATTGAAGTTAATATGGTCTGGTCATATCTCTCTCTCTCTCTCTCTCTCTCTCTCTCTCTCTCTCTCTCTCTCTCTCTCTCTCTCTCTCTCTCTCTCTCTCTCTCTCTCTCTCTCTCTCTCTCTCTCTCTCTCTCTCTTTTCCCATCCTTTATTATTTTAAAAGTAGCTCAAGGTGATACTTCTTCCCACTTCTATTTTCCCCAGAACAACAACCTGAGGTTGGACTTAAAAGAGAGTGATTGTCCCAAAGTCACCCAGCCACTTTTCATATCTAAGGTGGGATTAGAACTCACAGTCTCCTAGTTTCTATCCACTACACCAAATTGATTCTCATTTATGCCATACATTTTCTTCCAACTACATTTAGATCAGATCGGAGGCGACGTAGTTGTTATCTGTTTAATTTAGTGTCTAACCCAGTACAACATCCCCTCACCTCTTGGCTTTGATCTCCAAAGGAAAATCTGGACAGCACTTAATCGGAATCAAATCAGGCATGACAGGTGCCAAAACTGAAAATATAAATGGGGGCTGATTGATAATCCTAACTGTGGCTGTGGGAATTCCCACAAACCTTACATTACATTGCCATGGAACTCCCGCTCAGAAGGTTTCTCTGGATCCATACATGAAATGCATAATCTCAATACTTCCTCTCCAATATTATAATAATAATACTCCAAAAATATAATAATATAATAATATTTAGCCATTGGATATATTATAATAATATCTCCAATGGCTAAACAATCTAGTATCGGGCCATAGGTTGAGTCACTGCAGTAACTGCTCACACATAACTTAATTTTATTCATTATTTTATTTAACACTCATACTGTGTCTTTTTAAAATAATTCACTGTTCTTGTGTTTTATATTTTATATGCTGTTTTGCTGTTTTATAACAGCATTTTATATGCTGTTTTGTGAATTTTTACATACTAATGCTATATTCTGTTATGCCATATGAAATAAGAATATACCCAGGGTACTCCAGGTTAGATAAGATCTGTAAAATCCCATCAAGTACAATGATAATTGTGTTATCTTCAACCCCACTATATCATGTCCCTGTTTGCTGAACTTTGGAAGAGTTTTGATGGTACAGTAATGATGACTCACCATGTTGTACTGACTGAGAATTTAGAAACAGCTAATGACACAAGCAAAGCATACTTAAACACTTGTTGAAGTGCATGGGGGTGCTCCTATAAGCCACAATATTGTATTCTTTGCATACTGATAGGACAGAAATAGGAATGAGCAGTATAAGGGATAATATATTTAGTTCAGATCCAAGATTGATGGAATCAACCTCTCAGCAGTTGTAAAATTCCATATTTAAATATGTTTTAATATATCTCTCTGATATAGCAGTTGTGCTCTATGCACAGGGGTGGGTTCCACTTACCTTTGCCACCAGTTCGTATCGCGATGTTTCGCGCATGTGCAATCTCTACGCTCGCGCACATGCTCGCGTCCCCTTGTGCAATTTTGCTTCCGCGCATGCTCAGTAGCTATAATCAGCCCGAAACACAGCTGAGGAGCTGATCAGCTGTGCTTCGGGCAAAGGAATAAAGGTAAGTATAAACCCGGGGGCGGGCGGGAGGGCCCTTTTTCAAGCAGCAGCAGAGGAAAAAACTTCAAAACAGTAAAAAATTCAGAAAAAATCAGAAAAAAAGATGGTGGCGCCCACGGACCACCACGGACCGAACCGGACCCTTGACGCCATTGTGACGTCACCAGCGGGTCACTACCAGTCCAAACCGGCAGGAACTCACCCCTGTCTATGCATCAATTATTTATTTATTTTTAAAACTGTTTTTTCACTTGCAAATTTTTTTCAAGCCATGACCAAAGAGCAGCATTGAGGTATGAGATGGGCTATAGGGCTGCACTGAAGAGCTTAATGACAACACCAAACCCTGTGTGACAGTAAAGTTCAAGATGGAGCTCATTTGAAAATAAAACATAGAATTGTTGCCATTGTAATGCCTGGATACAACTATATAGTGATCTCAACAGCAGGTAATTATGGTTTTATAGACTGTGAAAAATTGATTACTATCAAAGAAAAAAAATGCACCAGTCAAAATGTGATCAGTTCTAACACTGTTCTTACGATTTTATGAGAAGATACTATCAATAATGTATATCATAAGTAAATAATTTTGGAACTTCTTCACCGAGTTAATTTACTTAAACTTCCTTGTTGGACAGTAGAGTTAATGAACTGTAGGAACATATTAAGTAAAGGACAGAGACATGATTTCCTACAGTATTCTTAAGTCTAGTTGCATTTTGTAAGATATTGTACCATACTTGACAAGCTAGCTGTCAGAAGCTCACAGAAAAAGTCTCATTCTACAGAAAATAAAGGTAATTTATTTTGCAAATCATGCTTCCCTTCCTTTCTATAGCACTAATTCCAAAAAGACATTGGAGTTGGAATGAACTTGTTTAAGAAGGACAATGGGGGGGGGGGAACCCTACAAAATAATTGTTTCTTACTATACATAATATAAGCACAATAGGAAATATTAAACAAAATGCAAATGACAATATAAGCTTATTAAATCATATGTAAAAGTTCTTTATTATTAAAGAGGCAGAGAGAAAGATTTTGCTAAGTTAGTAAAATTATCTATTGATTGCTTTCATGCTACAAGACTCATCTTTAATGATAACCTATTCTGTAACTTCCAAACATAACTAAAATAATATTCAGGCTACCTTAGATTTAGACAAGCTATGAAAAATTGATTATTTTTGCATAAGATAGAAAATGTTTCACTGCGTTACTTTCATTCCATCTAATTTGGCTATTTACTTTGAACCAATTGGCTTAGTTCAGTCAGAGGATTAAATCCATTATTATTCAAATAAAGTTTTGTTCAATCAAGCAGTTTTCTTTCTTTGCTCCCTTTGCAGCTTCCCACATCAGACACATTGATCAAGCTCGAGTTATGTAAACTGTCAAAGGAATGTTTCCCTTTGATAATGGTTTGAGCAAAACATTTCCCCAAAGGTGCTTTACAAGGCAATGCAGCTCCCTTCTTCTAATGAACAAAAGGAAATCTATTTGAAAATGCTGGTACAAGATTCAGCAGTTGAGCAGCATATCTTTCACTGGATGCGCCAGAGGAGGTATAAGAAGAACAAAGGGTGTCATTTTCAGGAAATGCATATCACTGCCTGAACTATGAGATGGGCAACAAATAAATTTGACAAATAAAATAAATATAGGGAGTCCTCGAGATACGGCCACAACTGAGCCCAAAAATTATGTTGCTAAGTGAAACATTTGTTAAGTGAGTTTATCCCATTTTACAACTTTTCTTGCCACAGTTGTTAAGTGAATCATTGTATTTGTTAGGTTAGTAATATGCTTGTTAAGTGAATCTGGATTCCCCATCGACTTGGCTTGTTAGAAGGTCGCAAAGCTGATCACATGACCCCAGGAGACTGCAACTGTCATAAACATGAACCACTTGCCAAGCATCTGAGTTTTGATCATGTGACCATGGGGATGCGGCAATGGTCGTAAGTGTGAAAAATGGTCATAAGTCACTTTTTCAGTGCTTTTGTAACTTTGAACGGTCACTAAATGAACATGTTGTAAGTCGAGGACTACCTGTAGTCTACTTCCTCCTGTGAGATAAGACAGCCAATTATTTTAATACTCACAATATAGAGACAGATCTGGTTCACAATTCAAAGGTTTTATTGAGAAAAAGAAAAAGCATTTGCAAAGGCGGCCTCCAAATCTCTTCCCAAGTTGGATTGAGCACAAGAAGAGCAAAGACACATTTTACAATTCATACCTTTATACTTTCTACACATCACACGCCATGCCTAATGATCTCAGCCCAATCCCTTTATTCTGCTAAGTCATTTTCTATGCTATTCTATATTCTAAAGGGTCAGCATGATAATTCTCTCCATAGTCACAACCACCTTATTTATTTTTATTTATTTATTTTGTGAGATTTATATACCACCTCAGTGCAAGCACTCTCTAAGCGGTTTACACCAGTAAGCAATGTATATTTATATTGCCCCCAACAATCTGGGTCCTCATTTTACTTACCTCAGAAGAATGGAAGGCTGAGTCAACCTTGAGCTGGTGAGATTTGAACCGCTGACCTGCGGATCAGTGTCAGCTAAAGTGGCCTGCAGTACCTGCCTCTAACAGCTGCGCCACCTCGGCTCACCTTATCTTACCCTCCTGTGGTTTCGCCCCTGGGCGACGTTTTTATTTTACTGCATTATAGCCTGACCATGGGTGTTCCAGTGGCCTGGCCTTGGGTGTGTTCCAGGAGGAATTATCTCAAGTCATTCTCATGTGTTTTACTAAATACATTCTGGGTTAGTTAGAAAAGAGCATTGTAGATTATGTTTAATATATATATCTAAAAGCTTGTTAGTATGCTTACTATTCTTTTATAAAACAGTAACTCATCATTCTTTTCCTTCACTCCTCTCTGTGGCGACAATTTAGATTCCTGAAGACTGCTATCCTTTCCCCGCGGTTTTCTTTTCTCAAAGCTAAACATATTCCATTCCTTTAACTGTTTGTTATTGGATTTCATTTTTAATCCCTTGAATACTTTGATAGCTGACGGCCCCCAAAGTATGTATGCACTTTGTAAATTGTAAAGAGCATCCCTCATTCTGCAGAAGAGTAAACAAAAAGCCAGCAGGACATCTGAATCAAATTGCTTCACCAATTTGCTGGATTGATTGAGTGTTGGATTGAGTGAGTGCATATCAGCAGCTCTCACAACTAGACAGAATATTGTTTTAGCTATACTTAATTGCCAACATTCTCTACATTTGGCTCAGTCATTAAATCAGTAAGCCTGAAATGAGAAATGTTTGAACCTCTGGAATTTATTGTTGGAATCCAGTTCTCATTAGCTCTTGCCATCATGGTCTACAGTAAATAATAGCAGGAAATATAGCCCACCAATTTCAGAGAGAGAGAAAGTTGGCTTAAAGAATGTATGGTATAGCACCTGTATAGATAATATACAGGTCCTATAGGTACAGCATAGGTACAAACCCAAATGTTATATCTTCCTAAAGTCTGCTATAAAAACAGAGGTACTAACAATGTAACCAGAGTCAATGTAATCATCATTTGCTTTTCATCAAAAATGTTTATTCAGTGATATGTATTTCAGGGTTTCCCATAATGTATCTAATATCCGTACTAAGACACAAAGGAAAGTGCAAGCAATTAAGACCTTAAGAACTCTTTTATCAGGAATAAATAAAGCATTGAGGGAGGAGAGAGAACAAGAATAAGGAATAAAAATCAGGCTAGGCAATTCACCCATGAGATTGACATGTAAAGTCGGCCACAAAATGGAGATTATAATTGGTTAGTATGATAGGTGCTGTTCAGTGGTGGGTTCCTCCCGGAGCTGTCCAGTGCATAGCTCCAGCAGGGAGTGGTCGATTGCGCAATTTGCACGCAACTGCTCCGGAGCCTTCTCCACCGGTCCGTTGCGCGTGTCGCCATCTTTTTCTGAGAATTTTTGGGCAATTTTGCTTCTGCGCAAGCCGAAAGCAAAATTGCGCTGAAATATCATGAGGGGACTTGCACGCGTGTGAGATTTTGACGGGATTTTGCTTCTGCGCATGCGCAGAAGAATAATCGCGCCAAAATCTCGCACGCACGTGCGTCCCCTCATGAGATTTTGGCGAGATTTTGCTTCCGTGCATGCGCAGAAGCAAAATTACGCGAGGGGGCACACATGCGTAGCAAGTGCATGCCCCCCCGAAATGTGGAGATGCCACATGGGTTAGTGAGCAACCCGCCCCTGGTGCTGTTGGTATTGAATTAAACCTAGAATACTAAATACTAAAATAGAATTACTGCCACTTCCTCTCCCCACTGTCACCAAACATCCCAGTTCTAAACTATAAAATACATTAATCCTCAATCTTTCCCCAGTTACATGGAATATATAAAATCTCCTAGACTGGCAAAAAATAAATCAAACTGCCAAGTGTATTTCTGATTTGGGAAGAATTTCATTTCAAAACTTCTGTGGACAAAAGTGAAATGAGAAGACAAAATGACCTGTTATGTAAACAGGTAAAACTTTAAGGCAGAAACTTGCAACCAAACTGCAAGCTATCAGTCAACTTTAGAAAATGTAGATTACAAGTTCTTCACTCCTTTTTAGATGATTATTTATTAGAGTCTCTCTCTCTCTCTCTCTCTCTCTCTCTCTCTCTCTCTCTCTCTCTCTCTCTCTCTCTCTCTCTCTCTCTCTCTCTCTCTCTCTCTCTCCCTCCCTCCCTCCCTCCCTCTCCCTCTCCCTCTCCCTCTCCCTCTCCCTCTCCCTCCCTTCCTCCCTCCCTTCCTCTCTCTTCAAAGTAGCACGACGATTGAAACAAAACCCAAATTAGATGATAGTTCTATTATTTATCTCAAATATTTCTGGCCTATGTAATTATGCATAAAAATTGCATAGTTGCCTGCATATGTAGGAAAGAAAGGAACAACATACTGCAAAACGATGTATCTAAAAGTGCCTACTGCGGTCCTCATTTCCAGCTTTTGAGGTGTTTTGCAGAAAACTTTGCACAGTTAATTCATGGCAGGTGTTCTTGCCCCTCCTGATGGCAATTTAGTTCTTATATAAAGATGAAACACGAATCAGAAAAATCTGATCACTTACAATTTACTGAAGCTGCCAATTTCTTGGGTTTAAAAGGCTATGTGGTAGATCTGCTTCTTGTAATAAAAAGCAGCCTGTAAGCTTTATATTTTTCATTTCCTGATCGATAAAGCAAGTAACTGAAAAACACCTTCTTAATAAAGAAGACCTATTGTCTTCTATTTTTGAAGTAACTTCTTCCTTTGTTTTTCCTTGTCAAATATCACTTTCATCTCTTCATATGTCTAGACACACTTTTATATTGCATGGCCCTTCTTTTCTTTTCTTTTTTAAACTATACAGATGAAAATAGAAGCTATATTTTCTAAAAGTATAACTATACTGCATTTCAGAACAAAAGCATTTACTCAACTGAAAGCAAAATCTGATGCAATTTGGAACACATCTTATATATACAACTTGTAACAATAGAAGAACAATCAGACTGAACAAGATATAAAAATTCAGCGAAGAATTAATGTATGTTGTAATTATCTAATCATTGAGCACCAGCCATTTCTTTATTAAACACTATTCCTTCTTTATAATTTACTAAGAGCTGAAGTGGTGCAGTGGTTAAATGCTGCGACTGCAGGCTGACTGCTAGTTCAGCAGTTCAGCTGTTCAAATCTCACTAGGCTCAAGGTTGACTCAGCCTTCCATCCTTCTGAGGTCGGTAAAATGAGGACCCAGATTGTTGGGGGCAATATGCTGAACTCTGTAAACCGCTTAGAGAGGGCTGTAAAAGCACTATGAAGCGGTATATAAGTAAAGTGCTATTACTCCATTTGATGCTCTTGTCAATGATTAAAAAAAGAATTGTTCTGTAGAAATATCAGAGCTTTGTCCATCTTTTGCTACAAAATTTCTAAAAAAAGCTCAGACACAATTCCTAAATATTGGATCAATTGCTGAATTGCTATCTAATTGCTATCTTAAGACAGGGGTCCCCAAACTTAGCAACTTTAAGACTTGTGGACTTCAACTCCCAGAATTCTCCAGCCAACTATGCTGGCTGGAGAATTTTGGGAGTTGAAGTCCACAAGTCTTAAAGTTGCCAAGTTTGAAGACCTCTGCCTTAAGACATTTAAAGTAATGCTCAATCAAAATCTACCTTCCAGTAATAGAAACCTATTAGATTTAACATTAGTTTTATCAACTTCTTTCCAACAGATCTCAAGACTTGACCTAAACCGATGCAGCTTCTTCAACAACTGGTTCTTTTAACCAGTTTATCTCACAGATATTTCAAGAATAGCTAAGAGGTGTGGCTATTTTGGTTCAAAAAGGATTCCCAACTGATGTACAACAAGTTATTACTGATGTATTTAATTCCATGTGCTAAAATAGCAAGAACTGTAATAGCTACAGTGTGGTTAATGTTTATGGATCTAATTTAGATTCTCCTATTATGTTACATCAGTGTCTTCAATCCTTGAATGAGTGAATAAAGTGGCAATAGGAGGATTACTCAACAGGATATTTCTCCATGCAATATATAAATGTGAATTAGATTGTATGTGCAAATAAGTATATTTTTAATTGAAGTAACAAGCTCCAGATTTCTCTTATTCGATACCTAACAGCAAAATTAAGTTAATATATGTGTTGTGAGTCCACTTAATTATCAGGGTTCTCTATAATTGCATATTAAATGTGTTGCAAATTTAATATAATTAATATTGTGTTAATAAGACATGAGGATTTTACATCTAGCATGCCCATATTTTCTGACAGTTTGTATCCAAGAACTTGTCACCCCTTGATACATTATTGCCTGAGGTTCTAAATAGTTGGATCTGAAACCAAGACAAGAGATTAATTTCTGCTGGAAACTGTGTAGTTAAGAACAATATATGTGGAGTAAAAAGACTCATTAGTAGTTTCTTCTGAAAATTGTAGAGTTAGAAAAAATATCAGTAAGAAGTTAAAAAAAGAATTCATTCATGTTAGAATAACTGATATTTTCTTTTTTAGGTTGAGGCTGAAATTACAATGCTTGGTAACCATTTTTCTCATAAGCATTAAGAAAACTCGTCAAGATTTTTTTCTGATTAATAAATAAGAAATAATCATTTCATTTGTAAATGAAATACAAATTACTGTAGTTTTTGTTGTATCATTTAAAATGTCCAAAATCTAGATACCAGAGTCAGATGTAAGTTCTTTCAGTGTCTGCTTTTTTAGTGAAACATCTAGAACAGTGTTTCCCAACCTTGGCAACTTGAAGATGTCTGGACTTCAACTCCCAGAATTCCCCAGCCAGCTTTGCTTTGCTGGCTTTGCTGGCTGGGGAATTCTGGGAGTTGAAGTCCAGACATCTTCAAGTTGCCAAGGTTGGGAAACACTGATCTAGAAGAACTAGTGACTGTATCAGAATTACAGCATATGCAGCAGAGTAACAATACTGGGTAATAGTGCTTGATGATAGACTGCCAGCTCTTTGAGTCTGGGTCAGAAAATAGATTACTCAAGGGAAATTGGAATTCTAATTTATTGTTGCAGGGTATAATAACAGACTCTTGAAAAGCCTCTTTCATTTTCCTTGTATTTAAAAGAAAGACACAGAGTCTGTTTACCTAACAGCTGTTGAATATCTTCTTCAAGGCTATCTCCATACACCTCTGCATAGGCATGCTTAATCAGCCAACAAGAATATGCCAATATACGGTGTTTCCCCGAAAATAAGACCCTGCTTATATTTTTTGAACCCCGAAATAAGCACTTGGCCTTATTTTTGGGGAGGTCTTATTATTTTAGAACATGTGGAGCAAGACAGGGCTCCTCTTGCCATCTTACCTGATTTCCAACTCTGTCGCCCTAACCCTAACCAGAGGAAATGATGGAGACCGGCTGCGCATGCATTTAAATATTTTCAGGGAGGAATTATTTTTGGGGGAGGGTTTATTTTTGGGGAAGGGTTTATTTTCGGAGGAGGCCTTATTTTCGGGGGATGCCTTATTTTCGGGGAAACATGGTATTATACTGTTATTCAAGGCAACGGGTAAAATATTTCTTTCTTAGAATGAAACAAACATTTACAGCTGAGGTCATACATTACACTATAATATTAACAGAGTTTGATGTTTGCTTAATGTAACATGTAACCCAGTGACTGTGGTTCATAAATTATAGTTTTGAAAAGTATTTCTCAAACTTGACAGCTTTAAAACGTGTGGACTGCAACAACATAGCTGGCTTGGGAATTCTGGGAGTTGAAGTCTACATACCTTAGTTGCCAAGTTTGAGAAACACTGATTTACAGTTCACACTGTGAATCAGTTCACTATGGTTTCAACAAACCATGATTCTAGCAAAGAATAATTTAACACAATTTATGAACCTGGGTATTACATGCTAAGAATGCTACTTTTCTTTTACCAATAATACATTTAATAAACATATATTGTCAAAATCAAAGCTGGGAGCTCCCAAGTGGAGGCCAACTTTCTGCTACGATAAATCCAGTAACAATCAATTGATGCAATCCATAGTACTGTGCATCACAGTGGAAAGCAGCATTTCTAGAATAGCAGTGCTGTTTAGTGTTGCAAAATTCATAAGTCTAGGATATCCAAAGAAATTGTTCATCTCTGAGAATTCATATTTTTAAAAAATGAATTTCTTCTCCATATCTTCTTATTCAGCATGTTAAAACTAATTAGATTTCCAGTATAAATGCCAGTGAATTAAATAACCAATAAAAATGGTACAGGCTTAGACTGAAGATACATGAGACTATCATAAAAAAAGCATTTTTTATCTAGTAAGAGCAAGGAAATAAGAGTATCTGAACATGGATTTATTATATTTTTTTAAAAAAAGGTGAGATCTAAAAAAAAAGGAAAAGTAAGGCTTGATAGATTTGAATGAGAATAGGTCAAATTTATGGACAGTTTGGGATTCCATATAAGACCCCAATATTTATACCATACTTTTAATATGTTATTTAAAATTGAATGGTCTCTTATAGATTGGACACTTGCTTGTATCCAGCTAAAGATGTTTATGCAAGCTTTCTGGGAATATGGCTCCTTCAAAAAGGTAATTCAGCTGTGTGGCTGAATCATCCTGTAATCCAAGTCAAACAGTTGTCTTGATAAGTTTATCAAGATAGTTTAACATTCTGCATCCATTTAATCAAAAACCTTTGATTTTTTTCACTTTCTAAATTATATTTCAATAATAATTTGTAAATAAGCTTAAAATTGTCAAAATAGATAAGACAAATTCAAAACATAATAGAAAGGCAATAATCGGGTTGGATAATTATTCTATACTTATGGGCAATGTCATAAAGCTCAAATTTCAACACAGAGATTCCATTCATTACAAAGTGAAACAATTCTGAATATTAACTTTTCTTTTTTGGCAACTGTCTTTCTGTTCAACATTAAGACTTACATGCCTATAAAGTATACAGAATTCTTACTATAATAACAGCTGCGAGGATGTTGTATGCTTCTTATTGGAATTACACATTAACTTCTTTCTTAAAAGAATAACAAATTAAGGTATGGACAAATATATCTCATATTTAAAAAAACAAGTCTGATTTAATTTAATTTAATTTAATTTTACCTTGAAACTATTTATGGATTCTATTTCTGCATACAGGCTTGTATCACTTCTGAAGTTTGGCTTCCTCTTTACTGTACATATGGTTTTAAAATATTATATTTTTATTTTTCTGATAATATGTTTGCTTAATTATAAAAAGGACAAACTTTCAATTCAGATAGAAATTCCTATTAATGTTTCATTTTTATTATTTTATCATATCAGCTGTCTTTATACATTGTTTAATTTTGATTTAATGGTAGTTTCAAAGTGTCAAACTGGTATAACATCATCTTTATATGGAATACTAATATAATCTTACTTTGAACATTATTATTCAATTCTATATACTTGCACATCATTTTTCCATTTCTTTTTTTTTTTGCTCCTTTTTTCTTTATTACCTTTTCAGATATTTGTTAAAGTAAAATAAATATGAAACATCTTGTGGTCTCCAAATTTCTAGAGTAGATTTAGAGACAAATCATGGATAAGGAGGAAGACAAGGAAATTGCATTATGCAATTTCATTTCATTTTATTATTTTTGTAATAAACTCTATAATGATTATGAGTAGCATACAGTGAAAACACTAGTAAACATCACTAGCATTAAGAAAAAAAACAATTATTAGAAAGAAAATAATATGCAGGACTCATCAGTCCCTCCAACTCATGGCCTGGGGGAAGAATCAAGTTTTCAGGCTCTTTCAAAAACAGGCTGAAGGCCAAATAAATTTTATAGGGGATTTCATTTCAAAGAGCAGATACTGTGACAGAGAGTCATTCTGCCCACCCTTACACAGTTAAATTTCACTTGAAACGTGGGGGGGTCGTGCGTGCATGCATGGGGGCGCGGCAGCACGGTTGGGTCATGTGCGCATGTGCAGAGGGTGGGGCACGTGGAGGGACATTGAATTATGGGTGTTGGCACACACACACACACACACACACTTTTGGCACCTGAGGAAAAAAAGGTTCGCCATCACTGCCCTATACCATTTCAGACAAATGGTTGTCCAATCTCTTCTTAAAAATTTCCATTGTTGGAGCATCCACAACTTCTGGAGGCAAGTCGTTCCACTGATTAATTGTTCTAACTGTCAGGAAATTTCTCCTTAGTTCTAGGTTGCTTCTTTCATGTCATCTAAACAGAAATTATAATTATCAGCATTGTATATAATGTTTGTGTTTCCATTTCCAAATATTAATATATTATAATTATATAGCTCTGCTTTTAATCTCTTTTACATACATACATACATATTTGTTGTCATGGTAACTTCCTATGTTCCATCATGCACTGTAAATATGAGATTCTGAATCAAAGGACCAAAACCTATTTGCACACTTTCAGAATTACCAGTGGGGAAGTTTAGACAGTTACGCTTGCCGAATTAACCTAAAAATCTTATTGAAATTATGTAGTCAAAGAGTAGTTACCTAATTAGTATTGTCTAATAATTAGTTATAATGAATTCCACTCATTATCTGTTAGCATGACCCCATAATAATAATAATGTCTGTATTAAAAAAAATTGCTGGATGACACAATAGAAATGCTAGAGGTCTGTAAAATTTCATATCTGAAAGGAATATGGGGGATTTGGATCTATTGTTCCAAATTATATTATTGGTTGTATAATCACTGTCTTTGTTTAAGAATATTTAGGCTTCCACACAAGCATGACTTCATATGGGTGAACCAAGTTTTGAATGACAAAAGGACAAGGATTTGTCAGATAATGGGAAGTGGATTATATTATACTGAAATTAAAAAGTCCTCTAGCCATTTTTTTTATCTTGCTGCTTTTTCAAAAAAGTTACAAAAATTGATTTCATCTTATCCATCTGAGAAGCAAGTTATAAAATGCTATGAATGGGAGTTTAGCGAAGTAACATACAGATAAGAGGAGATGGCAACGGTTTGAGTACACTGCAAGTTTCAGTTATAAACATGTTGCATTCACTGAAAATATCCTGTGACTGAACGCTGGGAAATCAAATAGGGAAGCAGGAAATATTTCAGGAGACATCTCTGCTTCCCTAAATTCAACATTTTTTAAAAAAAGACTCTACGTTTCTCCAATTTATTTTTTTATTTTTTTATTTTTTTATTTTTTATTTTTTTATTTTTTTATTTACTTATTTACTTATTTTTTTATTTATTTATTTATTTATTTATTTATTTATTTATTTATTTATTTATTTATTTATTTATTTATTTATTTATTTATTTATTTATTTAGTCAAACATGTACAGGATAGTAGTTGTTTGTATAAACATAAGTAAAAAGTTCCGATAAAAGAGGAAAATAGAACAATAGGACAGGGACGGTAGGCACTGTGGTGCGCTTATGCATGCCCCTTACAGACCTCTTAGAAATGGGGAGAGGAGGTCTACTGTAGACAGTCTAAAGTTAAAGTTTTGGGGGGTTGGAGAAGAAACCACAGAGTCAGGTAGTGCATTTATATTATATTTATATTGAAGATAGATTATACATTTTTCCTGTAAAACCTCAAACTGATATTTGTACTTCACAAAAGAAATGAATAAAGAATGAAAGGAGCAAATCCATTAAGATATTTCCTTGATTCTTGTAATAATTTCTGCCAGACCTCTGCCTAAGATAAACCAGAGAAATTTAAATGCAAAACCAAACAAACCTGTTTATAAAGTACGCAACCAGCTAGAACAATTATAAATGTCACTGAACTCTGTGTAACAAAGCAATTGTTTAGCCCATTTCCAGTGAAAAGAAAGAAACATGAATTATTTTTTTATTTTATTTTCAAATGACATCCACAAGTACATAACTGGACTTCCAGCTAAATTTGTTTACAGATGACAAATTTACCTAACAGCAGCAGAGAACCTCATAGACCTTATGTTTTAAAGATATCATAGGTATGTTCTCCCCTACCAACAATTTTAGAAGTTATATTTAGTAAAATTAAATATATTTAATAAGGCATTTTACACAGTAATGCAGTGTTCTTCATATATGTAACAATATAATTATTTATTGGCTGTGTTTTTGGTGCAAAGTACTGCAGATCAATCCATTTCCTTTTGCTTTCTATTTTATAATATGTATACTCAATTTTGTGCTCCATTTTATTTCTCTGGTCTAAAGTGTGAAGGATTTGCTGCAGTCTGTGCCTTCAATATAGAGCAGTTTCTTCCAGCTATCGTATCTCATGATAACTATCCTTATTAGTAGCCATTTTATATTCTCAGGACTGTTCCAGACATCTCCACTATAAAAGGATGTGAGAGATAGAAATTCAAATTATTTGTGCTTTATGCTGAATTCTGTAGCTCCTGCAGAAAATAGCAGAAAAATCTAACAATATTTTCATGTGACCTAGAGGTGGAGCTCTTGCCTCATTATCAGGAGGTTGTGAGTTCAATCCTAGGTAGAGGCAGATGTAGGGTCTCCTGCTTGGGCAGGGGGTTGGGCTAGATGACCTGCAAGGTCCCTTCCAACTCTGTTAATCTGTTAAATGTTACATTCTATTCCTGGTGAGTGCTTGCATCCATCCATACAGTTTTAGTTTAGTGTTACAGAAATGGTTTGTCATCTACTTTTTAAAAAATCTTCCATTAGTTCAGTCTTTTTCAAAGAATCAGATGGGTGTTATTATGGTATCTTAAGTGAAACAGCATGGTTGAAGCTGGTTTTGCCTGACCTGTGAACTAAGAAATACAGAAGGTTTTCTACATATTTATTTCTTGTTTATTCTTTATTCATCTATATGGTGGCCTAAAGTGTGTAGTCAACAGTTTGATTTGATGTTTGGTGCCATGCAAGGTTTCATGCGAATATATAATAGCATCTACTGGGAGAAATCAGGTTTACTCTATCTAACATTCTGTTAAGTTTTTTGTTTTGTTTTGTTTCTACAGAGAATAATTACAACTGTCCAGAATATCATTGGGCTCCAGCTATCAACCCTGGACGATATCTCTGCATCTCGCTGTTCTAGGAAGTTGCACAATATTCTCAGAGACTCTTCTCATCCTGCTTACAATCTTTTTGAACTGTTGCCTTCTGGCAGAAGATACAGAACAATGAAAACTCGGACCACACGCTTTCTGAAAAGTTTTTATCCTAGAGCTATAATTGCACTTAATAATGAATTGAAGGGTCACCATCAGAGAGCTGTTGGATGGTATTACTTGGTCTGTTGTATGGATGTTTGAGTGGTTCAGGGTGAGGAATTCGTGGCGGGTGGGGATTGCTATGTGTGTTGGTACTGGTCTTGAAGCGTTATGTGAATTTCGTTGTATGGGTGTACTGTGTATATATGTACAATGAAAATAATTATTATTATTTAGTGCACATGACTGGAATGGGTGCTCTTGTGGTTCTAATCATCTTAGGATCTACTTATGGAAATAATTAAGGCATTTGGACCATCCACTGTAGTTTGGTGGTAGTTAATCTTCACCTTTCCAGCTATTTTAATTCTAGAATCTTTCCTCCTCACCAAATATAGGAGCTGTAAAATGAAAAAGGATCCTATGTTTAAATGATGTTTAAATGAAACAAAAAGAATGAACTAATGACAACACATAGAGCAACCAGGTGTAGAACTGGCAATGGAGATAATGAAATGATGGATGCCTTCTGCATTTAAGGCTCATCCATGAATAGTCAAGGACCTAGCAGTCAAGAAATACACCACAGACTAAGACAGAGTAGCAATGAAGGCTTTGGAAAAGATATTCAGATGCTGTGGTGTATCACAAAGGATGGTGAAGGCAATTATTTTTCCTGCAATACTCTTCAATGTTGAGGAACCTGATTTCATAGCATCATAGCCAGAGGTGGGTTTCACTTCCCTTGCCACCAGTTCACGTTGCGACGTCCCCTTGCGCGATTTTACTTCTGTGCATGCTCAGAAGGTGGATTCAGCCCGAAACACAGCTGAGGAGCTCATCAGCTGTGCTTCGGGCGAAGGAATAAAGGTCAGTATTAACCCGGGGCGGGCAGGAGGGCTTTTTTCAAAGCACAGAATGCTGTGAAGCCATCCAAACACAGGAAAATTGGCCGAAAATTCAGAAAAAAAGATGGCGGCGAGCACGGACCGGCTCAGACAGAACCGGATCTGTGATGCCAAAATTACGTCACCAGCGGGTCGCTAACGTTTTGGGCGATCTGGTCCGAACCAGGAGGAACCCACCCCTGATCATAGCATAAGTTACAATTAAATTTTAAATAAATTTAAAAGAAAATTATGTAGCTAGAATACAACTGATCAGAGAAGACAGAACAAAAAAACCAATGGGGCCTAACAATCCTGTGGCCTAAGAACTAAGGGAACAACATTTTTTAAAAGAATTTGTGGACATGCAAAAGAGTGTGAACAGTATGGATCCCCAAAGTATATAATTCCTTAGGGCAGAAATCATCATGAAGAAGATAGATGCTCATGGATTAGTGGTAACTATAGTATTATAACATACAGTAGATAAGTTACTACTACACAGTAACTGCAACAAGGCTATTATATTATATGCACAAAAATGGAAAAATACAGAAGTACCCATTATGGAGGAGTAGCTATGAAAATGACAGAGTTTGCAGAAATGTCTAAAATGACTTGCTTGGTTAAGGAGGAAATAACAATTACTTTTTCAAAGACCTTTGGGACTTTTTGTTGAAAGTGGATAAAAATGAATCGATAATTTCAGGGTTTATTTTTTTATTTTATTGATTAAAAAGTTTTGTTTATGGGAAGGAGGGAACCATGTTAGATAGCTTTGGAAGATGGAAATGGCAATAACTATGATTGTAACTACTGCAAAGAAAATAGCAAGTTGCTTCTTTAGATAACTTTAGTGATTTTAGCAGCAAGAAATGGGCTAGACAAGTGGCACTAGTTATGAATGACTTCCTCTACCATGCTTTACCTATTTTAACAAAACTCATCTTTATTTTCAGTAAATAAAGCTTTCCCAAAATAACCAGGCAGAAGGCTGTTTTCTTAATTTATTGAATGCAAATATTTTTGACAGCCTCAGAGGCTGCTGGATATGTGCTTAGCTCCTCTATGGTTAACCTCCAAATTTTAGACGTCAGCTCCAGGCCCTGGGTCAGATCTAACCATCCAGCTGGTTAATGTATTATCTTCTTCCAAATGTGTACTTGCTTGATCCAGGGGTGGGTTCTAACTTACCTCGCTGCTGGTTTGCTTCCTCCCGCGCCGTGTGGGCATGTCTTATAGGCGCGTGCATACAAAGCACGCATGCGCATGCACAGTGCCAATAATATATTTTAAAAAGCCAAAAGCAAGATGGCGACCGCATGCACAGTGCCGGAAACTTGGCTTCTGTGCATGCTCAGAAGAAAATAAAAAATTCAATTTTTTTAAAAAAAGTAAAAAAAAAATATGGCTGCGCCCACGGACTGGCACCAACCAAACCAGTTCCGTGACATCACCAGCGGGTTGCTACCGGTTCGGACAAACCGGTCTGAACTGGGAGGAACCCACCTCTGGCTTGATCTTGCCTACTAGTATAACCAGAAATTCTTAGTTAAGCTTTGGTACAGTCTCATGATTTATATTTCCTTTTCAGCCCTAACTTATTGCAGTTGTGTCCTGCTTTTTTTCTTAGGATGGATTCACTCCCCAGTTCTGGAACCTGCTTTGTCTTTTGGTCTAATTGTAACCTCTTTGATAATATCAGACTGCTACTTCTAATCCGCCTCTATAAATATTAGGTAAAATGATAAATTAAATCTTAAAAGAGAGGTTTTTCTTTTTCTTTTACTAGCCTCACATATATTGAAACATTTATGTGTCCTCTGAAGAGATAATCCATGGAAATTATTGTGTAATTTAAAATTTTATTCCTTGGTATATACAGTACCAGTACATACTGGGGCCATGTGGATCAAGAAAAAAATTACTTTATTCTGCTGTATTGAGAGGAAAATTTCTTGTTTACGAATGAAGGCAAATATACATGTCCCAGAATAATGTTGCAGGATTCAATCTGGGTCAGTACCTGGAACCAGAGGTTTAGTCTTCCGGATTTTCAGACCTGTCCTGCAGCCCATCCTCATGTGCAGCATGAGTCCAAAAGCTCTGAAGACTAAACCTGTGGTCCCAGTGACCGACTCAGATTGGATCCTGCATTTCTTGTTTAGTTTATAAGTCCATGTCATTTAGACATAGTTTGATTGGAGTTGCTTTAATCATTCAGTGAAGCAGCTGGGGAGATAATAAAGAGATTGCTAAACTAGGCTCAACCTGTATGAATCAAGAAATACTTATTAGTAACATTTAGCCAGCATATACATAACTCTGTAAGTTAAGTCATATAATTATATTTATGTAACTGATAGAAACCCACATTTTCCATATGCCATAATTTATGTACAATCATTCACTAATTCAATCATTTGTATTAGTTCTAAAGAGAAGGAGGTTAAATCTCTACCTGTAGTGATGAACATGGTATTGCCAATATTTATAAGCTGTTATTGAAATTAAATTTGAAAAATGGATATTTGAAGCATTGCATGATACAATGGAAAAATAATTTTGGGTATAATATAATGATGAACAATGAGAAAACATGTGGAGAAAGAATTTTAAATTTGCACTAAATTGTAATTTAAAAGAAAATTTTCATAAAATGATGTACTGTTTAGCACCCAATAAACTGTCAAAGATGTATAAAGGTATTTCAAATGTATGTTGGAAATGTAAAGAAGGAACTTTTTTATCATTGTGGACTTATGATAAATCAAAGAAATAATAGAAATACCATTAAAATCCATATTTTAATACAGAAGAGTCTTAAATATAGAATTCAAACCATAGACTTTTCTTTTAAGCTTAATGGACAAAAATCTTTTTAAAAATAAGGAACTGTGCTTTTATATATGTTGACAGCAGCAAGAATGCTTTATGTTCAAAAATGGAAAGATACTTTATTTCCCATGGAAAAACTGATGTAACTAGCAGAGATTGCTAAATTAACTGCTTTAATCAAAGAAAAGAAATATACAAATATTTTTCTTGATTTTGTGCTTGAGATGGGAAAAAAATGAAATTTTGACTTTGGATTTTGCAGATTAAACAAGTTAGTTGTTGTAGAAATGTACATATTAAATATATGAAAGTGAAAAGTTGAAGCTGTAATGTTACTATCTACTGTGCTAGAAAGAGTTGGAAGTCAATGCTTTTCTTTTTTTCCCCCTTTACCCTAAATTTCATTCTTTTTTCTCTTCCCTCCCCCATTTCCCCACTATTTTCATTTTTGTATATTGATAAGCTTAATAAAATTATTTAAAAATTCTCCACATGTAGGACTTAAGGCTCATATTCTGGGGAGACGGGATCTGGCTGTTAGAGAAGTCAAACTTTTTTTCCTTATGGTACCCTCTAGATCACAGGTGTCAAACTCTATCGTGTCATGGGCCAGATTGTGACGTAATGTGATGGTTTTTGCCTTTGCAGAGCTGGGGTGGGTGTCACCTGCACGTGATGTATCCGGCCCACAGGCCGCCAGTTTGACAGGCCTACTCTAGCTGTACAGAAGTTGCATCTTCCCAAATTGCAATCTAGAGCATTTCTGAAGAGCCAGCTTCAGTGGATTTTTGAGAAATAAATAGTTAATGTACAAATACAAAACATGCTAGAAAATTCTACCACCACTTCAAGACACTTAAAGATAGAGAGAGGAATCATTATCAATATAACTCAAGAATAATCAGTGAGTCATCTTTCTGTTCTTTGGAGTCTTTGATTAAAGTTTATTAAGCCATGTTTCAACTTTATAGCATTTTCTGCTTTCGGTACTTATGTTTTCACATTTTCATCAAACTGATTAAGTGAGACCAAAAGCAAAATGAACTCTTGGTCTTGAACTGGTGCAGTATCAAACTTTTGGTGCTAAATTAAATGGAAGCTGAGATATTACATAATTCAATGACAGCCATTTGTCTGACCTTTGGTGTCATTGACCTGCAATTTACTAGCAGTTCTCATAATGGCTAAATCATCTGAATAGAGTAATCAGAAGGTTTCATGTCTTTTTTTTATTGCAGCAATGGTCGCTAAAGAGTCAACATCAGCTTAATGGCAGATAATAAGTGACGATTTACTGACCTATTACACATTGTTTACATCCATGCAGAGTAAACATTAGAAGACACATATTGCTTCCAGCTGTTACCAAGTATTTTTTTTCTATGGCCCAGACAGATGGGTAATATGTTGTGAGGAGAGGTCACAACTAAAGAAAACACTTTGGGAAGAAGCCAGAATGCTAAGGAACAGCTGTCATTTCTTTCTCCAAATGATAAGAGTTTTGCTTTGCTGAAAGATGGTAATTATAGGAGTAGTTGATACAAGGCCATGGGTACTTCCCATTTTGCCCATTTAGCTCCCTTTCCCAGCTGACTTAACTTTTTAACACTTTTTAAATTGAAAATGATTAAATAGAAAATTGACCTGCAAACAAAATGCCAGTCTCTTGCATTATATTCCTTATGGGTACTACTTAGAACAGAAGTCCCCAACCTTTCTGGTGGTGGGAGAAGGGGTGGGTCTTTATGGCACAGAGAGAGGGGATGGGGAGAGGGGATGGGTCTGTGTGAGCAGCAGACGCTTGCGTGAGCAATTCCATGTGTTGAAATGGAGCTGCGTGTGCAAGCACTCATGACTCGCACAAATGGAACTGCACATGCACACTTGCCTGCCACTTGTACGGCCCAGTTCCAAATGGGCCATGGCCTGGTACTGTGTTTCCGCAAAAATAAGACCTGTCTTATATTTTTTTGAACCCTGAAATAAGCACTTGGCCTTATTGTCATGCACTCAAAAGCCTGATTGGGCTTATTATCTGGGGATGTCTAATTTTGGGGGGAAACAGGGTAGTGGACCATAACCTGGGGTTTGGGGATCCCTGACTTAGAAGATAAAATGATAGAGACTTCACTTTAGTGCTTTGTTTCAAAACCTGTTCACCTGTCCATTAAAAAAAATGGAAGACTGTATTTCACTATTTTGCTGATCTATCAGAGAACATCTGAAGTCAACTCTTATTTTGATATTATATAGCAGAAGATATTATATAGCAGATATTACATTGCAGGAGTAGATGACCCAGTTTGGAAGGGTGGGCTCAGAGACAGACTAAAGGTACATTATTAGAAAATATATTTAACTGCATGAAAAGTTCTGTGTCCTGAACTTCTTGCCATACTTCACAATACTGCCATTTTATTTAACAAATGTTCTGCCAGATAGATTTTTATCCCATTGTCTATAAGTTACTCATCTATTCATTAACCATGTCTAGTTAAGTCTGCTTGAGCACATGACAGAGCAATTATCAGGCAAGATGGGCGGTATAGTCAATCAATCAATCAATCAATCAATCTTTGACCAGTTTTGTTGAATCCATAGATAACTGTTTAATGAGTACAAATAGTCCTCAACTTACATCAGTTAGTGACCGTTCAAAGTTACAACAACACTGGAAAAAGTGACTTATGACCGTTTTTCACAGTTGCAACCTTGCAGCATCCCCTTGCTCAGGTGATCAAAATTCAGATGCTTGGCAACTGATTCATATTTATGACCGTTGCTCTGTCCCAAGGTCATGTGATCACCTTTTGTGGCCTTCTGACAAGCAAAGTCAATGGGAAAGCCAGATTCACTTAGCAACCGAGTTATTAACTTATCAACTGCAATGTTTCACTTAATAACTGAGGCAAGAAAGGTGGTAAAATGGGGCAAAACAAATGTCTCACTTAACAACAGAAATGTTGGGGTCAATTGTGGTCATAAGTCTACCTGTAATTATGTTACATGATTTAGCATCAGAATATGTGCCGGAGACCTTGACTGCAGAATTAGTTTCATTAAGATTGTATTATTGAGATATGTTTCAATTTGCTTCTGTATTTCACTTTCCTTCTGGTACTGTTGAGCATTCTTTTTGAGTGTAATATAAATCCAATCAATGAAGGTATTAGAGATACAATATTAACTGACTGAAGAACAGATAAAAAAGAAGGCTTCTATGAAATAAGATTGTGTAGCTGGAGAGACAAATAAACCTAATTTAGAAGTCTGCTGAGCGTTCCCTTTACCTTGCAGAAGATTCTTTAGAAATACATTTCATAGAAATTTTAAAAAATGCTTTGCCTAAGCATAAAAGCCTCTCATTTCAAAACTCAGATATAGGTCCCAAATTGTGATTATTATGTAATTGTAAGGCAGAATGAATTGCATATAAAGCTTTAGGTTTTAAACCAGCAAGCAGCCAAATGATTTTTTTCACTGAGGGCGAAGTAGAAGAACTGTCTATTAATAGGTAATAAGCAGGAGAGAAAAAGATGCTTACAATTTAAGCTCTGTTCTCACCATAACCTTTGCTTACAGATTTTATATAGAACTTTTAAAAACAGTTTAGGAAATCTGACAAATGAAATGTTTAGTTTAGTCAAAACAGAGAAGGATCTGCCCTATTTCATTAAGCCAGATGAAATCCCAATTCCAATTGCAGAAATCAATGTGGAAAAATATCTGCATTAATTTTGGATTTCTGACTGAATAATAAGATGCCAGATGTGGAGCCAGAGCTGGACATCATAATCCAAGTGGATTTACCTTTTTAGCAGTTGCATCGTATGCTGGTTTATTCAGCAAGCCCTATTCTGTCTGAAAATTTAAACGAAGTGTGAATGTTGCTATCCTTATATGTTTTCATAAGGGACAAACAGAATAAAGTTATTGATGGATTTTCCTGGCTTCATTAATTTTGGATTTCTGACTGAATAATAAGATGCCAGATGTGGAGCCAGAGCTGGACATCATAATCCAAGTGGATTTACCTTTTTAGCAGTTGCATCGTATGCTGGTTTATTCAGCAAGCCCTATTCTGTCTGAAAATTTAAACGAAGTGTGAATGTTGCTATCCTTATATGTTTTCATAAGGGACAAACAGAATAAAGTTATTGATGGATTTTCCTGGCTTCATTTCCTCTTGTATTGAGTGTCCGCTTTTCACATCAGTTGCTCACCTTAACATGTTGTGAGACTGAACTGATAAAATAGAAAGTATTTATTTTCTTCACCAATTCCTCTCTGTTGTTTAGAATTATATTCTGAATAACAGGCTCTCTTGCTCTGCCTTTTGACAAATGAAATAGTCAATAACGTTAAGATTTTGTTGGACCTCTGGTCTTGGCAGAAGTAGATTCCAAGAGATGTTGTCAGGATAATTGAAATCTCTCATTTGCACTATCACAAAACATGTCTCTTTTAAAAATGAAGTTATTTCATACAAAAATATTTTATGCTGGCCTAATGCCAGTCCAGTGAGTCTGTAATAAATTCCCACTTCTATTTTTTATTTTGTCACCCAACCATGTTCAACCAGATTTCTATGCTTTGACTCCTGATTTTTAACACACACATACACACACACACACACACATTTCTCAAACACCTTCATCCTCATGAATAAATTTTAGCCTCCCAGTATTATGTGCCCATCCAGAGTATCATCTCATAAAATTTCAATGAAGCCTATCATGCATGATTTTCTTCCCAAGTTAGATTATCTGTTTTTCCCCCTGTTTATTTCTCATGCATCTGAGTTCAAGTGGCAAGGAACTCACTGTTGCAATTTCTATGGTTTCTCTCCTCTTCACCTCCTGCTTCTTCCTTTGAGTTCTGTTTCCTACGTTCCAGTCCTTGGCTGCAAATTCAGTTCTGGGCTTCTGCCCTCCTCATGAGATTGACAAAATAATTGCCAAACATTTCATTCCCAGCCATCATATTACTAAGGTTTTGGCTCTTTTCCAACCATAATAATCACCTCTTGTCTTTCTCACCTCTTATTTTCTGAGAATGAAAATAAACTTTTATAATTATTTATAATTATTTTTATAATTATAATAAAGCTATCCTTACTCATTTGCTTACATTTTAAAACTATATGCAGATTTGTTCTCCTTTTCTTCTCACTTTCCTATAATTTATTTTAATTGTTATTCTGTGATTGCTTAATATACAGCACTTTAAGTTCACAATTGAACATTTTCTTTTGAAAACCACTTCTCTAATTAGTTCTACTTCTAGAACATAACACATAACTGTGTTATGAGGAATGAAATATGTCAGTTGAAATAATCTACAGTTTTATGACCAAATGTTTTATGCCTAGGGCATTCTCAGAAAATTCATCTCTCAATTTTTCCAAAAGCATCTAATCCTGTAGTCGATATTCCAACTCTGTAGTAAAGCTTCTCTCGGCTTGCTTTGCTGCATGCTTCTAATTAAAGTGGAATTCTGTGTTTAAATTTACCAATTAAAATGAGGATTTTGAGAGTTATGGTTTCGGAGACATCATCTGTGCCGATCTTCATATCTCCATTGTCCTTAACAATGGCAGTTAACAATAACTCTTGGGATTGACATGGTGTGCAAGGCTGGTGGAAGCAGAGATCTCAAAGAGTGATACACAGGGGTGGGTTCCAACTTACCTCGCTGCCGCTTTGCTTCCTCCCACGCCGCATGGCCGCGCGCACGTATGCGCAGTGCAAAAAAACCCCCCAAAATTAAAAAAAAATAAAAATGCCAAAAACAAGATGGCAACCACATGCATAGTGCTGGAAACTCGGGTTCTGTGCATGTGCAGAAGAAAAAAAAATTTGAAAAAATTTGAAAAAAATTATTTAAAAAAGATGGTGGCTCCCATGGACCGACACCCACCGAACCGGGTCGGTGATGTCATTGCGACGTCACCAGCGGGTCACTATCAGTTTGGGAGAACCGGTCCAAACCAGGAGGAACCCACCCCTGGTGATACATAACTAGTTTCCCTACAGTTCGTTTAATGTGAAGATTGATCCTAATACTCCCTGAAATTTTCTGGTTAAAAAAAGTGTCATTTTGGTCTGTCTTTCTCTATTTTGTGAAAAACAACTGATAAAATACAAGCTATTAATATAAGCTTAGAGATCCAGTTTGGTTAAGGCTAGAAACTAGGAGATTATGAGTCCTAGTGCCAATTCAGCTGGTTAATTTTGGCCAGTCACTCATTGACTGCTTCCTAGGGCCAGTCTTAGCACTAGGAAGCAGTCAATGGCAAACTATTTCCAAAATCTTGCCAAAAACAACACCACCACCCTGCAAGGACTTGTCCAGGCAATTACCATGAATCAATACTGATATGAAGGCACATATCCCCCCCTCCACACACACACACCTCACACAAAATATAGTTCAAAAACTGAAGCCATGACTTCAAAGCAAAAACCTCTACTTTGCTGGTTTAACTATTCATAACAGTATTTAGAGTCTGCATATTAGTAGGCCAAAACTCATATATGGCCTTGCAGGCAATTCAAGTTCTAGCCACCATCTCTTATATATTATGTACTATGGATAACTGTTGAGATAATCTTATCAACACCATCCTTCTACTTCTGCTGAAGCTGCTATGGAGTCAGGACTGTTGGTACTTATTGCCAAATCTAGTGAATTCAAGATGGTTATAACTTGCACATTTTAAAGAAGTGACTGATAATAGAAGAATAAGTGGCAGGTTTTACTCAGGCATATAAAACAACATGAAGATAACTGCCACTAGAAAAAAACAATTCTTATGATTGTTATCACAGTGAACCCATATTCTGGTTTAGCTCACAAGCATCCTTTAACTCTTTGGTGTGTTTTAAAGATATGATATCCAAGAAGGACTCTTAAATGATGCACAGTCTTTGCTATAACGCAGCACTTCTTTCCTTAGTTTAAATAATGCTGCTGTGAAACGGAAAGACTTTTTCTTAAATTGCTTTTAAATTTTCATGCGCTTCTTGCCTGCTGTGAATATAAACTAAAACAGCTACTTATTTTAAACACAGGATGTGAATACATAATTGCTAGGGCATGATTTTAAATATTCTACGTTATTGTTTCATCCTATGACTGATTTATTTTAACTAACGCAATAACAATTTTAACATAGTTTTTATCCTAGAGCTATAATTGAACTTAATAATGAATTGAAGGGTCACCATCAGTGAGCTGTTGGATAGTATTATTTGGTCTGTTGTATGGATGTTTGAGTGGTTCAGGGTGGGGGATTCGTGGCGGGTGGGGATTGCTATGTGTGTTGGGACTGGTCTTGAAGCGTTATGTGAATTTCGTTGTATGGGTGTACTGTGTATATGCGTACAATGACAATACATTATTAATTATTAATTATTATTAATTATTAATCATTATTATTAACATCATGTGCTGTATTTCTTAAAATAAAACCAAGGCAGTTCACAACTGCTGCATATCAGAAGGGGGAGGCCAAGAGACCCACAGGGCTTTGGCATTGTAGCTCAGAATTCATTCATAGGATAGAATGCTGGAAGCCTCAAAGTTACCGTATTTTTCAGAGTATAAGACGCACCGGATTATAAGACACACCTAGATTTTAGAGGAGGAAAACAAGGAAAAAAGTATTCTGAACCAAATGGTGTAGTAATATATTATTTAATAAAATACCAATGTAGCAGAATACTTTTTACCACCATGTATACTTTTTACAACCATGTATACTTTTTACAACCATGTACACTTTTTACAACCATGTACACTATTTACAAACTTCAAATCTGAAAGCTTTAAGACTTGTGGACTTCAACTCCCAGAATTCCTCCTCCAGTCATGCTAGATGGGGTAATTAGAAGGCAAAAACATCCCCGTTTTTGCAAAAAAATGCCCTTTTTTGCCCCCCCCCCCCTTTTTTTTGCAAAAATGGGGCATGCAGAGGGTTTGGGAAGCCTGCAGAGCGCTCTTAGGGGTGGGGGAAGGCAAAAACGCCCCCATTTTTGCAAAAAAGGCCCATTTTTCGCTCATTTTTTTGCAAAAACAGGCATGCAGAGGGTTTGGGAAGCCTGCAGAGGGCTCCTAGGGGGTGGGGGAAGGCAAAAACGCCCGCATTTTTGCAAAAAATGGCCCATTTTTGCCCATTTGTTTTGCAAAAATGGAGATGTTTTTGCCTTTCCCCATCCCCTAGAAGCACTCTGCAGGCTTCCCAAACCCTCTGCGCACCCCATTTTTGCAAAAAACAGGCACATTTTTTGCAAAAATGGGACACAGGTGCGGGGCTTCGGGAGGCCAAAAATGGCTGTATTCGGTGTATAAGACGCACTGACATTTCCACCCTCTTTTTTGGGGGGAAAAAGGTGCATCTTATACTCCGAAAAATACGGCATTTTCCCATAAGGAAGCCAGCATCCTGGTGTCCACACCTATCTTATGGGGACATTTCACCTGGCCTTTTCTCCATGAGTCGCAGAATTCCCACATCTCATGTTGCCTTTTTAGTGATAAAAAGTTTAGAAATGTATTACTTTGTTTCATGCTAGTTCCTGTTTGTTTAGGTTTCAGTGCATGACTATTTAGGCCTCTCTTGAGTGATTGATCAATTTCATTGAAGATACACAATCAAATGTTACTGAAGGGGGGAGGAAAGAAATTATAAAAATTCACTTTTTAAAAATAGTGCATGCATGATTTGATTAAACATTTGAAATACGAAAAACAACTCTTCAGTGAAAAAGGAGGCAAACTATACAACTATTTAAATCTTGGATCGCAAATTAAAAGAAATTCTAATATAAAATTACAAAGGAAAATACAAGGCTTGGAGAAGAGCAAAAGATGGCACTGGACTGCTACAAATGAACAATTTGGGATATGGAAGAGATTGATTGGTTGACTATCAATTATGTTGATTCTTAGCCACAACATAGATTTTCTCCAAAATGGAAATGATACAGCAAGTAATTTCCAAATTATTCTTAAAAATCACAAGAATATTCTAAAGCGACATCTTTATGTTCAGACCTAGATGCATGAAAGGCTGAAGTACACTGAATTTTTAAAGCTTCTTTTATGTAAGAGGAGAATGAAAGCCACTGAGTTCCTTTGAACTAGAGTGGCGTACAAAGTAAAATAAATGAAATGAAATAAAATATAAAGTGTGTCACCATTCATACATTAGATCAGCATAACAGAAAGTCATAATATATATGCATGTTCCCATATTATATGTTTCCTTAACATAATAATATATATGCATGTTCCCATATTATATGTTTCCTTAACATTCTCATTTTTCTAAGATATTGCCTTTGGTAGATTAAAATTTAAGATTAACAGTTACTTGTTCCAGTGAAGTACCAAAAATTAATTCACAGCCATTTTTAAAATTCTATTGTGTTAGATACATAGCTCAGAAACAAAAGGGACAATAGGAAAGGCTACAGAATGAGGAAAATCTTTCAGCATGTATTAAAGATTTTTAAAAATCCTTTTAAAGAGAGAACATAAAAGCAAAGCTAAGGAAGCAACTTGTTGATCATTTCATAGTCCCAGGGTGAAAACTTCAGGTGCAAACTAAAATACTTTTGTGGCATCTACTATCAGCATAACAATTTCTTTTGCCATGTTAAGATTGCCTTTGGAAAAATGACAGTTTTGGCTGTGTTGAAATGTGCTTTCCCATGAATTACTGCAGAAATCATCAAATATGTTCATTTTGGGATTATGGAAGATTTTCTACAGCAGATGTGCCCAATATTATGCCTTTTTAGAATAGAATTTTAGGAAGGCAGGCAGATAGAGAAAAATCAGTAAGCATGACCACTTACTGTATCCTTACATCATCCTGTGCATAATGCTTTCCAGGGTCAAAAGCCATAATTACCATATTTTTTGGAGTATAAGACGCACCTTTTACCCCCAAAAAGAGGATGAAAACTTATACACCGAATGTAGCCCCACCCACCCAGCCACCCCCACGCTTTGGCCTCTGTCTTCCAGCAATTTACCTGCTTGCAGCAAACAGGGAAGAGCCTGTAAAGCCAAGCAAGTCATTAGCAGCTTCCCGACCTACAGCTGATTTGCCACGTGCTAAAATGAAACTGAAACTAGCTGCAAAGAGGCAAATAGCTGGGAGAGACATGCAGATTTTTATTTTCTGCTGAACTGGATGCAAGGGGGTAAGTGAATAACTATAAATGTCTGTAGAATGTTCAAATTATTAGACTTATTTTTTAAAGACTGCTTTGTTATTGTTCTAGGCCAGGGGTCTCCAACCTTGGCAATTTTAAGACTTGTGGACTTCAAGTCCCAGAATTCCACAGCCAGCTTTGTTAGCTTTGCTGGCTGTGGAATTCTGGGAGTTGAAGTCCAGAAGTCTTAAAGTTGCCAAGGTTGGAGACCCCTGTAAAGCTAGACAACTTAACAAAATGAAGAAGCTTTTTAAAATAAATGCTTGCATTTCTCCAATTCTTTGCTATTTCTATGGGTCAGGCACACATGCACAGAAATACACAGCAAACAGTGTATATTATCTGTGCTGTTTGCTGTTTGGCAAATTGCTTGGAGGCAGAGGCCATTTTTCCTTGTTTTCCTCCCCCAAAACTAAGGTGCGTCTTATACTCCGGTGCGTCTTATACTCCGGTGCGTCTTATACTCCGGTGTGTCTTATACTCCGAAAAATACAGTAATGTAGACATTGAGTAGGAAGTTCCTGTCTCCTTATTATCTTGTATCTACAAGCTGAACCCTTATAAAAGGGTTACCATATTTCTGTGAAAGAGAATAAAAGTAAAAATTTGCCCCAAAGCCCCTTCCAAGCTATGAAAAACCATTTCCAGTTTTCTCCACCCTAGTACCTATCCTGAGGGTTACATTATTTGAAAATGGTGAGTTTATGTAGTAATTACAAAAACTGTAGCATTCCTATCAAATGTGCTGTTTCAAGCAAATTAAATGTAATGAGTGATGATATCTACTTGCTCTTTCATGTATAGAGGCCCTCTAATCAAAATGATTAAATGAATTCAAGATAAGGATCAAATTGCAAATGTGTTTTGAGTGAGGTTATCTAGCAATTCCAAATTTCTTATCTTACATAAATATTAAACATTAATTGCTTCATAAAATTAAGGGAATGGAGGATAGTGAATTAAAGAATCGTTGAACAAAAATAATCAGGATTCAGTGTATGGCAGCTTGCATCATGCATAATGATTGCCAAAGCACATCACATTTTTGCAAAATCGTATTAATTACATTAACCTCTTCCTTTGAAAAATTATAATAAGAAAGAGCTTTAGATTACAATTATAGTGCTGCTATACTTCCTTCCTTTAAAAAGAATTATGGCATAGCCAGGGGTGGGTTCCAACTTACCTCGCTGCCGGTTCGCTTCTTCCTGCCCCACCTGGGCGTGCGCAGTGCAAAACCCCCCTGAATTTTTTTTTAAAGCCAAAAACAAAATGGCGATTCATACGCAGTGCTGGAAACTTGGCTTCTGCACATGTACAGAAGAAAAAAAAATCAAAAAAATTCGGGAATTTTTTTTTAAAAAAAATTAAAAGAAAGATGGTGGTGCCCACGGACATTACCAGCGGGTCACTACCAGTTCAGGCAAACTGGTCAGAACCGGGAGGAACCCACCCCTGGGCATAGCTCTTCTTCTCTTCCTCCTTCCCCCTCCTCCTCCCTCCTTCTCTTTTTTAAAGCCTCCATCTTTAGCCTGGCATTTTGGGAACATCCCTTATCATAAGAAAATACAAGTGAGATGGTTCCAATTTTGATATATGCCGATTCTTTGCATAAGATAGAAGGATATAGTAGCATTCTTCTCTCAAAGTATTATCTTAATGGCTTTAAGTCACTGCTTATGGCACTAATATTTATTTATTTATTTTATTTATTTGTGAGATTTCTATACCGCCTCACAGTGCAAGCACTCTCTAAGCGGTTTACACCAGTAAGCAATGTATATTTATATTGCCCCCAACAATCTGGGTCCTCATTTTACCTACCTCGGAAGGATGGAAGGCTGAGTCAACCTTGAGCCCGTGAGATTTGAACCGCTGACCTGCGGATCACAGTCAGCTAAAGTGGCCTGCAGTACTGCCTCTAACCGCTGCGCCACCTCGGCTCTTATATCTCAATATCTCAATATCTTCCACAATAGACGGTAACCCTTTGTCTGAGTCTGGCATGACTTCCATAGTTATTTATTGTCTTTCCTGCACCTCCCACTTTTCAATCATTTGATCATATTGCTTGCATTGAGTATCCCAAATTTCTATCAATCTACAGTGCCTGTAATTTGATTTGTCCCCAATGTCTGCTTCTCTGAGCCATATGATGTCATCTCCTGTCCAAGCATTATGATTGGGATGACTAATGTGGCCTTTTCTTATTCTGAGTTAAGGATAGACCTAATAATTGCTGAATTAATCACTTTCTTCCTTTTGTCCCAACAATGATATTTTATGCAAGTAAAAATTTTAGGGCCTTAGGGTAGTTGGCATCACCATTACAGCACTTGTTGAGTCTCAGATCAACAAATGGAATTTGAACTTTCCAAAAGGTTTTGTACTGGGACAGTGTTGCTTAGAATCAAGATATCTCTCTCAAATTATCCATTTCTGTGTTACTTGTCTTCATGTCCTCCATCCAGCAGTTTTAAAATAGAATATTGTCTCGCATTTTGAGTGTTTTGGGGTTTTTTTATTTCTTTTGCACAATAGTCATTTAAACTTTCATGTACTGTTACCTTGTAAATTGTCTTATTTCTTTCTCTCATCCATTAACAGACTCAACAATCTAGATCTACATTAGTTATTTTTTGATTCCAGCAATTGACTTCAAGGTAATCCCTTCAAATCTACGATCACTGTAGTCTGCAGATGACATGTCTCATCAAATATTTATTTGATGAAATTTGGAAATTGTGTTGCTGATTCTATATTATTATTATTATTATTATTATTATTATTATTATTATTATTATTATTATTATTATTATTATTATTATTATTATTATTATTATTATTATTATTATTATTATTATTATTATTATTATTATTAGCATATGTACTTGAAAATATTTGATGGAAAATAGTTAAATTGCAAGCCAGTCTTTTTAAAGCTGGAAAAAAGAATTTCATATACATGCAGACCAGGGGTGAAATCCTCCCGGTTCGCCCGGGCCAGTCCTTCGGCGTATAGCCAGTCCCTCTGCACGCGCATGCACAGAGGGAAAAATAACCTGAATGGCGGCGTTCAGCAGGGCCGGGAAAGCGGGCGGGAGAAGCTCCACGCCGCGACTGCCGCCAGTTCAATCGGCTATACGCCGAAGGACTGGCCCGGGCGAACCGGGAGGATTTCACCCCTGATGCAGACTTAATCCTTCCTTCCTTCCCTCCCTCCCTCCCTCCCCTCCTTCCTTCCTCTGTAGTTGTTGCCATGGATGCCAAAAAAGTTAAACAGTTAATTGTCTACAATTAATATCAGCACAATTTTTTGAATTTTTTTTAATGATCATAAGATTATGTTAACAATGAGAGACCTATGAGAAAGTAAAGACTGTTTCTTTTATGCAGGGAATTTATTTATTTATTTTATTTATTTAAATAGATTTGTATGCCGCCCAACTCCCAGGGGACTCTGGGCGGCTCACACCATGTCAAATCCATTTATCAATATAAAAAGAAAAACATAACAGTTAAAAACTACAAAGTTAAAAAACATCTAGCATTCATAACCAGGGGGGAGACCCATATATATTCTGATTGGTCTCACTTTCACTCCGCCTGCCGGAAGAGCCAAGTTTTTATTGCTTTACGGAAGGCCAGCAGGGTGGGGATAGTCCTGATCTCTGGAGGGAGTTGGTTCCAAAGGGAGGGAGCTCCCACAGAGAAGGCTCTCCCCCTCGGCCCCGCCAACTGGCATTGCTTGGTCGATGGGACCTGGAGGAGACCAACTCCCTAACCGGTCGTAGGGAGGTATGCGGCAGGATGCGGTCCCGAAGGTAACCTGGCCCTGAGCCAATTATACAGGGAAACTTGATATCAAATTGTACATAGTTTTTTTGTTCCAAATTAAAGGAAATCTAAACTGTTCCAAGTTCAGGCGATATAACTGTCTGGATTGGTATGAACCTTTTTTTTTACTTTCTACTGTCCAAAGGAGAATTTTATCTTATAATTGCTTGAACATTGTTAGTCTCAAAATGTCCTGCTATCTTCTACAGCAAAAGTATTGATTTTCACAAGTGCTGATTTTCAAGATAATGCTTTAAGAGTCCCCAAGTATCATTAGTTTAAGACTTAATCTTGTTTTTCCTCAGTTTTCTAGACAAAAGTGTAGAATGAAGATGTATATCACAAGTTTCTTTTTCCTCCACAACTCTTTACAAATTATAATCACAAGATGATATGATTCCTGTATGTAAATTGAACTCAACAGAGCTGAACATTATATGATTCTTTCTCAGTTGTCATCTGTTTGATATTTTATTATCCTCTGAATCTGATTTAGACTGTAATTACAGAGAAATTCGTTCTGCAATATTACAAACCCTTCCTGAAGTTTTAAAGCTGTTTTTTTAAAAAAATGTATTTTGCCCAGCTATTGAAGGTTTTTAATTATAATAAACTATGAATATATAAAAACAATGACAACAACCTTTATATGTAATTTATATGACACCATTCCTAGCTTCATTATCATGGAATTTGTGAATATGAAATATTTTCTGTCACTTTACATGAATTATTACTTAGAGCCATTTCATGCATTGTAGTGCTTCAATGATAATTTCCCTGATGAAATCATATACAGTACACACTTATGTTTAATTATTCATATCAAGTTGATTTCAAGGGAAATGTGATTTCTAAGTGATAGCAAACCTTGCACGGAATGGGGACATGTAAATCAAACATCCATTGTCTTTTACTGCTTGCTTTGTCAAATCAATTTTCTTGTCCATCATTTTCTGGTTTATTTCTTTTCTTTTTTTAAAAAAATTAGTTACATTCCTCTTCAGAATGCGAAGATGGTGCCGTGACCCAGGAATCGGGCAATGGCTTAATGTGAAGAAGCTGCTGCAGCAGGAGTTATGGAATGTCAACCTCAGGAAGCACAAAGTCATAAGGCTGATTAAACACAGTCAATACTTGGGCAATTGAAAAGTCAGATAATAATGACATAAGGCCTCCCAGCCTGTGGTAGAGAGGAGAGCAGATCAAAGACATCCTAAGAGGCTTATTGCCAAGCTATGGGGTAAATATCTTGATTTTTGGCAGCTGGACTCAACCTGATTAAAGAGGCAACCTGATCCATGATCCTTTGTTGTTGGAAACAATTTTCTGCTCTTTGGCTGTTGTGTAATTCTCATTTGTGAATTTTGCTCATGAAATTCTTACTTTTGGACTGGCTGACAACCCTGACTTGATCATAGAACTCTGGACTGAATTTGCACTAATCTACTCCATGTTCAGGTTAAAGAAAATGCCTGCCCTTCAAGCAGGCATTTTTCAGAGACTCTGTTTTGGATTGCATTCCTTGTCTGGCATTATCTTTTGGCCTTAAATAAATTGCTAATTCCCATAGCAACTGTATGAATGAGTGTTTAATTGAAGCCAGAAGCAGGATAGATGGGAAGGAGAACTTTTTTTGTGAAGGAGTTCTGACCCATTAATTTTAAAAGTTTGTAAAGTTTGTAAATTGAACTATGTTATGACTTTAAAAACTATGTACAACTGTGCCGCATTCAGCTGAGGAATTTTGGAGAGAAAGGAAATTAGTACTAGCTGGAGTTTCAGTATTTATCCTTCATTCAGGGGAGACCAGAATGCTCACAATTTCATGCTGGCATTGAGTGTATGTGTATGTGCATGTGTATGTGTATGTGTATGTGTATGTGTATGTCAGTGGTAGGTTGTAAATTATTTTGCTACCGGTTTTCACTCCCTCACAACGCTTCTGTGCATGCACAGAAGCGTCCTGGGTGGGTAGGCGGAGCGTCCTGGGCGGGTGGGTAGAGCGTTCCGGGTGGGTGGGCGGAGTGTTCCGGGCAGGTGGGTGGAGCCTCCCACCGCAGGTGCTACCGGTTCTAAGATTCGGTCTGAACGGGGAGCAACCCACCACTGGTGTATGTGTATGTGTGTACACATACACATACACATATACATACACACACACATACACTATTTATTTATTTATTTTATTTATTTATTTTGTTATTCTTATATGCCGCCCAACTCCCGAGGGACTCAGGGCGGCTTACAGCAAGGAGAAATACAAGAATAAACAAAAAAATTACATAAAATTTAAAAACTACAAAAATTTAAGACAGTTATTTAAAACAACAACATCCATTCGACACATACATACTTGGGGGGTAGGCTCAGGTGGAATTAAGCTGTCCCCCCCACCTGCAGGAATATATACATATATATATTACACACATATATACATATATATATTCAATCAATCAGTGCCAGCATGAAATTGTGAGCATTCTGGTCTCCCCTGAATGAAGGGTAAATAAAAAATGCCAACTCTGCACAGACTCCTAGCAACTTACAATGAAAATTAAAATGTCCATGATGCAACATAGCAAATACAATGTTCATAGCTATCTCAAAAAAAAAACACCCAATAATGGCATCATAACTAACCAACCAGCCAATTGCTAACAATCATCATCACTGTTTCAATCTCATAACAATAATACAGTACAATCACAAACTCATGAGCAAATGCATTAGGATGACAACCATCAAACACTGATGGTCCTAAAGAATTTTGAATCCTAATGCTTTTGGAAAGGATGTTATGTTGGGAAAGCTTAATATTCAAAGGGACAACATTCCATAACATTAGTTCCCTAACAAATATCTCTTTCCTTTGGCTTTCTTAATCTGAGGTAGATGGGCAGTTCAAAAATGTGAAAGAATAAAATGTCACAGAAATATGGAATTCCCAATTGCGGTTCCTCTAATGAGGAGCTGGACTGACTCTTCTTCATTTCAAATTCTGGTGCCTAACTATAAGTCACTAAAAATCTAATCCAATTCCATGAAAGTTTAATCAGAATATAAATCAAGCATGCAGGGGTGTGGTGCCCGCATACAGGTACTGAATGTAAAATAGTAAGTTGTTGTATAAAGTTATAATGTTGTTAAAAGGAACTGTTTAAACAAGTAAGTATAGAGCCAGACAGCTTTTAAAATGCATGGTAAGTAGAAAGGGGGAGGTGTTTATCCCAGTGCTCCAGAAGGGAGGGGGATAGATGACATCATAAGAGACAGCCAATCAGATCATAGATAGCAGGGCCAGGAACTATAAAAGGCCTGGCTGAGAGAGATGTGGAGCTCTCTGTTTTGTGTGATCTTCCATGAGGGAAGAATTTAGCGAGAAGAGCTTTGAAAGCTGAGGGAAGCTCTGTTATGTGGTAAATCCCAGAAGGGAAGGCTTAGTGTGGAGAGCTGAAGAGCTCTGTGTGTGACTTCCAAAAGAGGGAAGTTGACAAGAGAGAAAAGATAGGCCCTAGGTAGTTCTGTGGGAAGCAGGAGCCAGGGTCAGGGAACAAGATTGATTGATATATATTGAGTAATCTGTAGATAGAGATAAACAGTGAAACATGCTCTTATCTATAGGCCTAGAAACAAAGAAGAAGGGGAGTTGCTTAGATTTAGTCAAGAAAGCAAGGAGAGTCTATTGAGGGGAAGAAGAGAAAAGAAAGAATTAAATGGTTGGTTGTGGTTTTAACAAATTCACTTGACAATTACTGAGAAGTTGTGTTTAAATAAACTGTTTACTAGTTTGTTAAAGAAACGTGTCAATGTCTGTCTATTCCTCACATAAAGCAAATCTCAAACAATCCTGCAGACCTTAGAGATATTGAAGAAGAAATAAAAAGCAAGCCTCTAAAGAGAGAGAGAAGTGAAACAGAGGGTGCAACCCTTGGTCAGGGAGATATAAAAGGAAAATTAAACACAAATCGCTACCAAGACATAAAAAACAATAAACCTGACTGGAAGGGGACGGGTGGCATTCCCCGCAAGGGGATATTCCATTTATTGTTGTTGAGGCAGCAAAGAACAAAACTAGAAGGAGAATAGCAATAGCAATAGCACTTAGACTTATATACCGCTTCATAGTGCTTTACAGCCCTCTCTAAGCGGTTTACAGAGTTCAGCATATTGCCCCCAACAATCTGGGTCCTCATTTTACCGACCTCAGAAGGATGGAAGGCTGAGTCAACCTTGAGCCGGTGAGATTTGAACAGCTGAACTGCTGAACTAGCAGTAGCCTGCAATGCTGCATTTAACCACTGCACCATCTCGGCTCGGAGAAATGAGTCATGGGAGGGAATAAGACCTTTAATCAAATGAAATCAATTAAACCACAGGTATATAATGTAATTTGTTTTAACTATTTTCTGCAAAAAGAAAAGAAAAACTGGAAATGCAAACAAATTGTCCCAACTTCATCTAGTATATTATACTAGTTTCCACAAGAAAAGAATACTCATGCTTATAATGGCTAAGCTTTTAAGCAAATTTAATCACATTTACATAATTACATGGTTCAACCTTAACTACACACTATCCCCACAGGAACTGTATTTTATTGTGTTCTAATTATGCAGTAGTATATAGCTGACAATTTATGAATTTTAGGCAACCTAAAAACATTTACTAGAAAGGAATTTTTATGGTCTAAATATGCTCCTTAAACCAGTTGACCCCTGCTTAAATTTTATAATTTTCCTTGTATCTTTGTGACTGTGCAAATAAATCAGCTTGTATATTCAAAATAATGTACATATTTAAAATAGCAAGAACTAATATGATGTACTAGACAGTTGGATTCAGATTTTACCCTGAGGTCACTTAAATGAGTTTCTCACATTGGTAAATCTCATAGGATTTTGGTAAGTATTGTGTGAAATAATTCTATATGTGGCTCACTTATAATTTTATGTTTGATACACAAATACACACACACACACACACACACACACACACACACACACAGGTCCAACTGTCACTATAATATTGATATTTCAACTCTTTTGCTTTCTAAAATTCTAGGAATACATACATGATACTTCTTATATAGCTAGCAGTTGTGTAAAGTAAAATGAATCAGTTGATCCCAACTGGCCTTTAACCCCTATTATCATCCAAGTTGAAACCATAACCATGGTATTTCATATGTGCCTTTTACACTGCACAAACAAAGGTTCCCTATATTTTAGTGAGATTTGTTTTCCTATGAGACAAGACAATGTGGTCTTGGAATGCAAAAATGCCTTCCACATTTGTCATTTTATTTTAAAATTACATGAATACGTGTGCGAATGACTCTCAATATAATTTTGAGTATTTATGACATTTTTTGATAAACAATGCAATGAGACAGATGGTTTGTTATTCAGATTGTAATAAATGGGACTGCAGTGAAATGACTTAGCATGCAATTCTCTAGTTCAGTTTTAGCCAGCCAACAGTTGGAGTACTCTTTGATTTTCCTTCCCTTCTTTTCCCCCTAAGAATTGAGTTGTGTTTTTAATTTCTTCAAGACTTTGGTCTTTGTCATGTCTTCTTATGAATTTATAATAATGTTTTGGTCTACACAATCAAATTGATTATTATACATAGTGGCTCTCCATGCATAGATATCACAATTTTGTTAGATTAAGACTGAGAATTAAGATGAAAAGAGTATTTTTGTTTCATGATCAACAGCAGCAATGCTACTGAGTACTGTATCTAGCAGTACCCAATGGATGCAATGGCCATTCAACAAAAGAAGCATCTCTTTGTCATTTCTTTACAGTGTTACTGTTCTGACCCAGCCTTAGTAGAAGCAAGAAACATACTCCTTGTCATGAAAACCCCCTCTTTATTTACCTCTTGTAAATTAATTGCATTCACCCACTAAAAAGTCCAGGCAATAGTCCTTCAAAAAGTTAATTGCAATAACAGACCTTATCAGTTCCTTGTGATAATTGCAAGGCTATGAGCTCCCAGCCAAAAGGTTGCAAATTAAGTTCTGGCAAGCAGTCTCTGTGGCATGAAACACAATGAGCAAAATCTTCAGAAATACGAACTGTTGTCTCCTATGATAACCACTCCCCTTTCCTTCTATTTATTCCCCAGCCAGGGAGGGGCCATTCAGTGTCCATGTGTGCTTTGCTTCCCGAGTCGACTCCTTGTCCTCCATTGTTCATCTCTCCTAACAGCTCTGCACATACATGCATCTGGAACTGTCCCCAGCTGTTCTTCCTCCTCACTCATATCAGCCTCCAAAGGCAGCTGCCTCTCCAGTGGCTGGGAACAGACGGCACTGGCTCTATCTCTGTGTCCAATGCTGAGCATCCATTAGAGCCAGACACCAGAACTGGCCCAAGTTCCTCCCCAACCTCCTCATCGTGCGAGTCTGCCGCCAGCTCCGCTGGCGGCTGGCAGGTCACAACAATTACCTGGGAAAGTCCTCATCCTGTGTGTATCAACACAGTAACTAAGCTCCTAGAAATTATATCTGCAGATAGCTTCTTGGAAACTTTATGTAAATATCTTAACATTGAAAAATATTGACAAATTTCTAATCAACTTTCCAAGCGAATGTGAGATTCATGTTCTCAATGATCACTTTCTAGCATTTTCCAAAGTTTAAAAATTATCTTAACCTTACCTATACTATGTAAACAAAACTTGGCAGCCTATTGCTTTCCTATAGGTTATGAGCCAAGAAAGCATTCTATATGTCAGATCTGTACTATAAATTCAACATTTTACATAACAGCTTTGTTGAGAATAATGAGATGAGGTAAGTGGGGTAGTGTAAGGTGATTGAGGAGGGACAGTGTTAAGTGTTCATATTCCTTCAGCTAGCAATGACTTTCAAGTATGATAAGTGTAATTTGAATATTTGTTAGAAGTAATTAATAACTCAGTTCCTTACCAAAAAAATGATTGTCGCAAATTGGATTTCTATAATAATGTAGATTGCTATACAAAAATGAAGACCGCAGATGAACATTAATGTGGGGTTTTTTTTTAAGCAGCTAATGCTTGAGATAAAATATTTCAATTTTAAAAAGTTAATTTGGGGAGGAAGAAACGATGTAGATGTGGGAAAATAGAGTGAAAAGAATAACTGGAAACTATTCTCTTAGTTCCGTTTCAAATACAATTGAACTCTGAGTCATCTGAGGAGATTGATATTCATACCAGGCAAACTTGTGTACCTTCTTCCATAGATTAATGTCAGACTATCAACAGCCTATCTTGTTTCTGATGTGATAAGAGAATGAAGAAATAGAACAGGACTTAAAATGTCTTCTAGCTACTGCTATATGCAGATATTTGGCATTTCCGAGGAAACAATGCTGCAGCATCACCTGTGCTACATTTCTACAGCCCAAAGCGTGAGAATGGGATTCAGATGAGGCAGTCACCTGAGCAGCAGCAACTGCTCACAGAAGCCACTGCTGAGCAACTGTCCAGCATTTCAGCATCCCAGCACTTCATTCAGCAGTCCTGGCTCCATGTGAAGAGAATGCAAACGGCTGCCAAACAGATGATAGCTCCTTAATCAGTAAGGTAAGGGATTTGAAAAGGTTATAAGTCTTAATTAAGAAATTGGGCTGTGATGATAAACCATCTGAAAGAGAATGTCTGTGAGGGAAATAAGGTATCACCAGCCGTGTATGTAGGTAGAAGAGAGTTTGATTTAGAATGTTTCGTTCACACGAGCCTGTGAATTTAGTCACATTAGCTTGCAGTAGCAGGGATTTACATATAATGTAAACATCTGTGCAATACAAGAAAACAGAGTTAATAAGACAAATGAATTATGTGCTTAATTCTAATTAAGTCACGCATTCCATGACAATGTCACTTCATTCTTAATTAAAGACATTTTGAAACCTAAATGTAAATATTATTTTCTTTAGGATATTGGGTGAATGAAGAGGTTCAAGGTATAAAGCTCTAAAAAGGCATGTTGGAAGAACTGTTTAACTGAAGGACTGTATTATCAGTTAAAAAAAAAGAATGGACTAAGAAAGGTCACTTACATGAAAATTGGCTGATCCAAGAAACTGTAAGAATGACGTCTATGACACATATCTCCACTCCCAAGAACTGCAAATGGACTGTTCTCATCAGCAAGAATTTATAAAAGAACTGTACCAATTAGAAATACCTAAACTAAACAGCATCTCTCAGAGTAAACGGATTAGTTTAGACATGAATAATTTTCCCTTCCAACCTGAGCTCAATGCTTCCTGCACTGATGTAGATGAGACTTTCTACAGGACTGAACACGCATACAATACATCAACCCCTCAACTGATCCCCAAGTTTTATATTGCTGTGCCTATCATCTACTCTATGATCTGTGCTGTGGGGCTTACCGGAAACTCTGCAGTCATTTATGTTATCTTGAAAGCACCCAGAATGAAGACAGTCACTAATATTTTCATCCTAAATTTGGCAATTGCCGATGAGCTGTTTACATTGGTGCTTCCTATCAATATAGCTGACTACCTGCTGCTCCAATGGCCCTTTGGTGAATTCATGTGTAAATTGATTATCTCAATCGATCAATACAACACTTTTTCAAGTATTTATTTTCTAACAGTCATGAGTATTGATCGATACCTGGTGGTGATTGCCACTCTGAAGTCGAAGAAAATGACATATCGAACCTATAGGGCTGCCAAAACGGTGAGTTTGTCTGTTTGGATTTTTGTCACCATCATTATCTTGCCATTCAGTGTTTTTGCGAAGATACATACTGAAGACGGACGATCCCAATGTGTCT
>JALIGW010000003.1:164368535-164426035 GCA_023053685.1 Diadophis punctatus similis
GCAGTTTGTTGGATACTGATTAAATTTGACATAAAATAAAGGATTATTAGAAAAAAGCACAATGGTAGCTCCCAGAAAAACTTTAGTTAATTATAAAACTAGGGCAAGTATTCAAGTTGTAGAATACTTGTGGAATTATTACATAACCACACTATATTTTCATAGGAAGTTATCTCAGTTGCAAACTTAATCTTATATTCAATTTTAAGACAGTGGAAATGAAATCTAGACTATGTTAGAATTCCTTTAAATATTTGGGGAAAATTCAATATGATGAACATGAATTTAATTGCAAGGTTGATTTATATATTTTAAAAAAATCTATTTTTCTTTCTTCACATTATTTTGAGCCAACTTAAGTACTATTTAAAAACTTCTTTTGGCAAGGGCATTATTTAAGAGTTTTTAACTATATACTGTACATTGCCGATTAGGAAGTGTGGATTTAATGTAATGTCATCTTCTTTTGAGTCAACTAAAAAACTACCGTTTGGCATTACTTAAATTCTGATGAATAGTAGGATTCTTCTTTCAACACTTAATGCCCCAAGGTACCGTATTTTTCGGAGTATAAGATGCACCTTTTTCTTCCCTAAAAGTGGCTGAAAATTTGGGTGCGTCTTATACTTCGAATGTAGCTTTTTTTTTCCAGCCCTAACTAGGTGCTAACAGATCTTCCCAGCTCTTACCTTGCAGGCTTTTTTATTGTTACTCTCTCCAAAGAATGTTTTTCCAGCCCTAAGTCTTGGCAGGGTTTTTTTGCATTGCTCTACTTGCTCCAAAGAAGGTTTTTTCCAGCCCTAACCAGGTGCTAACGATCTTCCCAGCTCTCACCGGCTTGCAGGCTCTTTCATTGTTACTCTCTCAGAAGAATATTTTTCCAGCCCTAAGTCTTTGCAGGGTTTTTTTTTCATTGCTCTACTTGCTCCAAAGAAGTTTTTTTTCTAGCCCTAACCAGGTGCTAATGATCTTCCCAGCTCTTACTGGCTTGCAGGCTCTTTCATTGTTATTCTCTCAGAAGAAGGTTTTTTTAAGTCCTAACCAGGAGATAAAATAATGTGCTGAAGCTGACCAGACTAAGGATGCTAGCCAGATGAATACCTGGTAGGCAGATTGTTTTCCCCTATTTTCCTCCCCAAAAACTAAGGTGCGTCTTATACTCCCGTGCGTCTTATACTCCCAAAAATACGGTATATGTGATAAATATTGGTTCACAGTTATAAATTGGACCATTTTACCCAAGAAAAGCTTAAATTATGAGATAAATCACATTGAAATATAGCAGGTAAATCTTTTTTAAGGTAAATGGAATCTTTCATAATATTAGTTTGGTTCAATTGATTTTTGAATTTTGAAAATTTTTGTAGAACCTAAATTGAGAATGATTTTTGCTGCTTATTCAATTTCAGCATCTCGAAATTGGGCTACATAGTTCTAATACCATTGTTGCTTTTGAAGGTCTTTTGTTGCTCTTAACCAGTAAAATACTGCTTTTAGAAATGTAGTTCATTTCATTCTACCTTAATATAAATATATTATAGGGAGTGTTTTGTGCATACTGGGGACCTCAAATAATGTTTAATAAGGATACATTGCAATAATTCTTCTATTTACCTTGCTATTTCTGTGCTTTATTATGAAATCTTCAAGATTATTAACATAAAAAAAGTAATGTTAAAGATGCAAATATGTAAGCACTCATATTTCAAGAATGCATATGTTCTTAGCACACACAAAAAGAGCAAATACTAGAGCAATAAATCTATGCCTTATTTTTAGCAGTTGATTGCTGACATTTACTGTTTATCAACATTTGAAGTAGAGGGCTTTTATATTTCAAAGGGGAAATGGGATGATTTTAATTAGTTTATTAATCTTCTTTCCTGCTTATTTCAAGATTTCTTTCTGTTTTCTTCCTTAATTTTTAACTTATTGTTATCATAGTTATGCTAAGTTTTGGTTGACCTGGTTGATATCATAAAATAAATAGTCTGGAAAAACAAAGGAACAGAAGCCAAAAGAATATTTGTTAGGCTTCCAGGTTCTTCTGCAATTAACTCAGTATATCTCGATGGTCTTGAAGACAGATTAGGACATTCAGCTTTATTTTGCATTGTTCCCCTTGCTTGATCTGAAACAGGATTAAGCCTGATTAGAACTCAAATGGAAGACTATCGGAGCATAGTTGAACTCAAAAATAGGTTAGGAAGTTGGGGGAAAAAGACCTGGAAGAAGGTTAACAAACCTATATTCATGTAGACCAATCATTGGGAATCATAGTCAACATAACTGAGACTTTACTTATTGACTTATTTCAAAGTAGAAAACTAAAATTGCCAGTAGGGGTTGCTATGAGACAGCTTTTTGACAACATGTAGAACGATTTATTTATTTTTATTACATTTTCCTAAATAGAAGAAAGTTCAGAATGGAAGTTAAGGTATTATGATATATCTTGCTAATATCTTCAAAAAGGCAAAAACCAAAACAAACAGAACCTGAATTTCGGTATGAACCTCTGTGAAAAAAATTGCAACCTTGCTTGAAAAATTAGCTGGGAACCAGAAGAATGTATTTGGGTTGGGAGACAAATGTCACCATTTCTCCTGCTTTTATTCACTCAAACAAAATTGGAATTGCTTAAGCAGCTTACATTAAAATCCATAACAAGAATAAGTAATATTTATCAAAGAAAGTTAGAAAAAGGATTGCTGTGATTTAAAAACTATTCCTATTTAGAGAAACATAGTCCAAACAGTTTTGTTTTTAATTTTTCTTGATCCTCTTTTTCACTTGGGCTGGTCTATTTCCATCTGTCTCTTGTTTTTTTATTATTGCTTTCTTGTTTTTTATGACAGTGTGAAAATTAACTTTTATACACTGACTGCTTGCCTGCTTATACTATCAGCCAGCTGGTTCTACTTCTTCTGATGATGGTATCCTTCCTGATCACAACAGGCATTCGTTTCCTATCTCAGGCATTTTTTCTTCACCTAGTATTCACCAAATATCTTGGGCTTTGATTTCTCTAGTCAGAAAGACAAGTGGGTTGAGCTATTTTACAGTATATACGTACCTCCCAAATAACATCGCCAGATGGCACTAATGGGTTATATTTGAATTCCCAAATATTGCACTGGAATCATCTATAACAATCTGTTCTAGTTATTTTGAATTATAACTTTCAAAATGGACAGAAATAAAATTGAGCTTTTTTAAAAAAGACTTTCATATTATATAAAGTCTGTCATTATATAAAGTTTGTCATTTTTATAATAACCTAGTGACGCGTTGGCTCAGTGGATAAGGCTGACCTTGTCAATCAGAAGGTCAGCAGTTCAGCGGTTCGAATCCTTAGCACCGTATAACGGGGTGAGCTCCTGTTATTTGCCCCAGCTTCTGCCAACCTAGCAGTTAGAAAGCACGTAAAAATGCAAGTAGAAAAATAGGGACCACTTTGGTGGGAAGGAAACAGCGCTCCATGCGCCTTCAGCATTTAGTCATGCTGGCTCTTCGGCTTAGAAACGGAGATGAGCACCGCACCTAGAGCCCGAAATGACTAGCATGCATGTGTGGGGGAACCTTTACCTTTTAGTAACATTTTAAATGATGTGGCACTCATTATTGTTTACTAATTGTTATTACAATTAATTGTATTAATTAATTAATTAATTAATTAATTAATTAATTAATTGTATTTATTAATAATTGTATTATTAATTGTATAATTGTTATTTACTCATTATTGTTTACTAATAATAATACCATTGCAGGCTGACTGCTAGTTCAACAGTTCAGCTGTTCAAATCTCACTAGGCTCAAGGTTGACTCAGCCTTCCATCCTTCCGAGGTCGGTAAAATGAGGACCCAGATTGTTGGGGGCAATATGCTGAACTCTGTAAACCGCTTAGAGAGGGCTGTAAAGCACTATGAAGCGGTATATAAGAAAAGTGCTATTATATTACTGCATTTATATCCCACCTTTGCTCTTGAGAGGAATGGGGTGTTCCCTGTTTTTTAACCCCATAAAACATATGATTCTTACATAGGTCAGAGAAAGCATGATTTTCAAAGACATCTTCTCACCTAGTTAGTTAAGTTATAGGACTTGATTCTGGGCCCAGCACCTTAATCACTGAACACCATGGACTTAAGAATATATGGTGTACTCATTTATTTATACAAATAGCTTTTTACAAATTACTCAAGGTAGTGAATATACATAATGCCACTTCCTCCTACTTTCCTCACAACAGCAACAACCCTGTGTGATGGATTGGGTTAAGAGACTGTCTTGGGTTAAGCCTGACTGTCATGGCTAAGGCAGGACTTGAACTCATGGTCTCCTAATTTTTAGCCTGGTGCTTTAACCACTAGACAAAACTGGCACACTCATTTTGCAGCCTCTGATAAACAGGAAGAGTGTACAATTAAAGAATATGTCATAAAGAACCCTTTTTCAAAAAATGAATACCAGGTTTCAATTATCAAAAAGGTAAGAATGACCTTTAATTATCAAAAAGGTAAGAATGACAGCTACTACTCTTTTAAAATGTAACAGTAAGAGAAATGTCATTGTGATATAGAAGGCAGTCTATTTAAGTTTCTTAATGAAGGTGTATTTTAATGTCAAATGATGAAACTGCAGAGCTTTTATCATGGCTCTGTGTGTGTGTGTGTGTGTGTGTGTGTATGTATGTGTGTACACTACCAAACAATGAAATGTGGATGGGAAAGGTTAATATCAAAACTGTTGAAAGGATTGAGCCATTGTAGATTTCAAGGTTAGTTCTTTTGAATGTTCCTTTAAGTGTTTAAAGGGCAATGCATAATTTTCTGAGATGTGAATAATTGCATAAATGGGAGAAGGCTGTAGTTTGTTAAAATATTGTTCCTCTTTCTCCATTAGAAACCGGAAGGATAGCAAACAACAAACTGACCTTGATTTTCATTCAATGAGTTTGAAGACAGAAAGTAATTTCTAAATATTACACTGGCATGCTGTAATAGGTGTAGGTTCTCTTCTGCATGAAAAAGACTATATATGTACCTTCATTTGAAGACAAAAAGCTTTTGATCAATGAGCAATGATAAGAAGATATATATGTGTATATGATACCCGGCATGAGTTAATAAAAGTATACAACTGAACCAGTTCATTTATGACAGTTATTCTCCAAGATATGAAGATTATTATTTTGTCTTTCATCCTGACTAATCATTAATCCATTCACCATGTTCCCCAGAAGATCAATTTTTCTACTCAACCAAGGTCAACTAAGGTTAAAAGTCACACGTTTTTCTCCCCAGTTAGTAATATTGCTCATCTGGGTTTCTTGGTGGAATGGGCTTTTGAACTTTGAACTGATGCTTTTAAACTATGATGTTGGAGAAGATTCCTGAAAATAGAGCTGACATCAAGAAAACAAACCAATGGATCATCAGATAAATCAACCCAGAGTTCTCACTTGAGGCACAAATGACCAGGCTCAAATTATCCTACTTCAGGCATATTGTGCAAAGAGACAACTCTATGGAAAAGACTCTATTGCCAGGAAAGATGGAAGGAAAAAGAAGAGGACAACCAGAGGAACGTGGATGGACACAGTTACAGTGACAATGGGTACACCATTGGGAAATATGAAAGGTTAGGGATAAATCGTCTTGAAGAAAATCTATCTACGTGGTTGTTAGGTTTGAAAATGGTCACAAAGCAGCAGGAACAGGTTATTCTTTTGTTCTGTTATTCCTCTGTATGATCTTGGAAATTTAAAAGAACAAGATGGCAGGAAAGATTTGAAAGTGCAGTTTTATAGAAACAAAGTCACAATGTTCCTATGTTTCAACTTTTTAAAAAAATTTAAACAAAAAGAAAAGATGCAAATCTTTGCAGTGCTGTAAAGCTTTGCATCCTTGTAGGAGTATTTACACTAGGGAAGGGAGGAGAAAGAAAGAGGAACGTGTTTCACCTACCTGGACAGAAATCAAATGGTTGCCCATTTGAAGATTTAGGGATGAATGGACCATGGCACTCTAGGATTAAGGACAGTTCCTTGGCTTAATGAGCCATCATTGGATCAACTCAACTGCAATATTTTTAAGGTAAGTTTTGATCAACAAAGAACATCCTTTCTTGACGTCTAGGCTGGCATGGGTGTCTGGGCAGTGATAACTACTGAAAAAGAGGAGTGTGCCAGAGCAAGAATGCAGTTAAGCATTGGAGAACATTTCCTGTGAATGGATTTGAACGACTCAAATAGGAACAGGAGCTTTTGTTTATTTATTTGGGGCTGGAGAATATTTGCAATAGGTTGGGAATGGGAGAAGGATCACATCATCTATCCCACCACTCAGAAAATGGGGGATGGCCAATACCATTATTGAGCCAAGCAGAAATTTTGGGTCTTCCCTAAGTTTGGAGAAGTTCCGTTAACTGAGCTAAGTATCAGGATACACATTGTAAAATAATTTCTATACAGTATTAAGAATATATTATATTCTACATATATTAACAGCAAATGGTGGTTTTTAAAAATATATTCCATCTTTCTCAAATGAGAAGGATTGCACTGATCTTTCTCCAATCGTACACGGTGTCAAATTAAAGTTTCTGGGAATGAATAAGAGTCTCTTTCATGTGCTGTCAGATTTACTTCATTGCCACAACCAATTAGCTAAAAAGTAAAGGAAAATGGAATGGGGGAGAGGGGAAACTGTTAAAGACTGCCTTAGCGTTACAGGAGAGAGAAAGCAAAAGAGATTTCATTATCGAATGGTTTCAGATTATTTTTGGTTTCCAGATTAACACATAAATAATTAAACAAAGAAGATGAATGACCTTAAAGTTTGAAAACAACAAATAACAAGTTCTACCTTCAGGGGAAAAAATCTCCACTGATTTTAATGGTGTCTTATAGCATTACTTAACCAATTATGTGGTGACAAATCATTAATAAAAATACTCCTTGTATCATTATAATGATGGTTGAATGATTACTAGCGAGCTAATGGTCTATATTTTGAATAGAATGGGAGTAACTATAATAAATCATTGGCCATGTTTTCATGGTCACAAGCTTTAGTGTTGAAAAGGGAGTTGGAGTCTTTGAAATATTTTCTCTAAACTCTACTCTAGGCATCACAATGTTAAATCAATTAGTTCTTGATGGAAATAGAGAAAAAAATAACAATATATGGAACATGACATTTACTTAAGGATGATGCAATGAGAAGTTTTAGAAAATCATTTTAGAGAATATTTATTTTTATGGCCGTCATTCCTTAACAGGATTTAAATTTACAAAATAAAGTAATCAGTGTTAGAAAAATTCAGAAATGCTTCACACTTTAACTGTACAAAAATATGGTAAATGTCATTAGTTTCAATCTTTATGCAATGAGACAAAGCGTGCATTTAACATGGACTGTCAAACACCAAGTCATCTCTCCAGTCCAAAAATCAGCCAGAGGTCTAACAAAATGATTTCAGGAGAATGGATAAATCTCAGTAACTCTAAGCCCGTGGTGGCGAACCTATGGCACGCGTGCCACAGGTGGCACGTGGAGCCATAGCAGACGGCATGCGAGCGTTGCCCACCGGCAAACCAGAAGTGCGGAAAAACGCACTTCCGGTTTGCCGGTGAGCTGTTTTTTGCACTCCGGAGGGTTCAGGGAAGCTCCCTGAAGCTCCGGAATGCAAAAAACTACAAAACGGACAAACCGGAAGTGCATTTTTCCGCACTTCCGGTTTGTCCGTTTTGTAGTTTTTTGCATTCCGGGGCTTCAGGGAGCTTCCCTGAACCCTCCGGAGTGCAAAAAACAGCTCACCGGCAAACCAGAAGTGCATTTTTCTGCACTTCCGGTTTGCCCGTTTCGTCGTCCCAGGCTCCGGTAAGGCCTTTGCGCGGGGGTGGGGGTGTGTGCGCATGCGCAGGGGGCAGCATGGGGGGGTTGTGTGCATGCATGGGGGGAGGGAATGGGTGTGGGCACGCAAGCACGCGCTGGCGCGCGTACCCCCCCTTTTTGGCACGCGAACCTAAAAAGGTTCGCCACCACTGCTCTAAGCCCTAACTAGAGTTATCTAACCATAAATCATCTTCTTTTGTTATTTCAGTTTGTATCTCAAAGTTCCATTCTTATAGGTCTCCAGTATAGGTCTCCAACTAGTTGAGAATGTGTGCCTCACTACGTCTACTCAAATGTAGAAACCACCCAGCACAATCCATGCAGAGGAAAATAATATCTTTTTATTACCGTATTTTTCGGAGTTTGGGGGTTTTTACCCCCAAAAAGAGGGTGAAAACTTGGATTCGTCTTATACACCAAATGCAGCCCCAGCCACCCAGCCACCCCCAGCCTTTGGCCTCTGTCTTCCAGCAATTTACCTGCTTGCAGGAAAGAGGGAAGAGCCTGTAAAGCCTAGCAAGTCAGTAGCACTTTCCCGATCTACAGCTGATTAGGTTTGCCACGTGGGAAAATGAAAGTGAAACTAACTACAAAGAGACAAATAGCTGGGAGAGACACAGCAGATTTTTATTTTTTGCTGAACTGGATGGAATAGGGCAAGTGAATAACTATAAATGTCTGTAGAATATCAGACTTATTGTTTAAAGACTGCTTTATTATTGTTCTAGAGCCAGGGGTCTCCAACCTTGGCAACTTTAAGACTTGTGGACTTCAACTCCCAGAATTCCACAGCCAGCTTTGTTAGCTTTGTTGGCTGTGGAATTCTGGGAGTTGAAGTCCACAAGTCTTAAAGTTGCCAAGGTTGGAGATCCCTGTAATTCTAGACAACTTAACAAAATAAAGAAGCTTTTTAAAATAAATGTTTGCTCTGAAGAGACCCAGTGCTATTGTATCTTCTTTTAAATAATAGAGAATAATGTATACTTCCAGAAATTTTAATTAATTTTAACAGCTCTGTACAAGTATAGTATGAAATGTAACAGTGTCCTGTTTAGTATTAGAGTTTAGTTACCTTGGAGTAGATCTATTTAAATAATTGGGAAGAGTTAGTGTGACTACATTTAAGAAAACTTTCTGCCATAATGTACATTTCTCCAATTCTTTGCTATTTCTATGGGTTAGGCACACATGCACAGAAATACACAGCAAACAGTGTATATCATCTGTGCTGTTTGCTGTTTGGCAAATTGCTGGGAGGCAGAGGCCTTTTTCCCTTGTTTTCCTCCCCCAAAACTAAGGTGCATCTTATACTTCGGTGCATCTTATACTCCGAAAAATACGGTAGGTTAGGCCAATGATAGTTGATAAGTCATTAGGACAGGAAGCTACTAGCATATTGGTGGTATTATCTGATAACATGGAACTTGTTTGGTTCATGAAGTAGCTGCTTATTCTTCAAGTTCATTAGATGCTCAAAACAATTGCTCAGCCAGATTCTAAGATTTTGTATTTTATTTTAGAGTTGGAGATACATTTCATTTAAACTTTTCATCCTCCACAAATATTGTTTCTCCACCTACATGAAAAACATGGAGCCACACCTGACTTCTTGTATTTTAGTGTGCAATTATGATGAATGCATGCACATTTCTGGTTAGAATAATGTCACATACCGCCAATTAACCTTGAAAATTCAGATATAGTACATGTTAACTGGAATAACAGCCTCCATCCTTCCTAAAATAGCCAGGCTAAGTTTAAACAACTATGGCTTTTTAAAAAGAAATTATTATTTTAAAATATGAATTAAAATGTCAGGTTGTATAAAAAGAAGAAAAGAAATAGTTTGTGGTAAAATGCCAGAAAAACTTACTTCCAAAAATTGTGGATTAGTTTTAAGTAAATCATTTATAGAGATAGCCTGCAAGATTGCTTTCTTATAGCCTTGTCCTATGCAAGTGCCTTTTACTATTGCCCCTTGCTACTGCCATTTATATTTTCACAAATTTTGCTTATGCATGTATGATAAACTCTTCTGCACATTCTCTTACCTACAGTAAGCTAGAAGTTTGTGTTTGTTTTTATTTCCTCCGCTGTAACATCTTCAAATGTTGCCTCCATCATGAGGTTGAACTGGTTCTAGGCATGCAAGTTAGTAGACGTTTGGGCCAGCAGTGGTTTTAACCAGTTCAAAAGTAGCCATGGGCACTTTTTTTGCAAGCAAATTGCTCTGAATTGTTTTTTTCAGAACCATACATTATGACACCTGCCCATTCACACATTCTCATTCCATTCTTACACATATTTACATACACCCTTACTCATACAAATCACATTGATTTTCTCTACTGGTCAATAGAGATTTTTTTTAATTTTAGCACTTGAGGAATGGAAGATCAGTTGTTCTCTCATCAAGAAAATTGGCATCCTTCTTTATCAAGAATACAGTCAGATTAATATGCAGAACCATGTCAATTGGCTCATTTTGGAAAGTTCTATATTCGTCTATCTTTTCCATTTAGCCCACTTTTCGAAAATGCAATTTTAATTTATTTGCCAAAAGCCCAGAAGCCAGAGAACGTGTGTGTGTGTGTGTGTGTGTGTGTGTGTGTGTGTGTGTGTGTGTGTAGCATTTTTTGCTGATAAATGAAAATAAAGGGAGACTATTATAGATCTATTTCGAGCTATTTACTGTAGCTCTCGTCAGATAGCCATACCCTTACATATGTGTTTGTGTGTTTGTGTAAACTTATTGTGTTTACAATTGTAAACTTATTGTCTATCCTCCCACATTTATCCCTCATTTATAAATAACTTTATGCAGATATATATGTTCTCTTTAAGATGATATGCATGTTAACAGTATGCACAAACACATTCATTTTGCAATATATTTGAATATGACCTCAATATATTTAGAAATTTTTAATAGTTCAGATTCCAAAGAAACATCTATAACACAAATCAATACTCACATTTAACAAAAACTTTCATTTTACGGTATATCAGTATGGTGTGTGTGTGTGTGTGTGTGTGTGTGTGTGTGTGTGTGTGTGTGTGTGTGTGTGCGTGTGTGCGTATGTGTTGCAAAAGCTGGTCATATGACCTTGGGACACAGCAATGGTCTTAAGTATGAACCAGTTGAACCAGTTGCCAAGCATCTGAATTTAGATCACATGATCATGGGGATGCTACAAAGGTTGTAAGTATGAAAAATGGTCATAAGTCATTTTTTTCAGTGCCATTGTAACTTTGAACGGTCACTAAATAAACCGTTTTAAGTCGAGGACTACCTGTCTATCGTTCTCTAACTGCAAGTTTAGAAAATGTATTATGTTCAAGTTGCAAAATTTTCAAAATGAAAACATTGATGGTACACGATATTGTTTATTTTATTTTTCATTACAATTCCAGTATTAGGTCAAGAGATTTTTTGCAGTTATTACCAATTGATCACAAAGAAAAAACTTATTTTTCTGATAGTTCACATCACAGAGTGTACCTTTGTTAAAAACTGTTATGGGAAACAATGCAATTGCTGACAATTTTCTCTCTAGTTACTGAGACAGGAGCTATTCTGTCATTTTACTAAAAGCTAAACCTTTGGATGTATAAGAAACTGACAGCTCATCCTTTAAAATAGATACACTTTGCTCAGTGTCTCTAGCTTCTAAAATCCCTATAGGTTGTAAGTTCTTCAGCTCTGTACAAATATTTCATTAAAAAAGCAGAAAGTAAATCTATTTGAAAAGCCACGGTGTAGATATAGCCACTTCTCCCTCAGCAATTGCCTTGGTTGGTGACCATTTGCAAATACGACAGTAATAAAAGATAATACAAATATAATTTTTGACCAATCGGCACATTTAAAACAATCGGCACAAAACTGATTAAAGTCTAGTCAGCTTCAGGAGGAAGCTGCAAGCCCTGGAAAGTGTCTAATCAAAGAATTAAGGTCAAGGAGGTGAGCTTGTTAAACACTAGTTAGCACTTTTTAGGGCTGTAGAAGAGAACAGCTCAGTAAAAGATAGATTCTTTAGAACAGTGTTTCCCAACCTTGGCAACTTGAAGACGTCTGGACCAGTGGTGGGTTCCTACCTGTGCGGTCCACTCTATAGCACCGGTAGTGGCCCACTGGTGACATCACAGTACCGGTGCGGTCGGTTTAAAAAAATTTTCTTCTGCGCATGCCCAGAAGCCGAGCTTCCGGCACTGCGCATGCACTGCCTTCCTACCCCACAGTGAGTCCAAGCAGGGGAGGATGGCTGAGGGAGCGCGTGAGATGCTGAAAGAACGGGCGGCAGGAGCTATCTCCATTTCCCTCCCTTCAGCAGTCTGAGAAGCCACGAATGTGCGGTGATGATCCTAGGCATTTTCGCACGTTTGAGGCTTCTTGAGCTGCTAAGGGGAGGGGGAATGGGCAGCAGGACCTATCTCAGTTCCCCTCCCTTCAGCAGTCCAAGAAGCCATGCCCACCAGGTCACATGGCCAGCAAGCCACACCCACCCAGTCACATGGCTGGCAAGCCACACTCACAAAATAAGCCACACCCACAGAATGGTAGTAAAAAAATTAGGAACCCGCCCCTGGTCTGGACTTCAACTCCCAGAATTCTGGGAGTTGAAATCCAGACGCCTTCAAGTTGCCAAGGTTGGGAAACACTGCTTTAGAGAATCTCCCTGTTTAAAAAAAAAGGAGTGGGGGACACACAGATCAGGCACAGGACACCATACAGAAGAACTTTGAATAACATAGCAGCAACCAGTGATCTTTGTAGTCTCTCTCTCTCTCTCTCTCTCTCTCTCTCTCTCTCTCTCTCTCTCTCTCTCTCTCTCTCTCTCTCCCTCCCTCCCTCCCTCCCTCCCTCCCTCCCTCTCCCCCTTTTGCTTAATGTCAAAGTTGCCAAAACAAGTTGCAATCACTAACAAGCAGATGATGTATGCACAGCAAGATGAAAGCTAATAATGCATTCAAGTAATATACTAAGAAATACTGGTACAACGTTTACATGATGTGCATACAGCTTATAAGAAATAAGCAATAGCACAAAATGTTACAAGCATAAGTTTACTTAACTGTAGATACAAAAGTCAGAAGTCCACTCTGCTATATGTATCTGGGGTTTTCAGTCTCTCTGGGACAGATAGATGCAATAAGAGCAATCAGAGAAGAGCTAGATGTTCAGTTGAGAGGCTAAGACATAGGTCAGGAGTGTGGTAAAAACTACCTCTACATGGGGTGTATGGGGTGCTCAGGGAGGGATAGCACCTCTGGTGTAGGGGCATGTCATGTCCTTTTACGGCAGCTCATTTTAGGGCAGCTTTTAGGGCAGCTCGTTCACCTTTGGTCCCCACCTGTCACTCAACTCTCACCTGTGGCTCCTAGCAGCTGTAGCATGCACAGCGGCCACACCATGGGCAACAGCTTCGACAGGCTGGCCAAATGAGAGTAGCCGTTGGGTCATCGACCTTCGGTGAGATAGGGATTTGTCTATCCTGAGCATGTGAAGACAGATTCTGGCGGACTGAGTGGATGAAACCTACTAGAATAGGACAATGGTCATGAAGGCAGTCTCTGCAAATGATGTGGTACACTAAAAGCACGGCAAGACACGGAAGACACCCTGTTCAACCACTGCGCCCAGCCCATCTCTAACTGTCTCGACTCTTGTATTGTTATTTGGAGCAAGATGGAATCTGGGAAGAGAGATTGAGGCTGACTATGCGCACCTCTCCCTCACTTTAATCCAATTCACGGGCAAGTCTTGACATCCCCCCCCCAATTGATAGATGTCAAGGTCTTCTTCAAATACGATGGATGAACATCATCACCTCTATATATACATGTGAGCTGCATTCACTACCAAACTTATGGGATGCCTCCCTCATACATGTACACCACTTAAAATGCCCTTGCAATAAAACATTTTCAGCTAGCTCTGGGTAGTGACACGGTCAGGAACCTGTGGCTCAATAAACTAAATTGATTGCAGTTACTGATCATATTGCAGCTATAGCAGGCTTACTGTCCTGCTAGTATGGAATTGATAATAAGCTCACCCAGATGAGTTTATCAAAAACATCACAACATCATGCTGTGTTTTACACTGCCTCTACCTTTTTCTTTGCCTTGCCTTTGCAATGTAATAGGCCAAGAGCATATGGACTGCCCAACATGCTATCAATGCATTGTTGGAAGCTTAATGTACACCGCATCCCTAACAAAATCATATTATATCTTCAAAGTGATTAGTTGTTTCAGGTGAGCCAGTTTTGGCCAAAACATGAGATAGATGGTAAAGGCATTCTTCCAGACAGCTGTAACCCGGCTCTTTAAGTTCTCACTGCCTTTAAAGCAATTTGTGTGCTGGGTTCTAGAACATCTTTGTCATAGCTTTTCTACTGTTCTGGACTGGACTATTCAGTTCAGCTTGAGATTGTTTCCTTTAACGTTCTAACCATGGAATCTCTATGATTGCCAGAGAAGAATGCCGAATCTTGGATTTCCAACTATTCATGCCTTCTTAGCATCGACCCATTAGCCATCTTCAGTTGGGGTCCTTATTTATTAGCACTCTTTATTTTTAGGATACACTATCCATACTTATGTTCATGACAAGATACAGGAATAGATCCCCATACACCATTAGATAATTTATTCTTATTGCAAAACCACTAAACTAGCAATTAATCAATGTCAACATTCAGCAGAGCTAACACAACGCTAACTATCTGGTCACATTCCAGTTCCAAGCAAGAGCAGAAAGATAATAAGAAATACATATCAATTATAATTCAGGTACAATCAGTACTGATGACCTACAAAGTATCCCAGGACAAGCAAACCAAATACTGTTCAATACCACTTTATAGTCCTAATACAATACTACTATACTACCGTATTATTGTATATAATCCTAATACAATATTACAATACTACTACAACATATCAGATACCATATTTCCCAGGATTATAAACTTTTCCAGAGAGCTAGGCCTTCATAAAATATATCCAAAATATGATAATTTGAGTCTGGCCCAGGGGTGAAATGCTACCGGTACGGCCCGGTTCGGGCGTACTGGTGGCAGCCGCCGGTGGTTTAGAGAACCGGTAGTGGCAGCAGTGTGAGGCTCCGCCCACCTGCCCGGACGCTGCCATTTTCTTTTTTTAACCCTCTGTGCATGACAAAGCCTTCTGCCCATGCACAGAGGATGAAAAAGTGTGTGTCACAGTGGTGCCCGCGTGAGCAGAGTGCTTTCCCGCGCACAAAGCGTGACTTCTGAACCGGTAGGGAAGGTAAGTAGATTTCACCGCTGGTCTAGCCATTTGTGTCTCAAGTGAGCTCTCTGAACTGATTTATTCGATGACTTCTTTGCTTTTTTTTGTTTGGAGCTATCCATTGTATTATTCAGAGGTTTCTCCAACACTTTCTCCAATGCTAAAATTCAAAGGCATCAGTATCTTTTCTATTCTTCTTCAAAGTTCACTTTTTGCTTCTATGGAGTGTTACCGGGAAAACCATTGTCTTCACAGTTTGAAATGATGCCTTTGCTGTTATCGCTAAATGTTCCCCTGCCTCCAGCATCTTCCTATATTGTTGCTGCTCAATAGAGGTGTCTGCTTGCTTTAGCCAGGCAGCTGTGATGATCTTAAGGCCTTGTGTGACCCTCCAGGGAATATACACTCTTGACATACACACCCAACGTTCTTTGCTCATCCCTCCCACGAGCATCCCCCTATGATCAGGCAGCACTACAGGAGTTGTGGGGGTGATGTTAAAGGGTGAACTTGCATACTCATGCTTCAGAGTCGATGAATCTTGTACATATAATGCTACTCCCTATACACTAGGATACATCTGCAAAGGAATTAATGGAAATGCTTTTAGTCTTGTATCTACAGGGAGGAAAAACCCCGTGGAAGTGAATTTCATTATGGATTTGCTCTTAGAAATAACTGCCGTTATTATCTTGTCCCTCTTCTGCCCACCACTAGTGCTAAAATTTTATCTCCATAAAGTTTTTGCTTGCTGTGGATGTAACTGATTAGTGTGATATTTTTGTTGTGATTCATGTGTGGGCACACAGAATAGCAGAAGTAAACATCAGCCATTAATCAATAATTGCTGCCTAGCCTATTTGGCAGGAAAAAAAAGCAAACAGCCCAAATAAATAGACCTAATTAATTCGTACATAAAACTCACTGGTAGGCAAAAAGCTCTGGTGGGCAAAAAGGAGCTTGCAATTAATCTTTTTGTCCATAAATGAGTAGGTATACTGGGCAATGGTACACATCAAAAAGTATACAGATAGTCCTCAACTTTGACCACAATTGAACCCCAAAATTGTTACTGAGTGAGATATTTAAGTGAGTTTTGCCCCATTTTATGACTTTTCCTGACACAGTTGTTAAGTGAATGATTGCAGTTTTCAAGTTAGTGACATGGCTGCTAAGTGAATCTGGCTTCCCCATTGACTTTGCTGTCAGAAGGTTGCAAAAGGTCATGATCCCAGGACATTGCAACGGTCATAAATATGAGTCAGTTGCTAAGTATCTGAATTTTGATCATGTGACCATGGGAGATGCTGCAATGATCGTAAGTGTGAGAAATGGTCATAAGTCACTTTTTTTCAGTGATGTTGCAACTTTGAATGGTCACTAAATGAACTGTTGTAACTCGAGGACTACTTGTACCTTGATAGGGAATTGTGTAAATTACACTTTCTGTTAGTTTGTCTTACATTTCCAGTGAAAGACAAGCTACCATAATGCAAAACTGCTTTTATTTGCCAGCCTGTTAACTTTCAGAAAATTCCTATGGCTGCCTTTCTAGCAAGAGTTCTCTAACAGAATGGTATCACAGAGATTTGAAATTACAGCTGCTAGCATATGTAAGAGCTGTTATAAGATGGCATACTGTGCTGTGATTTGAAAAGAAAAGTTGCATTTCACGAGGCTGTCATATCAATTGGATTTTACTCCATTTTTCTCAACAATGTGTTTTCCTCTGCGCTTAGCTGCTGGAAATTACTTTTGATTAGGCTTAGTTGTAATTGATTTAGAAACAATGGCAGAATTGGAAATTTGATATCATCCGAACTGCAAGTATAGTTTCCTTATAACCAAAGGGGTTACATTTGCAGCTTAAAATCACATTAATTTGCTTCCTAATTTATTCTTTGTTTTTTATACAAATGGCTCATGAGCTGAGGTGGCGCTGCGGTTAGAGGCAGTACTGCAGGCCACTTTAGCTGACTGTGACCCGCAGGTCAGCGGTTCAAATCTCACCGGCTCAAGGTTGACTCAGCCTTCCATCCTTCCGAGGTAGGTAAAATGAGGACCCAGATTGTTGGGGGTAATATAAATATACATTGCTTACTGGTGTAAACCGCTTAGAGAGTGCTTACACTGTGAGGCGGTATATAAATCTCACAAATAAAATAAATAAATTTACAATTATTCATAGCTCTCTCTGTTTCTCTCTCTCACCCTCTCTCTCTCTCCCTCTGTGTCTCTTCATAATGTGTAGGCTAAATTTTTCAGCTTCAACTTCCTAGCTAGTAAACCTAACAATTCATTAAAACAATAGAAAGCCAATAATTTAACCCCAGAACTGATTTAAAATTCACAAGTGCCAAAACAGAAGAGCAGCATTTAAAAATATAAAAAATAAAACAAATTCAGCAACTTTACATATCCATAGAGAATATTCCACAACAATGAAACTGCTAAAGAAACCTTCCCACCTTACCTTTAAAAGCAGAAGCAAACTTACTGAAGCCTCCAGGCTGATTAATTTGGAATGGGAGAACAACTGAATATACCATAGCTTTTGTGCTTAAAAATGCAATACTTGAATTTCAGTGGAAGGTTGTCAATTTAGAATTATTTTTAAATTTTAACATAGTATCACATATTAAAGATTAAAGAAAAAAACACATTTTGCAAACAGTTAAGATTCTTGCAAAAATCTTATATTATATAAATGCAGATTGGTTTCTTTCCAAATTGTGTATAATTAAAGTAGCATTGTTTATGAGACACTATCAATCTGGTCTTTAATTTTGTGAACAGAAGAAAAAGCCTGTTGGAACAGATAAAATCCAGCATCCTGTTTCCTACCAGCTGTCCCTTGGAAGCTTAAATAGAAGCAAACAACATTTTCCCTAAGGCTCAATGGATATCTCATTAAAGTCAGGCATATTCTAGGCAACCTCTTAATATTAGCTTCCATCAGTTGACCCATATGGGCTATTATCTAGTATGCTATTAAGATTAGCAGAGCTACAGCACAAAAAATATCTCCTTTCAAAACCAAAGGAATTGTTATCACCTTCAGTAATCGATTTTTTTTTAGTTTAAACTTTTGATTGTCATTGGCTTCAGAGAGGCTGGGTTAATCCTGCAGAAATAGAAGTTACTAAAATGTGGTAGTACAAATTATTCATTAATTTTTTTTAAAGAATAAATGTCTTCCAAGATTTCGATGAGCTTCATTTATTTTTTATTTCTTTACAACAACAACAAAAGAGCTTTTCAGAGAATATAACTTAAATATAACTTAATATAACTTAAAGAAAAAGAAAAGGAAAAAAAAAGCCTTAAAGGTCTACAGTTATTACCGAAATAGCCACTTACAGAAAGGTCACTGAATTTAGAAATCTTAACTGTTTAAGCAAAATGCTGAGAAATCTTAAATGTGCAGTTTGATAAAGAATTGCTTTAAATCAGTGTTTCTCAATCTTGGCAGTTTGAAGATGTGTGGACTTCAACTCCCAGAATTCCACAGCCAGGGTTGCTGGCTGTGGAATTCTGGGAGTTGAAGTCCACACATCTTCAAACTGCCAAGGTTGAGAAACACTGATTTAAATGGATAGCAATGCATTGCCTCAGAATTCTAGTTCCAGTGCAACTTAATAATACTTGGAATTTGCAAAATCATTTTTATTACTTTGCAAAATACAACAGTGATACAACCGATGATATAGCTATACCTTTTGGACTGTTGTAGCTTGAAAAGCATTAGACTGTTCTTCCAGCCATTTAAAATAAGAGTAACTCTACTACACCAACCAGAAGTGACCAAGATCGTTTTAAGTGTAGTTGGCATTTGCAACTTCAGAAATGTTGTTTTCAATCCTCTTTGGAAATCTGAACCAAACTGACCCTATTCAAAAATATACTTCAAATTGAATATGCATGGTTTGAATTATTTAACCTCAACACATTGCTTTTCTAAATCAAATCAAATCCATTATCAGCCCTTAAAAAGATTTGAGCTAATTTCTTCATCCTTCTTCCCCCTTCTTTTTTTTTCTTTACTCAAACCTGCATGCCCAGAGTCACCTCCTACATCGTTTTTTCCCCCTTCTCTCTCTCCCTATCTGTGCCCAGAAGCTGAAGTTGCTTTAAAGGGCTGTATGTCACTGACTATTTGTGGGTAGAATAAATAACCAGTTTTTAAATTCTAACCCAGCTGAAGGCTTTATTTATGGGGAGGATGGCTAGTTAATTTAGAAGTTGATGAATGGTTTAGTTTCCAGAAGAACTTTGCAGATAGAATATAAATAACACAGATTCAGAATAAAAGCAGCTCCTTTTATCTTCTATGTTCATCAATGTCATAATGGAAAATTGCCTAGCAACATGTCCAACAGTTCAGGTTAAGCACTTTTTATTTTACTTTGAGGAAAATATGGTTGATGATCATCTATCTATTTATAATCTATCTATCATCTGTCTGTCTGTCTGACTATCATCTATCTATCTATCTATCTGTCTGTATATCATCTATCTATCTATCTATCTATCTATCTATCTATCTATCTATCTATCTATCTATCTATCTATCTATCTATCTATCTTCTATCCTCTATCTTTTACTCATTGATCTAAGCTCTGAGTTAGACCCTTTTAAAACATAGTTGAAACACTTCTACATTCAGCCAGACCATCTTTATGTGATTGTGCTACAATATTCACAAATTCAACAAAATATATACAAACAGCCTACATGTGGACAGATCATGAAAATCTTAATTTTCCCAGATTCTGCAACCACATGGGAAGAAAGCTGTACACCGAAACACATACAGACATATCAAGAGAAAGAGAATGAGTCCTTCTCTCTCTCTCTCTCTCTCTCTCTCTCTCTCTCTCTCTCTTTCTCACTCGCTCGCTCTCGTTTTAATGTATACTTTAGTAGAATTTTTCAATACACTATATACAACAAACAGAAATATAAAGGGAAGAAATTTTTAAAAAGAAACCAAACATACAGTTATGCCTTCTGTCCATCTTTCGATCAAGTAATTTTCATTTTAATCTTTTCCCCATCATCTTCATCCAAAAGAGAAACCTCATTGCAAAAAATTCTGAGGTGTTTAGAAAAGCAATAAAAACTCAAATAGAAAAGAACAATATTGGATCTTGATTTGTATTTATCCATATATATGAGACTCAGAATATTGGAGCTTAGGAATAATAGACAGCAAATATGATTCTTTTCTTCCTAGATATGACTTCAGCTGAATGTATGAAAAGGCTTAACAATACAATGTTACATATCTACTAAGAAATATATTTCACTGACTTTAATTGCACTTATCCCTGAATTAACAGATAAATGATTAAAAGTCTGGTTGATTTTAAAATGGCAATTTAAATGTAATTTATTCAGAAATAATGATTTTTGAATGGAAGTATTTCTTGATAGTAAGTATATTGTCTTCTGGAATTAGGTCACATAAATTTGGAAAGGTAATAGCTTTAGAGCTAAATGATAATGCCTACCTGAAATAATATTAGAGAAAAATAATTATAAAATGACTCGCAGGGATGTAGGTAGAGTAGGATTGGCTTTGACAAAGGAGTTGGGTACTCTACTTTTGTTAAGCCTGTTTTAGGAATGAGGCTATAGTACCCACATAAAGTCAATTTTCTTTCATTTTCTATAATGAATGCATTTATACACTCATGCACACAGACCCAAAAAACTTTCCCCAGACTGAAACCTAGCAGGGTCACCATAACCTAGAACTAAATGAATGGAAAATATCTGGCTTCAGCTGCCCTGGATTGGTGTATCTGTTCCAAGGATATGCACTCCTGTTAAGTTCATCTCCTCTTCTAAATATCTTCCTTTATTAATAATAAATTCTCTTTTGACCTGTTGTCCATGAATTTGGCATTAAAACCTGCACATATATTTGTCTATATTTTTATATCATTTTTTTCTACAGTTTATACTTTTCCTGCTTGATTTTCTCTAATGAAAACATTCTGTGCACAGTTTTTGAGATGCAACTATATTAATATTCTGAGAAGTGCAGATTTTGATCTGCATATGAGCTCCAGGTTCTTTTATATAATCAGTAAACTCAGCAAAATTGCATCCAGAGTTCTAATAGATTTCTTTCACAATCATTCTTCATCTAGATCAGAAATGGGGAAATGATGGCCCCTCTTTATGAGTTGTGGACTTTAACTCCCAGAATTCCTGAGCTGGGAGTTGAAGTCCACAAGTCATAAAGAGGGGCCATCGTTATCCCACCCCTGAAAGTAGATAAATCTCTGCCTAAATGGAGTGTTTCTGAGAGATGTATCTCTCCAGCCTCAACTGTCAATTCATGAAGAATTCACTAAAATAAAATTATAGACATAAAATTTTACCTTGTGGAATTTACTTCTCCCACTGATAAATATTACATTGACTGATATCTGGTATCTGATAACATATGGAAATCATATGATATATTTCATATCAATTGTTCACCTGGCAGGGGTGTCAAACTCAAGGCCCACGGGCTGCTTAGATCTGGCCCATGGGGGTACCCTAGAATCAGCAAAGGACTAATCTGTGGTGCTTCTACCAGTGAAAACAGAGCTTGGGAGGGCCACATGCAGTCCCTCAAGCTCTGTTTTCGCTGGCAGATGGCTGCAGGAGGCCATCGCTGCTGAAAATGGGTCCTGGGGGACCATGGGATGCTCCCCCAAGCTCTGTTTTTGCTGACAGAGGACTAGCAAAACAAACTAAAAACAAAACAAAAGAAGAAATGTTTCCCCTTTTGCATTTGAGCATGCAAGAAGGGATAGGAAAGGAGAAAGGGAAAGAGGAAAGACAAAGATGGGAAGATGGGAAGAGAGCAAGGAAGGAAAAATAAGGAAAGAGGGGAAGGAAAAAGAAAGGAGAATGAACAACACAGCAACAACAATAAGAACAGAAAAATGGCCTAAACATCCAACATTGAACATATCAAAAAATTCATCCTGATTGGATGCTGAAAAGAAAAATCAAAAATACTTGAGGAAACATTTGTTATTTACTTCCTCAGCTAATCTTTTAAGCATTTTCTGTCCCAAAAGTAGTGTTCTATTCATCCTGATTCACCTGTCTTTCATCTTCCTTTCCCCACTGTCATTTTAGTGTGCTGTTATTTGTGTACATCTCAATAGCATTTAGCGTCCTCCATTTTGTTAAGCCTATTTTAGGAATGAGCAAGTGAAGGGCTGAGCAGCATATGTTGCCAAGATCAAATTCAATCTTGGGAGTTTGGAACTAACTAGTTTAGAAACTAAAAGAAGTTCATAGATGGAAAACTTCCCATCTCACCATTTAAATTAAGTTAAAGGATCTATGATAGATTGCAACAGGTAAAATGCCATTTTAAATTGAAACATATGAAATGATCAGACTATATACACAGTTGTAGGTTAACATATAACAAATTCACCTAAAGCCAAGCAAGAGAAAGTCAAAGGCCATATAAGATTTCATTCCAAGACAAGAATATCCCTAACCTATATCCCTAACCCTAACCAGGGATGGGTTCTACTTACCTTCTCTACTGGTTCGCATCGTGTCAGAAGTGCGCCCCCATCACATCGGCCAAATTATCCTCTGCGCATGTGCAGAAGCCTCTGTGCATGCAGAGGGTTCTTTGCAAGCTGCTTTCAGGAAGCAGCGACTGGAGGACTGGTTTGAGGGCGTGGCCAGCTGGCCATTGCTGCCAGTTCGGCAAGCGGGGGCAAATTCCCGCCACCAGTATGGGCAAACCGGTCCGAACCGGCAGCAACCCGCCACTGACCCTAAACCATTGTGGGTTTTAGTACACAGTCTAATTTTATTGAAATTATTCTAGAAGTTTAAATTTTGGTGTATTGGCGGTTTTGTGCCAAGAAAGAAAATGCAGTGCAAATATATTCCTGGTAAGATTAATTGCTGTGAGAATGCAGAATTCAGTGTTTGGCATGGTTTCTGAATGCCATTAATGTCATCTAAGTTTTATATCTTTAAAAAATTTACAAATAGCCACTAAAATTTGAATGGTAAATTAAATGTTTCAAAAATCACTCGTGAATATATATATTCTGACAGAAGATATATCTGTGTGTGTGTGTGTGTGTGTGTGTGTGTGTGTGTGTGTGTGTGTGTGTGTGTGTGTGTGTATGTATATGTATATCTCCTGACAGAAGAAAGGTAAGGATTCGAACGTATTTTATTTGTTGACTCTCTGGAGGAAAAAAATCATTGTGTTATGTTTATTCTATACTGGGATATCTTTTGAGATGTAGGAGGTATTCTTTTTTTTCTACAAAAAGTTAAACTTTAAATGTCACAAACCAATGGTCAAGAATTAATTCTATCAATTCCACTTCTGTCAATTTGTCTTTGTGTGTATGGGGGTGGGGGTGGGGGTGTATGTATGCATCCTAATTAAGTCTAGTAGTCCGGAGCAGTGATCTGGAACATAAATTCTGGATTTTCATCACAGCTTTGACAATAACATTGTATAGTGTTGTATTAATTTTTTTTACCATCTGTTTAGTTCAGCTTGCCAGTGTTATTATCCTTTGTAGCAATAATGAAGCTGTCCATAGCAGGGATCAATTATCAAGCACCCTTTTAATAAGAGAAGGGGAGATGTAAACATTTCTTTTTCCTTTACTTAAAGTAGTAATTGTCACTCTTTCTTTGTGCCTTAAGAGGTTCACTATTGTTTTTAAAACAAACTTCTATGGCGTCGTTTTGATACAGGGATACTTTTCTAATAAAAATTCTAATGAAAAGGGCATTTAAATGACGATTTAAATCAATGAAGTAAATTGGGTGATGATTTCAATTAATATTATATTGAATTAGGTGGCCTTGCCATAAATAGCTGCATGTAATTCCTACTTGGTTCTTTGAGAGATTCCAAAAACTGAAACAAGAGCATCAATCCCAGCTTTCTAATTTTGTTTTTGTTTTTTTTCAATTAAGAGAGCAGTTTTAAAATTTCTGCATGATGCATTTCACAAACATGTTAACAGCTCCTTCTGGTTTGGTTGCCCTTCCATTTGTGCTTCCCAATTTGGTTTTTATGGACTGAGGATTCAATAAATAGTCCACAAATTATACAAAGTTGTAATTGTATTATCCAGAAAATATTTTTTTTCTTAAAATCTAGAATTAATGTAAATGATTTGTGTAAACATTTAGAGGAGGAAAAACACAGGGAGAAAAAAGAACAAGCACAGATATCTCCATTACAAGAGATTCTGGAATGCTACTGAAAGAGTTATAGCTGTAGTACTTAAAATAATACTAACTTTTGTGTTGGAAGGAAGGAGAGAAAAAATTAATATGACAAAATTAATATGTACATATAAGGTGATAAACATTAGTTTTAAAATGCATAATTTTCATACTTTAGGGTAGAGACTGCTGTAAATCTGTATTCTCAGGAACTTAACCCTGCATTCAATGTAAATTAGATAAATAAAACAATGAATAAATAAGTTCAGAATTAAACAACCACAAAAGCTTCATGAAGCTTGATACTGCCAAATAAGCTGGAAGGATTCTATCCCTCTGTTAATGCATCCTAGGACTATGTTGGCTTTTTAGGCAGCTGTAGCACTGTACTGGCTCAGATTTAAGTGATTTGTCCACTTGGACTCCACAATTCCTCTCACAGTTACTACTATTGAGCCAGGTGCTACCTATTCTATAACTCTGTAATTAGTTTTTCTTGCCTAAGTTTAGAACCTTACTTTTCTCACCATTGATTTTCATTTTGTTAGATACCGCCCAGTGTTCAAGTCTGTCAAGAGCCTTCTGTATCTTGAGCCTATCTTCTGGAGGTTGTTTTTTTAAAAACATATTTTGCATATTTTACATGCAATGTTTTAGCTGAGAGATCATCAGAGTGTCGTAAAAGAACATGAGGAAGGTTACAGGAGATTCTGCACTGAAACCATCAGTAAGAATATCCAAGTTTCAATAAAAGTCTTGATCAGTCTTGGGGAACCTATATTTTGAAGTTAATATTGAATGGATGATTCATAGATTTATTCATTGGATATTTTCCCATTTTGTGAAAATCCAGCTGTGCCTTAGCATGTTGTGTGAACCAGGCCATCGCATAAGCTATAGTATGGTTTATATTAAACGTATTAAGCATAGAAATTATATTTTTAAACTAGATTTAGAATTTAGCATTTCATCAAAATCATTGCATAGCCTTACATAGCATAAACAGAAATAAAAAAGATTATAAAGTATAAAATAAGATAAATAAAACAGAACAAATAAATAAATAAATAAATAAACTTTCTTTTTTTCAGAATAATGTAATGAAGCTATTAGCACCATAAATGGGAATAACATTTATTGTTATTACCAAATTTGGAACATGTTTAATATAGTAAATTTATTCTAAGTAAGATCATGTCCAATCTTGCTGGCCATTAAAGAAAAGTGCATTGTTCTGCTTGGAGAAAACAATTCTTTTAATTGAGATTAAAAGAATCAGTTATAATGTGAACATTGAGTAAATGCAGGTGTGATAAATTAGTGCGGCAGAACTTGATGGAACTGACTGTCAATAAGAACCATTGTTTCAATGACTCCTGATTTCTGGTAACAAACACATTCATTTTATCTCATTGTAGATAAGTTTCTGGAATCTTTTGTCTTGGAACCCAGTTTGCAAGACATCAGAAAGTGCAACAAACATAACTTTTTTGAATATTAATAGAGTGGTGAGATTGACATCTATCAGTTTATGACTGATAACTAGGTTGCCTAAGAAGACATCAGTGGGAATTTGGTTAGGTTCAATTTGATTCTTCAAATCAAATATCCATTGTCTAAAGCTATTTCTGGCCAAGCCATACCCCATTGCTATTAATGAATGAAGAAAAAAAATCATAAACATTAAGCTGCTTCTTCAACCCTTAGGGTTATGAAGGTAACTGCTAATATAGATGGGGCTAAACAAGGAGTGTCAAACTCATGTCATCATGTGACATATAGGGCTTTTTCCCCTTTGCTAAACCGGGCATGGTGATGGTGTGGCCAGCGCATGACACATCTGGCCCACGGGCCGCGAGTTTGACAGGCCTGGGCTAACTATGATGAAATTGTATAGGCACAGAGAAGATTGATAAGGAATTTGGTCTATTCCATTTAGTCATACAAGACAGTTGTGCAGAAAGGGTTATTTAACTGCCTGAGGCAATTTGTATTTTGTACTGAAAATCACTTAGACAACCTTATTTAGCATAAACCTTTGTGGAATGCACCATTGTATTATTATTCACACTTGCTCCTTATCTGTATTCTTATTTATAAACTGTTCACATAGAGGAAATCACCAGTTTCCTAATCTAACACCTGCTTAGGGGTGGAAGAACAATAGCTGCTTAGCTAAGAGCATTTTTTCTCATAATTGGCAGACAGTAACTTATCCATGCTCTCAAGGTATTGATCAGATATGTCATCAGACCATCCAGATATCTTATTTTCTCTGAATAGTCTTGGCAGAGATTCCACTGCCTAAAGTTATGATCTGATGCATATAAGACTGAAGGGAAAGAAAGAAAGAAAGAAAGAAAGAAAGAAAGAAAGAGAGAGAGAGAGAGAGAGAGAGAGAGAGAGAGAGAGAGAGAGAGAGAGAGAGAGAGAGAGAGAGAGAGGGAGGGAGGGAGGGAGAGAAAGGAAGGAAGGAAGAAGGAAGGAAGACAGAAGAAAAGAGAAAGAGGGAGAGAGGGAGGGAGGAGAGAGAGAGAAAGAAAAAGAAAGAAAGAAAGAAAGAAGAAAGAAAGAAAGAAAGAAAGAAAGAAAGAAAGAAAGAAAGAAAGAAAGAAAGAAAGAGAGAGAGAGAGAGAGAGGGAGAGAAAGGAAGGAAGGAAGAAGGAAGGAAGACAGAAGAAAAGAGAAAGAGGGAGAGAGGGAGGGAGGAGAGAGAGAGAAAGAAAAAGAAAGAAAGAAAGAAGAAAGAAAGAAAGAAAGAAAGAAAGAAAGAAAGAAAGAAAGAAAGAAAGAAAGAAAGAAAGAAATAGGCAATAACAACTGAAAAATCTCAGGCAATGTCAGCTTAATGCAAATAACTGCTGAATAAGCTGAAGTAATAAACTTTTTTTCCTGATCTTAAAACTTCATAGTTATGGCGACTATGTCATTAAATAAAGAAATGTTCTTTTGAAGAAGGATTGTGACATACCTGAAAAAATAATAAATACAGAAGCAACAGTCTGTGAGCAAAAAAAAATTGTCAAGGTCATGTTTTTCCAATTGTAATATACCGTATTTTTCAGAGTATAAGACGCACCGAAGTATAAGACGCACCTTAGTTTTGGGGGAGGAAAACAAGGGAAAAAGGCCTCTGCCTCCAAGCAATTTGCCAAACAGCAAACAGCAAACAGCACAGATGATATACACTGTTTGCTGTGTATTTCTGTGCATGTGTGCTTGACTCATAGAAATAGCAAAGAATTGGAGAAATGTACATTATGGCAGAAAGTTTTCTTAAATGTAGTCACACTAACTCTTCCCAATTATTTAAATAGATCTACTCCAAGGTAACTAAAATCTAATACTAAACAGGATACTGTTACATTTCATACTATACTTGTACAGAGCTGTTAAAATTAATTAAAATTTCTGGAAGTATACATTATTCTCTATTATTTAAAAGAAGATACAATAGCACTGGGCCTCTTCAGAGCAAGCATTTATTTTAAAAAGCTTCTTTATTTTGTTAAGTTGTCTAGATTTACAGGGATCTCCAACCTTGGCAACTTTAAGATTTGTGGACTTCAACTCCCAGAATTCCACAGCCAGCAAAGCTAACAAAGCTGGCTGTTGAATTCTGGGAGTTGAAGTCCACAAGTCTTAAAGTTGCCAAAGTTGGAGATCCCTGGCTCTAGAACAATAATAAAGCAGTCTTTAAAAAGTAAGTCTAATAATTTGAACATTCTACAGACATTTAGTTATTCACTTACCCCCTTTCCATCCAGTTCAGCAAAAAATAAAAATCTGCCTGTCTCTGCCAGCTATTTGCCTTTGTAGTTAGTTTCACTTTCATTTTTCCACATGGCTAATCAGCTGTAGATGGGGAAACTGCTACTGACTTGCTTGGCTTTACAGGCTCTTCCCTCTTTCCTGCAAGCAGGTAAATTGATGGAAGACAGAGGCCAAAGGGTGGGGGTGGCTGGGTGGGTGGGGCTGCATTCGGTGTATAAGACGCACCCAAGTTTTCACCCTCTTTTGGGGGGTAAAAAGGTGCGTCTTATACTCCGCAAAATACGGTAGGTCTGTGAAATCTAGACCATCAGAAAGGCTAAAGAAAAAAAACAAGATTTCTTTGAGTTGTGCTGCTAAAACTTTTTGATAATTACTTCAACAATTATTATTCAGATAAAGTCCAAACCAGACCATTCGCTGGAAGCATTATTAGTGTATCTAAATGTTAAATATCTTGGAGATTTAATGCAAAGCTAACAATCAATGGAAAGACCCTCATGTTTATAAGAATTGAAGGCAATGGAAAAGAAGCCAACAGAAACTAGACAGATAACTGGTATTATTAATGAGACCAGCATTAGCTTGCAAGAACAGTAGCAGTAGTTGACAGAGAATCCTAACAAAATAATGTCTTGCTGGGTCATTAAGAGTCAGAAGAAACTGAACATCTAAACAAGAGTAGCAATGGGAATAACAAAGATAAGTGGAAGAGAGGAATTATAACACATGCTATTATTTATTTCTTTAACATTCAAATTTATATAGCTATCTGTCTCGTATATATGACTTTGGGTGGCTTACAGATTAAAACAAATATAAAAAACAATACTACATAATCATTAAAAAAAGTGTTTCAACAATTTAAAAACAAGGAATCAACAATATAAAAGCATATTAAAAAATCCCTCATGAAATGCATAATACTCACAGCAGACATAATCCCATTAATCAAAACAACTATTAGAGCCACTGCACCGGCACCTAGTTCCCATGCCCACTGGCAAAACCAGTCTGATCTCTGGGGGATGATGTTGCACAGGGTGGGTACTATAGTGCAGAATAGGGTCTCTTCCTGAGTCATTGATGCCCTAGTAACCCTATGGCTCATCATCTGCAATATGTCTATTAGGGCTGCTCCTCCAACATGCAGCAGCATGGCCAGTCATGGGTATGCCTTGGTGACCTGCATTGATTACCATTCTGCTCTCAGATGCAATTCAAGATGCTGCTTATTACCTGTACGCCAGTTTATTTCAGGCCTGTCTCCCATGGTTTTTATCTAGCCTTTACATGTTAGCAGAATTGGCACACTCTGAGTTCTTTCAAATAAACTGTGCCATCTTGTTGCATCACCTCCCTTCTGGAGTGAGATTCCCCCATTTGGTTCCCACCCAGTTTGCATTCAATAAAGCCTTTAATATCTGTTTGTTGTCTCAAGGCTTAAGTTAAGATGAATGGATCCCTTTGTTGGATGTGTTCTCTCTGTATTGTATATGAAATGACAGCATCAAATATTGATTTGTTCTGATTGCACTTTTATTGTTTATCCTATTGTGAGTTTCCAAGAATTAGTTTGGAGTCACACCTAAATTGAAGTAAATAAATTTTAATCTCAGGAACACTGCAGATCACCTTTTGAGAACTTCTGACAAGCAAAGTCAATGGGGAAGCCAGATTCACTTAACCACGTTACTAATTCAACAACTGCAGTGATTCACTTAACTGTGGCAAGAAAGCTCATAAAATGGGGCAAAATTCACTTAACAAATGTCTCACTTAACAACAGAAATTTTGGATTCAATTCTGGTCGTACATTGAGGACTACCTGTACTTGGTGTTCTCAAGGACATTGAGGGCAATGAGAATGTCAGTATTTGAGTTTTAAGTACTTTTTTTTACAGGATACGCATAGATTCTCCACCACATATTCTGTTCACCACTTCAGATAAATGAAGAATCGAAATGATAAAGAGAGCTGGTATGGCAATAATTTTCCCATACATGTTTTTATTGTTTTTTTTTAATGTATAAGATTTATTTATTTATTTATTTGTGAGATTTATATACCGCCTCACAGTGCAAGCAATCTCTAAGCGGTTTACACCAGTAAGCAATGTATATTTATATTGCCCCCAATAATCTGGATCCTCATTTTACCTACCTCGGAAGGATGGAAGGCTGAGTCAACCTTGAGTCGGTGAGATTTGAACTGCTGACCTGTGAATCACAGTCAGCTAAAGTGGCTTGCAGTACTGCCTCTAACCGCTGCGCCACCTTGGCTCTTAGATGTATAAATTGGTTCGAAACAGAGTGCGAAGTGAAAACACACTGCAAGGAACAATACAATAAACAGCAAAAAAGGGGGGAGGGAACACTATGGAGGAAGAGGAGGAGGAGGAGGAGGAGGAGGAGGATCAGGCACCTTCACATCTTCCAATCTTGCAATACTTCTTTGAGTTGTTCTATGATGTCAGCCTTGACGTGTAGCAATCAAAACATGCAATTTCTTTTAGCTGCTTAATCACTAAAGGCCGCCTGGCAAAGCCAGATTTGAATTGTTCTCTGGAATTTCACTGGAATTTCACACAAGAGAAAGTTCAGCACGCACTGAATCTACTTAGCATAGCCAGTCTCTTAAAATAACCAGAGTCTGAGCCAGTACCTTGAATTGCACTCAGAAATAGATTAAGGACCGATGCAGCTCTCATAAAAGCTTTAACAGTTTTGCAGTTTTATATCATAATTCCAATATTGTCTTTTAAGCTCTCGGGCAGTGCATTTTCCATAAGCTGAAGTTTCTAGGCAATCTTCAAGAGCCACTCCATGTAGTGAATTGTAGTAATCAAATGACAAAGTAACCAATTGTAATAATCAAAGCATGAGTAACCAACTTCAGAGCATCTTTTCTAGGTAAAAAGGTTGGGGAAAGGCCCTCCTCTCCACTATTTCCACCTGTAATCTTGTGAAGAAAGCCATTATACCCCCATTTCACATATTAATACCCTAATACAATCCAGGAAAACAAGTTGATAACTATGCTTCTTTCAAGACCAATAATATCTCAATTTTCTTCTAAATTAACTGAATGAAATTGGCAAGTTAAAACATTCCATAACAATAGCTAAAAAATTAAACTTTCTAAATTGTTCCTTTACTGCAATATCCCATTCATTTGACTTTTTATACTTCGTACAGCCAAAGCTTATTGGTTATTTTAGGTTATTTTGGGTTATTGAAGGTTATTTTAGAGTTAACAGTACATTTTGAATCACACAAGCTGCTTGCAGTTCTATGATCCCCTGTGAACCCGAGAAATCTGAAGTCTGGAAACCATAATATTATAAAACATTTTCCCACTTGCTATTCTCATGAGTCAAGTTACAAGGAAACAGTCAACAGTTTTCAGATACTATTAAAATACACACTTCTATTGTTAGTGAAACAATCTAACATAAATACAATATATAATATTATATAAATGGAAAGGGAATTAAGAGGCTAAGGCAGGGGTCCCCAAACTTGGCAACTTTAAGACTTGTGGACTTCACTTCCATAATTCTCCAGCCAATTCTGGGAGTTGAAGTCCACAAGTCTTAAAATTGCCAAGTTTGAAGACCTCTGGGCTAAGGCAGTATTTCTCACCCTTGACAATTTCAAAATGTGTAGACTTCAACACCCAGCATGCTAGCTGGGGAATTCTGGGAGTTGAAATACACACAGCTTAAAGTTTCCACGGTTGAGAAAACATGGGTTAAAGCTTATCTAAGGTCATCAGCCAACTAATTTGGGTATACAAATTGAAAAGCTTATGCTGAAAAAAAAATAAGATCATATTTTTTTAAATGTTAAATAAGAAAGCTGAATATAGACAGTTGGTTTATTACATTGAAATGCAAAATAATTTTCTGGGTAGGGTGGGCTTTCATCTGCACTGAAATCCAATTCCCTTAATAGGAAGGGAATAGATGCAAGCAAAACAATTCCAAGTGCTTGCTTCCTGTTTCATTCTTCACAAAATATACAGAGTATCTTTCATATTTATTTCCAAGCCAATGTACTGCTTAAAATGGACACGGCTAGCCTCTGCATATGTATGCAGTGTATGTCTATCAACAATAACAAAAAATAAAGCTATCAACAATAACAAAAAATAAAGGAACATGTCATTATATTTTAAAATGACCTTTCAGCTATGTTGGATAGATTTTCTTTCACTTTCTTAGCATATTCATTAATTATCAGTTGTGTCTAGCAATAAAATACATATGTTGTTCCCTGGTGTGAATTAATACATACTGCCCTTCTGCTAGTATGAATAACAGAATGGCCTTTGTTGTAAAGTCTATGCTGATCTAATCTCTCCAAGCAACTGATGCTATCAAAACATACTTTGGAAATGTCTCTCTTTCAGACTCTTTATATTAATAAATTTGTTTTCTATGCCTTTCCTCTATATCACATTACGGCATGTTTAGTAAATTTTGCAGCCCCCAGGACAAAGGTTAAATAGCACTGACGGGAGCTTTAATTTCCAGCCAACATCACCTGCCATTATTCCCTGCTAACCTTTTGCTCTATAGATACAGAATATATAGTATGAGACTATATGAGCGGTGTGGTGGCCTAGCTGTGAAGAACTCACCTCCCACTTGGAAGGTTGAGAGTTTAATCCTAGGTAGTGGCAGATGTTTCTCTCCTAGGGTGCAAAGAAAAAATATCTGCTGTGAACTCTGCATGGTGTCAGGAAGGGCATCCAGCCAGTAAACGCTAAACTCCATCCAGTCGTCCCAACTCTACCCCTCATTAAGAGATTACAGAGTTGTAATCAGGAGTTTTATACAGAATATATGATCTTCCAATTTTATTATCCTGGTGAGCATAGCCAAAAGAGAAGAATAAAAACAATAAAGATATGAAATGTATAGCAATTTTGAGAAACAGCAGCCAGACCTAATGGGAAAAAGACAAGAGTAAAGAATGAGCAAGGTCAGGAGTGAAAGCTATAGCAAAATACTAAGGCTCAGTTACAGCAGAAAGCTTTTGTATACAGTATGTCTTCCAGGAAAACCCAATAAATGCTGGGATCATTAGAGTTACCCGTAATCCTGGGCCTTAAACTTCTTTGGTAGTTCATTAAGCACTTGACATCTATATTGCATACTTCAGTACATAAAAACATTGCACTGCAGTTGTAGTGCAGAGAGAGAGCTTAAACAAGCCATCCCTTCTTGAGTTGATGTTTCCCACAGCATAGCACATCCTTAAAAAGTGCTAACAGCAAGTTAATGAGCTCAGCTCTGTAACCTTAATTAATTGATTAGAATCCTCTGGCTGGCAATTACTGTTTCCTGAAACTGACCAGACCTTCAATTGCACATAACAATAACTGCTTACTAAGAGCAATTTCCTCATAAGCATATTTTTGGCAGATGGTATCCATGTTATCAAGGTATTGATCAGACATGCCCTTGACCATCCCCAGGTGCTGACTACAAGACACTTTATCTTCTCTAAATAGTCTTGAAAGAGGTTCCACTGTCTGAAGTTATGATCTGATGCAAATAAGACTGAAGAAGGAAGGAAGGAAGGAAGGAAGGAAGGAAGGAAGGAAGGAAGGTAATATATCAATTATAACTTTTAGAAGGATCAATTTAAGAAACATCCTGGTCCTTGGACAATACTATCTCATAAATGCTTGTGAAGAATCTAGTTTTGAATATTCTTTGTTTTAACAATATTGGATTAATTATATTTCCTGTATAAAGAGGAATCCATAATAGGTGCCACCACAAAAAAAACCTTATCATGATTCATAACACTCTGGGCCCTTACCTTCAGATGGCAGAACAACTGGGCTTCTAAAGTTTCAGATGTGTTACTCCTGATTGATTATATGCAATTAAATCATTACTGACTCTTACTAACCACGTGGAAAAATGTGCTGTTAGTAATTTTATATTTTCTATCCATGGTTTTCCTGGTAAAAGGAGTGGTTTATCATTGCCTTCTAGATGCTTGCTTGTTTTAGCTTAATAAACTCATCCTTCCCAGGAACATCCCCAACACAATGAGGCAGTGTAGTAGGACTTGGGGAGGGTGGAGGAGGCTGAAAGAGTGTTCTGTTAATAATATAAGACATGTAATGAACCTTAGTATGAGTACAGAGGTGCTACAAGAATCCAATGTATCCTATCCCAGATTACATTGGAGGATGTAGATTAGACTGCCTTTTGCCATTGAGCACCTACTACATTCCACATATCTGGGGACAGGTAAAAGAAAACAAACCTAGGTTTAGGTTTATTTTCTTTTCAACAGAAGATGAAATCGGGGAAAAGAACAGCCAGGATTAAGATGAAGGATTACCACTACATTAATAATGAAGAGCAATGATATTAGTTAGCTTCAAACAGAGAAAGAGGGGGGAAGGCAGATAGCAGCCATCATTCCAGTTCTTAGATCACTGGAAGTCAGCAGTGCTATCCTGCAATAAAATTCTGCTACAGTTATGGCCTTTAATATCTTCATGTTTATCCATAGGAAAATGAGGGTTCTCCCATCATCACCATTATTACCTCTAAATTACTAGAAAGAATATTGTCTACTTGCTAGTAAAAAGAAGTGCAAGAAGAAAGGATGCAACTGAGTGCAGACTTCAATATTGCAAATCCTGAATACTTGAAGATTAACCTGCTTGGAAGGGAGATACCGTCTGACTGGTGCATTTACCCATCTGAACTCCTGAAGGGCTCCTCTCTATTTTGTTTCCTTCTCTATCCAGGTGTCTCTTTTATTTTGCCTCATCTTCTTCCAGTTTTGTTCCCTTCCACTTGTTTCTCTCCCTTTTTTTCTCAATGCAACTATCTTTTGTTTAATATCCATCCATCCATCTATCCATCTATCCATCCATCCATCCATCCTTCTTCTTCTTCTTCTTCTTCTTCTTCTTCTTCTTCTTCTTCTTCTTCTTCTTCTTCTTCTTCTTCTTCTTCTTCTTCTTCTTCTTTCTATTTCCCATTAACCCATTAGTCGTCTTCTTTCTCCAAAATGCATCCTGCAATGTGGCCCAATCCAATAGTTAATTCTAATAGTTGGCTCAAGCCGGAAATTATCCTTGTAGCAAGTAGCTCACTTCTCTGGTGAAGTTGGGATCCTTACGCTGTAGAAGGAAGCTGTCTAATTAATTGGCAAAAGACCCCAGTCTGACAAAGAAGCAGGGTATCCTTAAACATCTTCCCTGATCCCCTGGTTCAGGAAATGTATGTAGTATTAAGGAACAGCATGATTTTATTTTTTTTAAAAAAATAGTTTTTATTAAGTTATTTACATTTAAAAACAAACAAACATACAAAACAAAAAAAAGAACATTATGACATTAAGAAGTACAATATAAACATTTACAAAACATAAAAAACGCATACAGCTATAGAGCTGTTAATTTCTATAATTTGTTCTACGGCGAGTATATGTTAGCGATATATTTTTATGTATTTCCCAACTTTTATCTTGTCTTTTATGTGATAAATTTTATAAATCAATCGTGTTAATAGTAATATTAACAATAGTATTAATAATAGTACAACGATAGTGATATTGATGATAGTATTGATAATAATAATAATAGTTCATAAGAAATAAGGCACTTTCAAATTTGTAAAATCATAGTATACATATATATTATTATAATATAACTATTTTCTCTATTAATTCCTTATTCTAATTTCTATGTGTCTTATTTAACTTATATTTACATTTATTACATTGATGATATTTGTTTTCGTTTTTCGTACCAATTGTAAAATAAATTCCAAATTTCATAATAGTCGGAGTCTTCCTTTCCTTTCAATTCCATAGTTAACTTATCCGCTTCGGCACAATCCAAAATTTTTCTGATTACACTGCTTTCCTCGGGAATATCATTTAATTTCCAATTTTGTGCTATCGTTATTCTTGCCGCTGTTAGTATATGTAAAATGATATAGTAGTGTTTTTTTTTCATTTTTTGGTTGATGATTCCCAATAAGAAGATTTCCGGTTTAATATCTAAGTCTTGTTGTGTGATTTCTGTTAACCAGTTTTTGATTTTATTCCAGAAGAGTTTGATTTTTGGACAGGTCCACCACATATGATAATAGGATCCAGTTTTGCACTGACATCTCCAACAATTTGGTGGTAGATTTTTATACATTCTTGCCAATCTCGCTGGAGGGAGGTGCCATCTATGGAATAGTTTATAATAATTTTCTTTGTATGAGACTGATTTTGTGATTTTGTAGTTCTGATTCCATATTTTTTCCCATTGATTAATTGGTATTTCATGTCCAAAATTTTTCGTCCAGCTTATCATATTTCCCTTTATTATATTTTTCTGTGTTTTGTTTTTTAGAAGAAATTTATATATTTTAGTTATTGCTTTTTGTTCCTGGTCTAATAAGATTTTATCTAATTCTGATTTAGTTTTTTGTATTCCATATTTTCTCTTGTCGTTTTCTAATCTGTTCTTAATTTGAAAGTATGGCCACCAGTCAATCTTAATTCCTCCCTGTTCTAATTTTGATATAGATTTTAAGGCTCCTCCTTCTTCCAGTATTTCTTCGTATGTAACCATTTTTTCCAGGTTTGTTGTGTTTGGGTAAGTAATGGCTTGCATGCCAGAGAACCAGGGTGGTATCTTAGTATAATATTGTTTTTTGATTCTAAGCCAGATTCCTAATAGGGAGTCTCTGATTTTATGTCTTTTAAAATATGAGTGTGTTTTATGTTTATCATCCCAGAGGAATCCATGCCACCCTACATGTAAGTCATAACCTTCTAATACCAGTAAGCGTCTATTTTTGATTTGTATCCATTCCTTTATCCATGTTAAAGCAGATGCTTGATAATATAATTCAAAGTCTGGCAGTCCGAACCCTCCCTGATTTCTATTTTGTTGTAAATATTTTAATTTGATTCTTGGTTTTTTCCCGGCCCATATAAATTTGGTTAGTATTTTATTTAATTTTTCAAAATATTTTTTCTCTAATTTGATTGGTATAGTCTGAAATAAGTATAAAATTTGAGGTAGTATTGACATTTTAATCGCTGCAATTCTGCCTATTAGAGATATTTGTAATTTGTTCCAGTTATCTAGTTTCTTTTCAATTTGTTTTAAAATTCCCATATAGTTTTCTTCTTTTATTGTTGTACATTTCGCTGACAGATTGATTCCTAAATATTTTATTTTCTTTACAATTTGTATTTCTAATTTCCTTTCTAATTCCTTATTTTGTGTATCTGTCAGATTTTTGGTTATTATTTTAGTTTTTTGTTTGTTAATTTTTAGACCTGCTACTTTCCCAAATTCATTAATTTCTTTTAGTAAAATTGATCCTACCTCTAGAGGTTCTTCTATATTGAAAACCATGTCATCTGCGAATGCCTGCAATTTATATTCCTGTTCTTTTATCTTGAGTCCTTTTATTTCTTTGTTTTCCCTTACCTTTTGTAATAATGATTCCAATGATAATATAAATAATAAAGGGGAGAGAGGACAGCCTTGTCGAACTCCCTTTTCTATATTAAAATTTTTTGTAGTTTCTCCATTGATGAGGATTTTTGCAGTTTGTTTTGAATATATTGCTTTAATTGTTCTTATGTAGTTTTCTCCAAAATTCATTTTATCTAATTGATTTGTTATGAAGTCCCAGTTTAAATTATCAAATGCCTTTTGGGCATCTAGGAATATGAGTGCCATGGATTCCCCTGGATGAGTCTCGTAATATTCTAAAATGTTTATAATTGTTCTGATATTGTTTTTGATATGTCTATTTGGTAAAAAACCATTTTGATCTGAGTGTATAATTTTAGTAAGCGTTTTTTTAAGTCTTTCCGCCATTATGGAGGCAAAGATTTTATAATCTGAGTTCAACAGCGAGATTGGCCTGTAACTCTGGATCTTATGTTTCGTATTGGTGTCTTTGGGGATGATTGTTATTAGTGCCTCTGTCCATGAGTCTGGAATTGCTCCTTTTTTTAGTACTTCATTGTATGTAATTAATTGTATACTTTTTAAAATCGTTTGTAATTCTTTATAATACTCTGCTGGAATACCATCCGGTCCTGGGGTTTTGTTATTTTTTTGGTTCTTTATTGCTTTTTCTAATTCAATCAGTGTTATTTCTTCGTCCATCTTATTTTTAATATCCTCTGGTAATTGCGCTATACTAGAGTTTTTTAAATAGTCTTGTATATTTTGGATTTGTATAGTATCTTTGCTGTATAGTTCTCTATAATATTCTCGTGCTATTTCTTTTTTTCTTCTATTGCCAACTGCATTTTCCCTAGCGAATCCTCTAGTTGTTGTATTGTTTTTTTTTCCTTTTCTTTTCTTAATTTATAAGCCAGCCATCTACCTGGTTTGTTAGCATGTTCAAAATGGTTCTGTTTGGCTGACTTAATTTTTAATGCGATTTCTTCTTGTGTTATCAGGTTTATTTTGTGTTTAATTAATTCCTTTTCTTCTTTTATTTCCTTATCTTGTGGTGTCTCTTGTAATTTGTGTTCTAATTCCCCTATCCTGTTTTGTAAATCATTAATCTGTTTATTTTTATTTTTATTTTTTTTAATAGAGTAAGCAATAGATAGTCCTCTTACATATGCTTTCATAGTGTCCCAAATGTTTTGTATAGATGTATCTTCGTTCCAATTCTCCTGTAGAAAGAAAGTTAGTTCTTTCTCCATATATTGTTTAAATTCTTTTTCTTTTATTATTTTCTGGTTCATCATCCATCTCCTTCTTGTCTTATTTATTCCTCTCATTGTGATTACTATGGGATTGTGGTCCGCCCACGTATTTGGTTCTATTTCTACACTCTCTATTTTAATAATTGGTTCTATATTTGACCAGGCCATATCAAGTCTGGACCAGGATTGATGTGGGTTTGAAAAGTATGTATATTGGTTTTGTTTCTGGTGTCTTTCTCTCCATATATCTTTTATTTTAAATTCATTCACGATTTCAAAGAAATTTTTGGGTAAAATTTTTCTTTCAGAATTTTTTTTTGATCCCAATTTATAATCTTCTTTGGCATCTACTACTGCATTGAAGTCACCAATTATACAGATGTTTTCTCTCTCTAATTTTATAATTTGTTGATATAATTTAGTATAGAATTCTTTTTGTCCATTATTAGGAGCGTATATGGCTATTAATAATATTTTAGTTTTATCAATTGTGATTTCTACCATAAGTATTCTTCCTTCTGTGTCTCTATATATTTGTTTGGGGCTTAACCAGTTTTTGATATATAGTGCTATTCCTTTTTTCCTTGAGTCAGCTAAGGATGTGAAAAGATTACCTATCTTGGGCTGCTGTAATAACTTATACTCTTCTTTTTTAATGTGAACTTCTTGTAAACATGTGATATCTGAACCTTGTTTCTGTAGTCTATTGAGTATTTGTCTTCTTTTTATTGGTGAATTGATTCCATTTATGTTAACTGAAAATATTTTGATTTGATTTTGCATTTTATTTTTTACTTGTTGCTCTTGTTTGTCTCACAGTTCTTATTTCTTTTGTTTTCATTCTCTTATCTCCCTCTCTCTCTAGTCTTTTCATTCTCTCCATTTCTTCCAACATTTCTTTTTCTTCCTGACTTTGTCCCTCACCCTCTACACTGCTCTCTCCTTCTTTTTCTAAATATGTTTCAATAAATTGGTCTGCCTCTTCCATTGTTTCTATCTTTATTTTTTTCCCTTTCCAAGTCACCAGGATTCCTTCCGGAATCAACCATCTAAAAGGAATTTCTTGTCTTATTAGTTTTGCAGTGCAGTATTGTAGGTCCCTTCTCTTTTCTCTTATTCGCTTGGGAATTTGTTTTAATACATTAATTTCTCTTTCCTTATGTAGTATTTGTTCTGTTCTCGTAGTTTTATAGATTTCATCTCTTATTGCTTTTTTTGTGAATCGTACATGTACCTCCCTGGGTAACTTGTGTCTTTTGGCAAAGTTTGTTTGTACTCTGTAAATTTCATCTATATGTCTATTTATTTCTTCTTTTTCTACCTGTAGAGCTTCTGCTAGTATTTCTGCTACCTGATCACGCAACTCCTCCTCTTTCACCTCTGGTATATTTTGGAACCTAAGGTAGAATGCTGATTTCTCCATTTCGAGAAGGGCAATGGCCCCTTCCAATTCTTTGTTTTTGGTTTTTAGTGATTCTTCCGTTTCCTCTATTTTTTTATCAGTTATGTCGGTTTTTTCCTCTAAATATTTTATTTGTTGTTCATGTTTTGCTACTACTCCCTGAATTACCTCCATTCTATTATCTAATTTTTTGATGTTTCCCTTAACTTCTTCAAAATTTTCATTAGTCTGCTCCTGATTATTAAATATTGTTTGTTGCATTTTTACCATTGTTTCTTGCTGTGTCATCATGAATTCTTGTATTCTGTCTAGTGTGGCCTGCATGGTATGTAGTGATGGTGTTTGTCCTTGTTTTTCAGTAGTTGCCATTTCTGTGATCAGTTTTTGCCCTGTCACTGAAGGTGTTACTGGGATTGGTTTCTTAATTGGTTTGGTTACAGTAGTTGTTGTTGACATGATCACTCTGCTGAAAAAGTTATTCCACACTTTCATATATTTTTCCCTCTTCTTATCGTTATACTTTCTCTATAATCGGTATACTTAGAGTAAGAAGTAGAGGGTAAAAAATTAAAACTAGCTATTAACTAGCTAGGAACAGCATGATTTTAAAGTGACCCAGGTTGACTTTCGCAAGCCACAAGATTGCCCAAAGATTTCTTATTGCTGTCAGAAGGATATCTGCAAAAGCATTATCATTGGAGCAATAAGGGGCGTGTGCATGGCATGCATAAGCGCACCATCGTGCCTACCGTCCCTGTCCTACTGTCCTATTGTCCAAATTTACCTATACCTACTTTGCTTTTGTTTATGTTTATATCATACCTGTTATCTTGTACACGTTTTGACAAATAAATAAAATAAATAAATAAATAAATCCAGCTATCACCCTTTTCTCCTCCTCTCCCTTCTCCGCCTCCTCATCAAATGCCTTATTAGCTTCTGCCATTTCCTTTTGCTTTTCTCCCCACTCCCCTTTTTCTCACTTGAGCACATCTGAGTAGCAATATTTTTCCCTCTGCACTTTAGAGTGGCACCTTCCTCCATACCTTCTTTGTTTGCTGGGAATCCTTTTTTTTTTAAAGACAAATTCTCTCAGGAAAGCAAGTTTCTGTATCACCAGGAAATGTTTTTCCCCTACTTTCTCTTCCTCCTTGATTCAGAAATCCCTCTCTCTCTTTCCTCAAAGGAAGATACTATCTTCTTTTTATTCTACCGTATACTAAGTTGAACCCATGCAGTCTTTCCCCCCACCCTTAGCACATACCTGTGTGGGTGTGAATACTACCTCACTGAACCTATCACTTTCTTTACTTGGCAAGTTTTGTTCTCTTCAGCTTTGCACTGTAAATCCCTCTCTCTCTCTCTTCCATCACTGCGAAGCCTGGCTGTATATTAATCTCTGTTTTTAAATTTTTTCTGCTTTCTCTGTCTCTAGCTGAACTTTATATGGGTTTTTTTTAGGTAAATCAGTTCCTGAAATCTCCTATTTCCCCACTCTTCTTTTGAACTTGCTTTCTCCCTTTAACATTGAATGTACTGAATTCCACAGTGGAATTGGAACATGACTATAAAAGTCTCTTGATTCCTCCACTAGGACCCTCCTTTCTTGAAACTAACTCTCCACTTGTCAATTTCAATTGCATTATGTGTAACATATTGGCTGCTGTGTTGGGTTATAAACCCATTGTTATTTATTATTGTTAAGTTGGGTTAATACGGGTAATAAGTTCTCATTGTTATATGTTTGCTTGTTAGAAACCACTACATGCAAAATAATTACTCAGAGTGACCTACAAGTTCCTCTCTGTAACTCAATTTTTTTAAAAAAAATTTTAAATTAATGTGAAATTAGTTATGGTAATACAATGATGATGCATAGTTTAAACATTTAAATAATATTTTTAAGGAGAAAAGCCATTTTCAAGAGGATCACAATAGTGAGAGAAAGAGTAAATGATATGTCCTTATCCTCTACAGTTGATCTATATAGTAAAGATTATATTGAACAGTTTAAAAAATGGCACATGCTTTTTTATTGTTTTAATATTTAACAAGTATTTTTAGTTGAGGCTTCTGGGTAGAATAGCTATCTCCATTTATTACAGGTTGGTGAGCGAATTTTGAAAGGACGTGATCGGCACTGTTATAAAAAGGCTACTATGGAAAATATTGGAACTATGTGAACGGGCAATGACTAGATTTTCCTGAAGCCAAATATTGCCAAATTCCAATCTGAGATACTCCTTTCGCTTTTAAAATCCAATTGTTCCACCATGACACCTCAAGATCACCATATCCTGATTTGATTGATAGATTGACATATTTAATGAATGCTCAAGACGAAACAACTCTGAGCAATTTATATTATACAAAGCCAGAATGTGTGTGTGTGTGTGTGTGTGTGTGTGTGTGTGTGTGTGTGTGTGTGTGTGTGTGTGTGTGTGTGTATGTATGTATGTATGTATGTATGTCACATCCAGGAAAAACAAAACATACTTAACAAGACAAAATCTTACAGAGTCCACCAGCCAGTCTACTATAAGGCCTGGGGGGAAAAGCTTTTTCAATGCTTTTTGGAACATCATCCTGGTGGGAACTATTTGATCTTTGGGATGGAAATGGAGTGGGGGACAAGTGTTGGACCAAGAAGCCATGCCTCTATGATACCATGCTATTGCATTGCTTAATTAAGGGAACCTCAAGTGTATCATTTGCTGGATCTTGCTGAATGGGCAGAAACTATCAGGCATAGGTGGTCCTCAAATAATTAGGTCCAATGCCACAATGTGGCATTTGCTATAATGAGAAGAAGTTTCCATACAAATCCAGAAGCATCTGAAGCAAAGTGGATACAACAAAACAGCAAGGAAACATATGCAACTCACAAAGTTCCAGGCATATGTGCATGTTTAGACACAGGTTTTTCTGGCCTTTAGACATGTTAAAAGAAAAATACTAGATTGGTATAGGAGACTAAAAAAGTTCCAAAATAAGATGAAAGTCCACACCTCAAAACAGCCATGTGTGAGCATCCAATCTATTTTTCATTAGAATTTTTCAATCTATATTGAAATCTAAAGAATAAGCAGCCTAGCTTGTTTTTTGATAAAAGTGTTTCCATTATGGTTCATTTTAACAAAATTGCACTCACTTATAAATTTTGTTAGTGAATGAGATAAATTAATTTGATAGAGACTAATGGGAACATTGAGTTTCTATTTCTATGATTTGACTGCATATCATAACTGCATTAAATATGTTTACTAATATACGATCCCTAATTCTTTTGTATATGTTAACAGCTCCAGTTTTGGGTCAATATATCCACATTTTGGAATAGACACCTGGGATTGTATCATTCAGTGAATTTTGTTTGGGTCAGCCTGGTTGTCCATCAGGTTTAATGAAGTCTTTAACTACTTGACACATCATTATTTCACGTGGAGAATGGACACAGAATTTTTACACTAAGCTATAGCCCATGAATATTAGGGCACCCCAAAAGTACAATACAAATTGCTTAAATAAATAAAATTCACATAGCCTTATTCATCATGTATAGTGTTCCCTCAAATTAAAATCTATTCATTGAAAATAGAAAATCTATAATTAAAATGCTTCCGTTGATCACATGACACATTATCATCATTTCAATCATTACAGTGTTGTGTGAATCCATTCAGAAGAAATTTCCAAACCGTTGCAATAGAAGGCTAGATGTCACTTTTTTTGTATTATTTATGGCCATATAAATAGCTGAAAATGTACTGCATACTCAATCAATACAATCAATAAAAAGGAAATGCTGATTTGCTATTCTGACAAGTACAATAAAACTAATGATATGCTGAAATCACATTACTCCTTAACAAAAATTTCAGCAATCGCTAAAACATCCACATGAAATATACATAAAAGGTTAAAAAAATGGTGGGGTGTCTAATTCTCTTCTTCTATCCCAGATGATTACTTTGCTATATACATAGTTCTGTTGAGACAGAATTTATCATCAGTGAACATAGATGAAGGACATCTTGGTGACTATATTTCAGTTGAAACTGTGGGGCCTCGTAAACAATATCAAATGGTCCTTTTACTGTCCATTTTACACTGCTGTAGTTATTTGAGTTAATCCAAGATCATTGGATTCTTCTCTTCCAGGAGGACAATATGATGACATTTCCACAACTAGTCATGCTGGCTTGTTTGCACCATCAGCGTTCCCAGCATGAGTAGGATTATGAATTGTGTTTCTAACTCTGTTGGCGTTTTGTCTGTCTGCCTTCATCTTAAAAGGAAAGCAGAAATCTTTGAAACAACGCTTGAAGTTTTCATCCAAAAAAGCATATAGGATGGGATTTAGACTGCTGTTGGTGTAACCCAATGCAATGCAGAAATAGTAGCTAGAAATGGCTGCAGTGCTATGTGAGACATCGCCAAGAGCCTCAACTAACACAAAAATGTGGATAGGGGTCCAACAGATAATGAAAACTGCAACTACAACAAGAACCAATCTGGTGATACGGCGGAGGTTTCGATCTTTTTCTCGTGATCCAGACAGGAGCCGCACATTTTTCAAGCGCAGGATCATCAGAGTGTAACAAACTATAATAATTAGGACTGGGATAATAAAGGCAAAGACAAAAACACAGATTTTCATAAAGATGTCCCACCAGACATAGTCGTCATCTGGAAACTGAAGAGAACACTCAGTGCTGCCGGTATCTGTACATAAAGGGACACATAAGAAGAAAACAAATGAATATGTTAAATTAACAATTTCAGAAAAAGCAAATAGCCACGCACTCAAAAGCCCAATTGGGCTTATTATCAGGGGATTTCTTATTTTGGGGGAAACAGGGTACTCATTCATCATCCAGCCTATAATTTTTAAACAGTATTATTAACAAGAATTGTATTGAACAGTGTGAAAATCTGAGCCCTTATTCTTTTCATATGCTTGTAATTAGAAAGTTAAAACATTTGGTTGGGAGATGCCCAAAGTTGGTTGAAAGATGGGTGGTTCTATAAACATTTTAAAAATAAAATAAAATAATTAAAATAATAATTAAAATAATAAAATAAAATAAAAGAGACTGTAAATGAAATTTCAGCCATGGGAAAGTAGTAAACATAGAAGGAGACTTTAAATAACCTTGCCTTGATTCTGCATTGAATAAGAGAGGACAGAAGGAAATTGTGGCAGGCTTTCAAGATTTTGTTATTATATCCTACAACAATAAAGAGTGTTCTAGTGGAATCGATTTCCTGACTTACAGGGATGACCTCAAAGGGGGGATTCTCAGAAATAAAATTACTTCTGCTAATTCTGAGTAAATTAGAAAAGCACACAGAATTGGCTTAGGAATCAACAATAAAATATACCTAAATGTTTTACAGTCTACACATAAAATCACTGTTTGTACTCACCTTCCCTGACCTTGGTACCTCCAAGAACTATGGCTGAAATGCCTACAGATGAAGATAAGACCCAGATGCATATATTGATGATCTTGGCCTTCAGAGGAGTACGAAAATCCAGGGCCTTTACTGGGTGACACACAGCAATGTAGCGATCTACACTCATCAAGGTCAGGGTGAATATGCTTGTAAACATGTTATAATAGTCAATTGAAATGACTATTTTACACAGCACATCCCCAAAGGGCCAAGTGTTCATTAAATACTCAGTACTTTGAAAAGGCATAGTTGTGGTGACAAGAGCATCTGCCAGAGCCAAATTAAAAATATAAATGTTTGTTGCGGTCTTCATCTTTGTGTACCTAAAACGAAAGAAGTGTTTGTAAATATTTCTCCATAAATCTAATACAGAGACTATTACAAAACATCACTATTTTGCATAGAATACACACACACACACACACACACATACACACGGTACACTCCAAATGGCTTACTTCAAGGTAATATTTATTACTTTGAAGTTCTGATGGGGGAACATTTTGGCAAGAATAAAAATGCATGGGTGTCTCTGGGAACAAAGCACATGCTTTCATTTACATATTGTCTGCTTTTCCATGTTGTGGTGCAGCTGCTCTTGCTCACTATGATGATGTCATAGAGTCAGTGCTGAAACCTAAGATATAAAAGTTACCTCCAGACTTAGTCTTATCGGGGGTAGATATAAATCAACACAAATCACTGTTTTGATGAATGAATACTATAGGATAAGATTCTGCTCCATCACGTGCTGTTATTACACCATTTTTTAATAAACCGTTATTAAAAAACATGTGTTTTAAATAAGGAAAATAATTTTTGCTTCCTTTTCTTTGAAGAAAGGTAAAATATTTTTGTCCTCCAAAGGATGCTATAATTATATTGTTTGAATCTATTTCATATTTGTTTACATCCTTCTGCCACGCAAAATATCTTGATTGATGTGTGTGAACTCCATAAAGTTTAGCACATTTGAGAAAAGTAGATTGTAAATAGGACAATCATTTCGCTTTGTACATGATTTCTGCTTTGTCGGGTCATGAAGTTTGAGAGAATACTTTTTGAGGGAAAACAAGACAACAAACATGGTGGTTACATCAACCTTCAGTATCAGCAACTGAATATTTTACTCCATGATTTCATTGATTTAATGTTGCAATGCCATGCTAACAATTAAGTTCTACTTGTCACAAGCAGAATTGAATTAATGAGTGATTTAATTAGATTATGCAAATTAGGCTACCATAAAACAATAAAATGTATTTGTAGCTAATGAAAATATTGTTGGGAACAAGTAAAACACGGGATTTGTTTTCTTTAAAACAAAGCAAAATGCAGTTATTGTAATATAATCAATATTTAACTCCATAGGTATTAGTCAGGACTGTTTTATCAAATGCTAAGTGTACCTAATAACAGAGTAGTGCTGCTCATATCTGATTACATTCCTTCCATAACATTTAGAAATTCCAAGGCAGCAATTACCCTGGGAATGAGAGAGAGAGAAGAGATCCTGGGAGACTTTTTTCCTAATATTTAGAATATTCAATCAGTACCATAGTACTATGAATGTACATAGTACCTCTTACACAGGGGCGGGTTCCTAATTTTTTTATTACCACTCTGTGGGCGTGGCTTATTTTGTGGGTGTGGCTTGCCAACCATGTGATTGGGTGGGCGTGGCCTCGGTAGCTTGGCAGCGGCCGGAGAAGCAGGGGGGCATTGCCCACCAGCAATGCAGCCCCCCGCAGCGGGAGCAGCAAGACCGCAGCAGCGGTTCTTCTAGGAGGCTCTGTCCAGCCTGAATGCTTCTCCCCATTCAATGATCCTAGGCTCCTGCCCCCCGTTCCCCCTCCCCTCAGCAGCTCGAGAAGCCTCAAACATTCGAAAATGCCTGGGATCAACACCGCGCGTTCGTAGCTTCTCGGAGTGCTGAAGGGAGGGGAATGGAGATAGCTCCTGCCGCTCGTTCTTTCAGCATCTCACGCACTCCCTCAGCCATCCTCCCCTGCTTGGACTCACTGTGGGGTAGGAAGTCAGCGCATGCGCAGTGCCGGAAGTTCAACTTCTGGGCATGCGCAAAAAATTTTTTAAAAAAAATTGAAAAAAATTTTTTTTAAAAAAATGGCGGCACCCAGGCACCGGCAACTGACCGCACCGCTACTGTGATGTCACCAGCCACTACTGGTGCTATAGAGTGGACTGCACCGGTAGGAACCCACCACTGCTCTTACAACAATGCCTTTGAATTATTGAATAATCCCTATGAAGTACAAAACTATTCCAATCTAATGGTTTTCTTGTTCATAGTATCTTGCTCTTCTTTTTAAAATAATATTTTTATTTGCATTAGTGAAAAAGACAGAAATAACAGGTTTATATAACTCTTTCAAATAGATGGGTTGGCATATGCAATTGATAATGTATTACAAGGGGCGAAACAGAGCTGTCTGTCTTTAAGAAAAAGCCTTCAGATTCTATAACTGAATTCATCCTACTTTTCATGTCTACTATAGAAACTTGATTCCATTATACTTAAATTAAAATAGCAATGGATCTGAATCTCATGGTCTTTAGGAAAGATCAAAGAATCCAGGTACCACCTAATTCTGATTTTGAAGGATTTCAAGATATGTCAATATTACATGGAAATCATGCAGGCCTTGCCACACTTAGTTCCTAACTCTGGGACAAAACAGATTTCAAAGAAAGTTTAATTACTGGCTGACATGTGTTCAGTTCCTCTGTCTAATTAAAAGTTATCGCATAATTACAGAAGAACCCAAATTGATTTGGGCTTGTAGATTTTGGGGATCTCAAAATCTCAGAATTCCACATCTCATTTTCTCAATGATGTTTTCAATGTTAGCATGTGCTCTCTCTTGCTTTCCAAAAAATAAATTGCTCAGTCATTTTCTATCTTAGATAAAAAGCACAAACATGCAACTATAAATTCAAGATCTAACTCCAAAAAGGATATCTAAATCCAAAAGGGGATTACGGTACTCATGTCCAAAGGCACAAAGATGACTTATCACTCCATCACTCCAGGAGACAAATGCCAAACCAGTCTAAGTTCCAGAGGGAAGAGACTAGACACTGAAAGTTGGGGGTCAAACTATAAAGAATCCGAATGCTAGGAAGGGCAGCCAGGGATCAAAGCACAAAGATAACTAAATACAATTAATTGCTGTAGCTTCTCAGAGCACTTTATCCTTAGCTAAAGTATTTCAGCTGATACGGATGTATACTTTTTATGATTTAATAAAACAAACAGAGAGAGAGAGAGAGAGAGAGAGAGAGAGAGAGAGAGAGAGAGAGAGAGAGAGAGAGAGAGAGAGAGAGAGAGAGAGAGAGAGAGAGAGCGCATACAGAATTGTTGTAAGGAATATCCTTCTGGGTTCAGTTCCAAGTGGGGAAAAAGACACTGGATTCATGGAAGTTGCTTGGAAAGAAGGTTTAATGGTGGACAGGAGCACATGGCATGAGCCCCTGTACAGAAAAGGTAGATCACATGCTTCCAGATGTGGGTGAAGAGAAAAAGGAAGGACAAAATGCTGGGGGTTCCTTGCTTTATACTCTCTCTTGGGCCCCTCCCTAACTGTTTCCTGTTTCCTGTTCCAGAATACATTCCTGTATTCCATTGGCTGTCAGATTCCCAGGGGCATGCTGGGGCAATTTTTGTGGGCTGTCCTGAATCCCAGGGGCATGGTTGATGGAATCTTACCAGGTCCCACGTGGTGTTATGAAAGGGCTTTGGGATTCCTATTATGGTTCTTTGTTATGTAGAAGACTGTTCCAGGCTAGGTGGGAGGAATGTGGCAAGGGTGGGGTCAGGGAGCTGCAGGAAGCTGCTTTGTATTTAAAACATGTTTCTGTTTTCCTCATTCAGGGAAACATATTCTTTCCTTTTTCAATATTTCCTAGGATATTTCATTTTTCTAGGAGGGGGTGGGTGCTAACTTCCTACAGAATGTTATGAATTCTGTTTATGCTGACTAGTTACCAACATTACTTAATAAACACTTATACATGCATTCAATATGCGATAAGAAAGTGCCTCTCTTACTTTCAGTGCATTCTCATTTGTATTAAGGTATTTAGGGCAAAGTGGGGATTCTTATCCTCTGCATTTTCTAATATAGTACTGAGCTTATAATTGAATGTATGATTATGAATATAAAATAATTTCCCACCTTCTCTCAAATCTCATCAGAAACCTTACCCAGTGTTACCTTTTCTCCCAGCTGGGTTTTGCCATAAAACTACGGTAAAAGTTTTGTTAGGTAAAACCTAGAAAATTATGCCCATTACTGGAAGCATATAAGATAATTTGAGGGGGGGAGAATACCCAGCTGTTCTTCCAGTTTAAAAAACAACCTGGTTCAGCTGGGACTGAGAAACAAGGGGAACTCAAAACTGCTGAATGAGTCACGCTGCCATTGGTAGCCATTATTAAATTGACCAAAGCATTGAGGCAGCAGGTCCATAATGCTGCAGTGCCTTGTCCATTACAAATTGAAATTTGAGTCATTTTCTTCAAATTTAAATAAGCTGGAAATGCCATTTCCAATGAAATCCCTGCTGTGAAAAGAATGTTAAACTAGCAATGGCTCCCTCCCCATGAGTATGATTGCCATAATCAAAAATGCATTAGAAAAATGCCCAGAACTATGCATCACCTACCCGCAGCTTTGCTTCCTGTATAGAAGACGGATGGGAACATTAAGATCTTCTTGAACATCAACTCCAACTAGCATAGCTAATGGTGAAAAGGGCTAATAATTGTATTTCGACAATATGTGGGGGGACACAGATTTCCCACTCCTGGTATAGATATTAATCCAATAGCAATCCAACTGAAAATATATTTGAATTTTTTCCCCTCAACGTCATTATTGTCTTTCTTACGTTTGTCCTACCATATTTGCTGAGAAATTTTTATTTCATTATTTCTTAACAGGTGTATAGGGATGAGCCTCACAGTTGCCAAGCATGCACAATATAACATTGTTTATATACATAAGATGGGTACTGATAAGAGGGAACATTAGGACAGGGACGGTAGGCACGCTGGTGCGCTTATGCACGCCCCTTACTGACCTCTTAGGAATCGGGTGAGGTCAACAGTGGACAGTCTAAGGGTAAAGTTTTGGGGGTTTGGTGATAAAACCACAATGTCAGGTAGTGAGTTCCAGGCATTTACCACTCTGTTGCTAAAGTCGTATTTTCTACAGTCAAGTTTGGAGCGGTTCACTTTGAGTTTGTACCTGTTGTGTATCTGTTGTTGTATCTATTGTATCTTTCTTCCCAATGTTTTTGTCCACCAAATTTCAAATGTCCAATTGTGTTCTGCTCTATTAACAATCAAATATTTAAAGATGGAGAAGAAGGGAAAAAATGAAAAAGAGGAGGAGGTGTGGAGGTGGAGGAGGAGGAGGAGGAGGAGGAGGAGACCAGTCATATCCAAAGAAGCAGAGTTATAGACATTAAGCCATAAACCAATTTGTGGGAATGTTCTAATTACCCAGCTGTCTGAAGCGCTGTGCAGACTGACTGTTGATATTGTGGCTTGATTCTGTTCCCTGCCTCCTGAACTTTTCAGTGATGAGAAGTTTTGGAGTATGAAAAGCAGTTGGCTGGATAAATAGCAGCCTGGAGATAATACAAGCCCAATGCTAGGTGTCTCTAGTGATACACAGCTCTGAGCATTGTTCCCATTTCTTAAGTATATCTGCTCTATTTCCTTGCAGTTTGCATATGCCTGTTCCAATTCCACTTTTGTTAAAAAGATTAGTTAAGTGCATAAAGGTCATTGTCACAACAGGAGCAAGAGAAGCCAGCATCCCTTCAGTAGCTACTAGATGCTGCTGCCCTTTGTGAGAAAGAGAGCCAGGCACACAGCTACAGAAGCTAGGCACAACATCACTGGAAATCACCAGATGGCTTGCTTTGACTTCTGTGAAATTTTTTGGTTTTTTTTTCTTGCTATCTGCAGATTGCAAAATGAGAGAAGGAGGGATGCCAAGCTTCACTTAATTGAACTATTTTCAACTTGACCGATCATAAATCTCTAGCCTTTATTTAAACATAATTGCCCCTTTTTTCCATTGCATCTATTTAATTTCTCAGAGAAGATAGCAAAAGTATGTGTTAAACAAATTTATGTGTTTAACCATAAAGCACATTATCCCCAAATTATAGGGGAGCAGTGGCTGGGAATTAGCTTACCTTCTCATGTTTGAGAAAACATTTGGACTAGAGATTTCCTAAGTAATAGTACTTAGGAAATACTAGTAGTGCGGAACTATTACGGCTCAGTAGAATTCCACACGCTGGATACTGTATCTCACATTTGAAGGCATATGAGTATTCCCTAGCTTGCCGGTGAAGCCAGACAGTGTTGCAGTTAATTAAAATGGAACAATGGTAGCTTCTTAAAAGCATCTGTAATTGATGGAAAAAAGAGAGGAACAAATGCAGCTGCAAATGCTATTAATTTAGCATGTTTTTAGGCAGGGGTGGCCAAACTATGGTTCTTTGAGGACCTGTGGACTTCAACTCCCAGAATTCCTGAGCTAGCCATGCATGCTTTAGTCGCAGGGGTGGCCAAACTATGGTTCTTTGAGGACCTGTGGACTTCAACTCCCAGAATTCCTGAGCCAGCCATGCATGCATGGCTAGCTCAGGAATTCTGGGAGTTGAAGTCCACAGGTCCTCAAAGAACCATAGTTTGGCCACTCCTGCTTTAGAGCCTCATGGAATCAAAGGACAATTTGGGGAAAGAATGAAACATAGATTTGTAGTAGAATGTTATGCTCTATTGAAGTTCTAATGATAAAACCCAAAACTCACAAATGTTGTGTCTGTTGAAAATAGCTTGTATCTGGGGTCCTGAAGTTCAAGTCTCATATTCCTGAGTCAATATAGCTCAGTGGTTCCCAACCTTTTTTTGGCCATGCCCCACCTAAGCACCTCTAAAATCCTGATGACATATAATTCTTACTATTCAAAAAGTGAACTCCTACTCATGTGGAGGAAGCCTAAAAGGCCATTAATTTGGTTTAAACAAGATTCCAATTGCCCCCATTAAAAATCAAATTGCCCCCCTGTGGGGCGTGAACCCCACGTTGGGAACCACTGATATAGCCAAATGTGAGGTAAGGGATTATGTAACCTGTGGAATTTTGGAATGCTGATCTAAAATATAAAGTGATTGCAAGTCAGCATAGAATGCATTTCAGGCCAACATAGATTCTCAGTAAAAGGTAGAATGGCTTGTTGATTAAATTTTGTGTCTAGTACACACATCGGTACAATGCTAAGTTGTTTCAGAAAATAACTGCCAGTTTTGTGGATGATAATTCTGAGATTGAAGGTTTGCTAAAAGATCAAGAAGCAGAATTCAAAACAAAACAAAATCATAAGCTTTCCTGAAGGAAGCGAGACACTGATTACAGGTTAACAGTGAATGTCAGTTCAAGAAACTAAAGAATTAAGAGTTTAATCAATTGCAATTTCATGTCAGCACTTCCCTATCCCCAAATCAGGATAAGAGCTTGAGTCCCATGTTTGTATCTCCTCCTTTGATTACAACTTTTGATTAAATTATTAAAATTAAAAGATTAAATCCAGAAATATTTCACAAGAAGAATCCTTCACTCCTCCGCTCATAACAAAATACCTTATTCCACCAGACTTGAAATACTGGGATTAGACAATTTACAACTATGTCGCCTCCGATCTGATCTAAATGTAGTTCATAAAATCATATATTTATTTATTTATTATTTATTATTAGGTTCTTCTATGCCGCCCTACTCCCTAAGGACTCAGGGTGGCGTACAACATTTTAAAAGAACACTAAACAATAAACATTCATTTAAAAACAATTTTAAAACATTAAAAAAAGTTAAAAGACGTTCAACAACATACATACTGGGGGAGATCTCGGATAAAAACTAGTCTCAAACCCCTGCCTGCAGGAAGAGCCATGTCTTGACGGCTTTCTGGAAGGCCAGCAGGGTGGGGATAATTCGGATCTCTGGGGGAAGTTGGTTCCAGAGCATGGGGCCCCCCACAGAGAAGGCCCTCCCCCTAGGGCCTGCCAGCCGGCGTTGTTTGGCTGACGGGACCTGGAGGAGACCCACTCTGTGGGCCCTAACCAGTCGGAGGGAAGTATGAGGCAGAATGCGGTCCCGGAGGTAACCTGGTCCTAAGCCATGTAGGGCTTTAAAGATGATGATCAACACCTTGAATTGTACCCAGAGACCAATGGGCAGCCAATGCAGCTGGCGGAGTATGGTTGTTACGTGGGTGTATCTTGACACACCCACCACAGCACGCGCAGCCGTATACCAAAATGTCCTTCCTGTCAATGACTACTTCAGCTTCAACCGCAACAATACACGAGCACGTAATAGATTCAAACTAAATGTAAAGCGCTCCAAACTTGACTGCAGAAAATACGACTTCAGCAACAGAGTGATCAATGCCTGGAATGCACTACCTGACTCTGTGGTTTCTTCCCCAACCCCCAAAAACTTTAACCTTAGACTGTCTACAGTCGACCTCTCCCTGTTTCTAAGAGGTCTGCAAGGTGCGTGCATAAGCGCACCACTGTGCCTACCGTCCCCTGTCCTACTGTCCTATTGTCCTCTTTTATCGTTACTTTTTACTTATGTTTATACAAACTACTACTATCCTATATATGTTTGACAAATAAATAAATAAATAAATAAATAAATAAATAAATAAATAAATAAATAAATAAATAAATAAATAAATAAATAAATAAATAAATAAATAAATAATAAACTTTGTTACATCAGAAAAGACAGGAGAAATACCCTAGATCCGACACTCCCCTGACAAATAGCAATAGAATTGTTATGTATTCCACTTATTTATAGGCATTTCTCTAGAATGAGCTCTGTTGGAAAATAAACAATGTGAGTTTTCTGTTTAATATTATTCTAAAATATTTTTCACCATCTGCCTTATTTCTAATTTATCAACACTTTTTATTGGATTTCAAGCAGAGAACAAGGTGCAGAACTTGAATACCCCGTGATAGATGAGGTTTTAAGGTTTTAATCAAAATAGCAAGTACACTGTAAATTCATCACAAGAAAATAGATTGTTTGCAAACGCAGGAAGAGAATGTATTAAAAGTATCAAAAATACAAAAACAAGCAAAACCATAAATTAGACTAGGAAACATCTCAGAAGAAGGAAATGGTTAATCTTTTTTGCCAAGAAAGCAACATTGGTATACTGATTTAAACACCAGAATCAGCTTCAACTTGAAGATGACTTTAAGGTAGAAAATATAGTTTCTTATTTATTGACAAGGCTTCTTCTATGTCATTCCACATGGTTGCTAGCACTTTTAGAAAAATGAGTTTTTAGATTATTGTTAGATTTAGGAAATGTCTTGAGCACTAATGCTTAAACTAAGTAAAAACTACAGAAACTGATTTAAAGATTTGGAAGGAGGGGCGTAATCTCAGGTTTTGTTCAGTTTACTAGCTGCAATGTTTTGCCACCGCCATTTTTCCACCACGCATAGTGGAATCAGAAGTATATCCACACTGACTCTTGTCTGAAGCAAAATTACGTATAATGATTTCATTAAATCTAGGAACTGACTGAAACCTCAAACATGGGTACAAAATCCTGACTAAAATCCAGTCCAATCCCCGTGACCAGAAAATTCTGTTCAGCTAAACTCCACAGGACTCTCTCTAGACTCCATGGACTAGCATAGAACAGCCAGACAGCTGAATGCTTACTACGCTTCCCATGTTTCATTCTTGTATTTATTTTAATAACTTCTAGGCTAATATTTCTGAGCCTTGGCAATTTTAAGGTGGGTGGACTTCAACTGACAGTTTCCCCAGGTCCCCAGTTTTGGGAATCAAAGTCCACCCACCTTAAAGTCATAGAGAAACTGTTCTAGGCTATTTTACCCCAAAATTACACTTTATATAAGTTCAATAAATCTATATGAAACAATGCCATCTCAAAATCCAATGCATTTTTAAGCAAGTTATTAGAAAGATAGCTCCTTTACCATGCTCAGTTCTCCCCCACCCCCCGATAAATCACAAATCCTTAAGGCAGATCACTGATAAATCTCTAAGCATCGGAAATGTATATTGAGATAAGGAAGATCTGGAGATAGAACCTCCTTTTAGCAGACTAACTTCATGCATATAAATTTGTTCACATATATAAGGAAATGAGTGAGCTTAGGGGGCGTTTCCTTGCAAAGATGTAGCATGTTAGGTGAATTTCATTAAAAGTCATGTTTTGTTTTAAAAAGTATATAGAATAAAAGGATTATTTGAAAGCTAAGGACATCATTAGAAAGATGACTGATAAATAGAATAATTAGCATGTATATTTTATTTCACATAAAATTAGTAATAATATAAATAACATTTTTATCCCTGGGAGGGGAGCTCTAGCCACATATTTCTGCAGTACTTTTCAACTGTCACATCGTTTAGGCTGATCACTTAAAAATTATCATCACTTTGTCCATTTCAGTTTTCTCTATATTCAAAATGAAAGCAGGGCTGATACTAAATCCATTTAGGCAATTTCCCCTTAGTTGTTTTACTACACTAATCCAAAACAGAAATTACATCTTTTATAGCAAAGCTCAACTTCTGGTGACTAAATAGATCCCTGTGGTTTCATATCAACAGTACAAAACTGGCTTGCCAGTACCATTTTATGGAATGTCTTTCAACTTCACAGTCTCATGACAGTCCTGGTATTCTATGAAGGTGTCCTTTCCAGGTATTACTAATGGCCATTCCTACTTCACTTGGGCGTCCAGAAGAGCTATCCACTTGTTGCATCAGCTAAGCTAAACAGAAGATAACACTTCTGGGAAGAAATATTTTTCTCCCCCTTCAATCCTTACCTCAGCCATCCCCATATACCTGTTTATAAATTATTCTCTAATATGCTCCACTAAGCAGCACTTGAAGAATCTTGACATTTAAATATTAACGAAGTTTGCCACAATACTATTGTTGATTGCTTATTTGTACCTGGACTATCATTAAGTGTTATAATTGTATTGTAAAAGTGATTCTTGACTAACATATATCTTCTTTTATGTACACTGAGAGCATATGCACCAAGACAAATTCCTTGTGTGTCCGATCACACTTGGCTAATAAAAAAATGCTATGCTATGCTATGCTATGCTATGCTATGCTATGCTTGGTAGCAGAATCCAGGACTTAAGGGGAGACTTTTTCCATTGTACCTCAAAATGCTAAGGATTAAAAATGCAACCTTCTGAGTCCAAAACATATGCTTTACCATCACTCCATAGACTGTCCCCTTAGATGCAATAATTAATCAGGGGCCAGTTAGTTTTCTGATTTTCTTATGTTCTTTCCTGTCACGTAGTGAATATTGCCAGTTGTATGTCTATGCAGGGTGATGCACCCCTATCCTAATATTATGGTACATTCCAATACAGGCAGAACGCGTGATATGAGTTGTACGCACGTGTGCATTCCTGATTCTCCATTATTCTCTTTGACTTGACTCTTGACGGGAACGGTCACATTTCCTTAGCAAGAATGTAACTATTCAGAATTTATTGTTTTTATACCAAAATAAATATTTTCTATTAGACTTTAATCTCGCCTTTATTTTCTAAATGTCTGAATTCCAAGAAAAGATCCAAATCGC